>JALGBA010004170.1:1162500-1710000 GCA_023970755.1 Azemiops feae | reverse complement strand
CGTAAAATGGGGCAAAGCTCACTTAATTGTCTTGCTTAGCAACAGAAATTTTTGGACTCAATTGAGGTGGTAATTCAAGGACTGCCTCTCTTGCCATTAGAGTAGACCTTGAAATTTGAAGAAATCAAAGACAGTAAAAAAAAAAAAAAAAGCAGGTGACAGAAAGCAGGATGGTTAGATGGTTAAATCCAAAAGATGGATTTGCAAGGACTAAGCAAGCAGGTCCTACGAGACAGTCCTGATCAAATGATCTCCATGAGGTCACGAAGAACCAAAAACATTTTATTTATTTATTTATTTTAAATGGGACAGGAGAGAGGCTTCCTGTATGTCACTGTTATTCCTGTCCAAATTAGGAAAGTGTGACCTCCACATGAAAGCTTATGTGGTCTGGCAATAGCTGAACAAATGTTATGCCAAAGTGAGCTTTTATTTTCAGTTTTGAGCTTAAAGAATTTTATCTTTTGAAAACTGACTTCCTCTGCCCCAAGGTTGGGATTCCCCCACCCATTGCAGCTTCCACTGGTAGGCAGTCTTAACCCCCACTCTTTACTCTGGCTGCATCTTTATAAGAGAGGAAAAGGTTAGTCTTGACTTTGTCTGGAAACTTATACAATTTCAGAAAGAGAAAGAGAGATGTTGAGCAACTGAGGGTCTGAGCAGCCAAAAATGAGGTATGTGTCTGTGATGGTCAAAATGGTTTTTTTGAAATGTGATGGGGGAGGGTCTATTACATTATAACAAGATTTATATTAAAGAGATGACAGAAGGAGGAGACTGGATATCAGCACTTTTTAGGAGCAGGAATGCTGAGTCCTAGAATAAGTTACATTACTGGGACTCAGTCTGGAAGAGAGGCCTCTAAACGTGGCCACTTTAACACATGTGGACTTCAACTCCCAGAATTCCTCAGCCAAGGCTGGCTGAGGAATTCTGGGAGGTGAAGTCCGTACATTTTAAAGTTGCCAAACCTTGGATGAGATAAAGAATATTTGTGCAGCTGCAGAATCCTTTCCTTCTTTCTCTCCCTACCCACAAGTGATGAATATAGTTTTCAGACCAGAGAAGGTGCTGAATTGGGATGAATTAAAAATGGTGCTTCACAGTAGTTCATTTAAGCTCTGTGCAGTTTCTATTGCGTTTTGAGCTGCAGATTTTTTTTTAAAAAATGTGAGCAATTAGGTATCTTCACTGAAACACAAGTGTGCCTTTAATTCCTAAGAAGAACAGGAGACAGTAAAAGTCGTTGTGGCACATTAAAAATGAACACATGGCCCCCAACCTGATTATATTTGGAACTGGATGTCTTAAAGTTTAGAAAGCACCTGAAATGCTTTGTTGTTGTTGGCCCTTGTGAAGTTGCTTTCAAATAAAAACATTCCTGTTATTTTAAATATAGTGAGGCTACATTGAGGTTTTTTTCCAATTTGGTGGCCTTCTAAAGGATTTTGCTTGTTTACTTTTAATGTTATGGTTTTAATGCTTTTATATGGTTTTTATGTTGTTTTAATTCTTGGTTGGAAGCAGTCCAGAGCTTGGTATAAGAAGGGTGGTTAGATAGATAGATAGATAGATAGATAGATAGATAGATAGATAGATAGATAGATAGATAGATAGATAGATAGATAGATAGATAGATAGATAGATAGATAGATAGATAGATAGATAGATAGATAGATAGATAGATAGATAGATAGATAGATAATAGATATATATGATAGATAATAGATAATAGATAGATGATAGGTATATATGATAGATTAGATAGATAGATAGATAGATAGATAGATAGATGATAGATAGATAGATAGATAGATAGATAGATAGATAGATAGATAGATAGATAGATAGATAGATAGATAGATAGATAGACAGACAGACAGACAGACAGACAGACAGACAGACAGACAGATAGATAGATAGATAGATGATAGAGAATTATTAGATGTAGACATGGAGCTTTTATATTAGACATGCTCTCTAAATTATTGCAATGTGTTGTTTTAATCTATGTCCTGCACTTATAGTTATAAGTGCATATTTATTACAGCTGTTGTAATTACATCTATATATATAATTTATATGTAGGGTTATAATGAAGAAACCAGGAAACAAAATAAAAACAAAGAATGAAAACTGCCTTAACAATAATTGCCATTCACAAAAGAGTTGTTTCTCGTGACCCAGATGTTCCTTAACTGGTGAACCGATTGAAGCACAGGGTATAGAATGAAAGGCTTTGTTTCCTGTTCAAGTCCCAGAGATGCAGACAGATTCTATTATAATCCCTTTAGGGTGTTGTTGTTGTTTTTTTTGGTTTCATGTATGTAAATAATTTGAACTCTCGCCATTTTGTGTGCAAGAACAACGATCAGAAAATTAGAGTCTTCTGTAAAAAAAAACAACCTGCATGTGGCAGGTTAATCTGGAACATCTCCGTGAATATCTCAGGGGCATTGAGGCATGTTAGTTTGCACATTAAAAAGGGTTTGGGGGAAGAATTTACTGAAACAAATTCAGCTTCAAGATGAGCCCAACTTTGATGGTTTTGTGCTTTATTTATTTATTTAGATTATTATTCCGTCTGTATTATTTTTACAAATATTTCAAAGATGGCAAACATATCTGGGTTAGAACAGAATAGAATAACAGAGTTGGAAGGGACCTTGGAGGTCATCTAGTACAAGCCCCTGCTCAGGCAGGAAACCCTATACCATTTCAGACAAATGGCTGTCCAGTCTCTTCTTAAAAACTTCCAGTGTTGGAGCATTCGCAGCTTCTGGAGGCAGGTTGTTCCACTGATTAATTGTTCTAGCAGTCCGGAAATTTCTCCTTAGTTCTAGGTTGCTTCTCTCCTTGGTTAGTTTCCATCCGTTGCTTCTTGTCCTGCCTTCAGGTGCTTTGGAGAATAGCTTGACTCCCTCTTCTTTCTGGCAGCCCCTGAGATATTGGAACAGTGCTATCATGTCCCCCCTCGTCCTTCTCTTCATTAAGCTAGACTAACACACCTTCCTCCTCCTACTTTCCCCATATCCTGTGAGGTGAGTTGGACTGAGAGACGGGGATTGACCCAAGGTCACCCAGCTGGCTTTCATGCCTAAGGCAGGATTAGAATTCATAGTCTTTTGCTTTCCAGCCGGATGCCTTAACCACTAGGCTAATTTGCCTTGCTGTTGTGTTTGTGTCTGTTTGTGTCTGTGTGAGTGAGTGAGTGAGTGAGTGAGTGAGTGAGTGAGTGAGTGAGTGAGTTGGCAAGAATACAGAAATGGCTTGCCACATCATTCTCGTTCTGTGATGGTTTTCTGATGTCCTGGATGAGCCCCAAGCTCTGGGATTTCCTAAATTCTTCCACCTGCAATACCAGGTAGATGCAACACAGCTCCAATCTTCTCCAAACCCTTCTAATGTCTTGAGACCACAGTTCTCAAAATTCCCTGGCACTTTTCATCCAGTTCCCACCTACCAAGTTGAGGATGCTCAGGCTGGGGTTTAGTGACAGTCAACTCTATCCTCTTAACCTCTTATATAGCAGAGCAGAGGAATTGGAAGATAAGGTCAAAAGTGGAGGAGAAAAATCCCTTTCCTTTCAAACTGAGCCTTCCAGGAGCCTGAAAAATGAGCCATCCAGGATCCTCAAAAATGCAGCATGCTTGTTCTAGATAGGCTTCACCCCAAATGGAGTGATGGTGCTGGGTGGATTGGGGAGATGTTACACGTGCTTTTGAGAGGTCTCCACTTGCTCCTAGAACCTCTAGAAATGACTCTCTTGTGCCCTGGCATCTGAGAAGACCCTCTGCGTCACCTTGTCCCAAAAGTGCTTTTTTTCCCCGAAAGACAACCGGACTTTCTTAGTTTTTTTCTTTGAAAAAGTTTTGCTTCTCATCCAAGAAGTTTCTTCAGTTCTAACACCCAAGAAGCTTCTTGGGTGAGAAATGAAATGTTTTCAAAGAAAAAAAAAACCCAAGAAACTCCAGTTGCCTTTTGGAAAAGGCACCTTTGGGACAACTATGACCTGGATGATTGAGAATATCCATAGACACCTGGGTCACCTTGTGCAGCAGATCATTGTTCTTTCCAAAATCCAAAAATACTCCACTAATATCTTTTGAAGAACTCACCACACATTTTACCCCGGGGGTTTTCCTGAAAAGTCTTGTTCTGACTGCTGAAAAAATTCCCTTTCCCCCCCCCCCCCAAATATGGTATCATCTGGTGATCTAATGAGAGGAAAAATGCCTGAGACATCTGGGGAGGGAGAAGAAAAGGACATGTGATTACATGACAGACAGAAATTTGGGGGAAATCCAAGGGACTCGGGCTGTTATCTTATTAAATAGAAGAAAATCCATCTCATTCAAGGAAAGAGTCAGAGCTGTGCAGTACTGCTGAGATGGTCATTTTAAAGGTATTAATGAAATTATTTGGTCTGTATGGGTAGGCCTCACCTTAAGACCTCAACTGGGGCCAGAATTTCTGTTGCTAAGCAAGGCGGTTGTTTTATTTATTTTTATTTCTTAAATTTATGTTGCGCATCTTGCAGTTGGGAATTAGTAGAAGAGGGCTGTTGCAGGGAGGAAGGGAGGAAAGAAGGAAGGAAAGAAAAATAAGAAAGAAGAAAGAAAGAAAGAAAGAAAGAAAGAAAGAAAGAAAGAAAGAAAGAAAGAAAGAAAGAAAGAAAGAAAGAAAGAAAGAAAGAAAGAAAGAGGGAGGGAGGGAGGGAGGAAGAAAGAAAGAAAGAAAGAAAGAAAGAAAGAAAGAAAGAAAGAAAGAAAGAAAGAAAGAAAGAAAGAAAGAAAGAAAGAAAGAAAGAAAGAAAGAAAGAAAGAAAGAAAGAAAGAAAGAAAGAAAGAAAGAAAGAAAGAAAGAAAGAAAGATTATTTTATCAAATTTAGGTACTGCCCATCTCACTCTTGTGATGACTTGGAAATTTTAGAAAATTTTTATGGGGTTTTCAGTTCTGAGAATATCTTTACAGAAAATGCAATTACCAATTAATGAGAGAGGATTCGGTTTTCTGAATCTGCAGTTATATCCTCAAGCTTAGCTATTGTCAATTATTAAATATTGGAAGTCCATGTTTGGTATTAACTTTCCAATTTAGGCAACTTTGGTATATCCCTAAATAGCATCCTTAAACATTGAACAGTATTAGGATCTAAATACAGTAGAATTCTAGTGTCTCTGGAAACAATATCAGTTACAAAGCTATCAAATGGAATATCTAATAAAAACAGATTCAATCCTTTTTCCCATGCTAAATTGACTTTATGGAGAAATCCCGCATTAAAAATTGTGATGTGGAAAAATTGGACGAAAGCAATATCCACATATGTGGATTCTCTCCATGATAATCTATCCCTCATCTGGTTGTTCAGGTCTTCTAATGATTGCACCCATTGGCACTGCAACTGAGTCCTTCCCCTTTATTACTGGTTGTCCTTTTCTTCACTTTCCTTCCATTATTTCCAGGATTAGAGCCTTCTCCAAAGAGTTGGGTCTTTGCATCATGAGTCCAAAGTAGAATCACGTGAGCCTGGTCATTTGTGCCTCAAGGGAGAACTCTACGTTGATTTGTTTAATGATCCACTGGTTTATTTATCTATTTTTGGCTGTCCATGGTTTGATTTGTTTCATGATCCACTGGTTTATTTATCTATTTTTGGCTGTCTGAGGAGTCTTCTCTAATACCAAAGTTCAGAGGTGTCAATATTCTTCCCATCCTGTTTCTCTGAAGTCCAAGTTTCACTTTCAGAGAGTGTCCCAGAGAATACTATGACTTGGATGTTTTGATCTCGTTAGGTTATCTGACACAATTTGTTTTGCTTCTCCAGCTGCAGCAGAACGACCTCTTCTGAAAGTCTGAAAGAGAAGGAAATAGAGCCACTCATCCATTTTGACAAGGTGGGTTTCATTTTTTAAGGTTTTACAATTATTGTGTTAATGTGTATATGTATATGTATACAGGTAGTCCTTGACTTACGACTTGTATTGATAATAATGACATTGATTTAATTTTTTGCAAATATCTTCAACACCTGGCATATACAGGTAGTCCTCGATTTATGACCACAATTGAGCTCAAAATTTCTGTTGCTAAGTGAGATATTTGTTGAGATTTGCCCCATTTTACGACCTTCCGTGCCACAGTTGTTAAGGGAATCAATGCAGGTGTTAAGTCAGTAACACAGTTGTTAAGTGAATCTGGCTTCCCCATTGACTTTGCTTGTCAGAGGTTTACAAAAGGGGATCACATGGCCCTAGGATACTGCAACCGTCATAAATATGAGTCAATTGCCAAGCCTCTGAATTTTGATCATGTGACCATGGGCATACTGCAACAGTTGTTAGTGTGAAAAATAGTCTTAAGTCACTTTTTTCACTGGCATGTAATTTTGAATGGTCACTAAATGAACTGTTGTAAGTCGAGGACTACCTATATATATATATGTAAATATATGTATATGTATGTGTATATATGTGTGTTTATGTGTATATGTATGTATAAATATGTGTATTTCTCAGGAAAGCACGACTCTTGAAACAAAAGGATCCTTTACTGAGAGAAAGTGATTGCAGAGTAGTCAGGCAGAATCTGAAGTTCCTGTGCAAAAACATTAAGCTAAATTTTATATTGTCCATGCCCCACCCCAATGCCCTAGTCCATCAGGGACCAATCTGCTGGCGTGAAGATGTTGTGAGAACTTGGAGCCGAAAAGGTGATAACGAGCCGTTCTCTGATGCTGCGACCTTGCTAGCAGGCAGGAGTTAGCTGAAAAGGAGTTAAACCAGATGGCCCTGAGGGCTCATTCCCCCTTCCCCAATTCCCAGGCAGATACATCAAAGCAAAAGAAAAACCATATAGAAACGTCCTCAATTCTTCCCCCCTCCCTCCAGAATGGCAGTGTTCTGGCAGGGACTTGAAACATCCCCTCTCCCCCCCCCCCACCGAGTGGTGGGATTCAAATATGTGAACAACCAGTTCTCTGTGTGGATGCTGCTTCTGGAAGTCCATTCTGGGCCTGGGCAACAAAAAATTAGCTACTGGTTCTGCCGAACTGGTGCGAACTGGCTGAATCCCACCACTGCCCCCACCCGTCGTCACTGCCAGTCTGCAACGCTGGAAAGTTTGTGGGCCTCTGCTCTAGATGACCTATGTTGTTGGTTGACTTCCCTTTTTACAGACTTCCCTTAACAGTGGACAAGTGGAAGGAATCATGCCACCTCAGCATCCGCTGCTTAGTAACACTCTGCCCCAGTTTGTGAGTCTGGACTTCCCCCTGGACCATCTGCTGGAGCAGCTGAGACCTAACCTGAAAATCAGGCAGCAGGTGGCTGAGCTGGAAACCCGCCAGAAGACCTTGGAGAACATTGTCTCAGTTCTAAGCCGGGAGCTGGGCAGAAAAGAAGAGGCCCCTGAGGTCAGGCTTGGAGAAGCTCTGGCCAGAATCCTCTGTCTGGAGGAGAAAGTAAGAGATGCTCTTTGGAAAGATTAAGTTGATGTTTTTGAAGAAAAAAAATCAAAGGTCTCCAATGAGAACTTATAGATCAGAGGTGGGGAACAATGGCTCCTTTATAACTTGTGGACTTCAACTCCCAGAATTCCTGAGCCAACATGGCTGGCTGAGGAATTCTGGGAGTTGAAGTCCACAAGGCATAAAAGGGCCATCATTCCCCACCCGTTATAGATAGTCCTCAATCTACAACCTTTCGTTCAGTGGCCATTCGAAGTTACAATGGCACTGGAAAAAGTTACTCATAACTGGTCAACGCACTTAAGACTATTGTAGCATAGTCACATGATGAAAACACGGACATTTTGCAACCAGCATGTATTTATGATGGTTGCAGCATCTCAAGGTCAAGGTCATGTGGTCGCCATTTGTGACCTTCCCAGCCAGCTTCCAACAAGCAAAATTAATGGGGGAAACCAGATAACTGGGTTAACATTGAAGCTGGTTTCATTCTTTGTGCTAAGCCAGAGGTGAGCAACTATGGCCCCTTTATGACCTGTGGACTTCAACATGGCTGACTCAGGAATTCTGGGAGTTGAAGTCCACAGGTTGTAAAGGGTCCACAATTGCTCATCCCTGTGCTAAGCCATAGTCACTGCAACCATGGCTTTATTGAATAAACTGCAATTGGCTAAAATATATTATGGTGGGGCAGGCTGTGTAATCCAGCTGCCGAAATTGTAAAGGATAAGGGGGCACTGTGAAAAAAATATTACGCTCCCTTTATGAGCTGTGGACTTCAACATGGCTGGCTCAGGAATTCTGGGAGTTGAAGTCCACAGGTTGTAAAGGGGCCATAGTTGCTCATCCTTGTGCAACCATGGCTTTACTGAATAAGGTGCAATTGACTAAAAGATATTATGGTTGGGCAGGCTGTGTGATCCCAGCTGCAAAAATTGTAAAGGATAAGGGGGCAGTGTGAAAAAAAAGATTATGCTTTATTCTTTTTCTCTTCTATAGCTATTGATTAATCATTCACTTGTCTCCATGAAGTAATACAATGTCAGGTTATTGAATTTAATTGAAGGTATCAATATTCTCTTCCTCTTTCGTGGAATCTCACCATATCCTCTTCTGTACTTCCATGTATTCTTTCCAGATAGAACAGCAAGATTCACTCTTGGCTCTGAAAGATGTGATGATCAGCAACTTGGTATCCCGGATCCAGGCCTTGGAGCAAACCAGCTATGATGGGTATTTCCTCTGGAAGATCCCCAGGGTGGCGATTCGAATGCGGGAAGCGCAAATGGGCAAACGGCCTGCCCTTTATTCCCCCCGTGAGTGACCAAATCGGGAGATTAAAGGAAAAGGGGGGAGTGACTTCTTAGAACAAAAGTCCCTGCTTGATGTCTGTGGAGATTTTCAAAGGTGCTTTTTGCTTCAAAAGGCAACTGGACTGTTTTTTTTCCCCTTGAGTAAGAAGAAGAAAACATTTTCCTTCTCATCCTAGAAGCTTCATCAGTTCTGATGGCTGGGGAGGGGGGGATGGAAGGATAGTTGAATCTAGATGGTGGGGGAAAGGAAGGATAATTCTGATAGGATGGTGGGGTGGAATGGAAGGATTGTATTTCTTTGCAGTATTACTCCTTCCACCACCATCATCCTATCAGAACCTAGAATAAAATAATAGAATAATAACTTTTGTCACTTTGAATGTATACTAATCGGCATATATTAAAATGAAATTTCGTTGCATACAGCTCTGAAAGGGTCACCACCTCCAACATACACTAGATAGATAGATAGATAGATAGATAGATAGATAGATAGATAGATAGATAGATAGATAGATAGATAGATAGATAGATAGATAGATAGATAGATAGATAGATAGATAGATAGATAGATAGATAGATACATACATACATACATACATACATACATACATACATACATACATACATACATACATACATACATATGCATATACCTATATAACCTTTCCTTCCATCTCCCCCACCATCAGAATTGATGAAGCTTCTTGGATGAGAAGCAAAATCTTTTCTTCTTCTTCCTCAAGGGAAAAAAGCAGCCCAGTTGCCTTTTGAAGGAAACAGCACTTTTGAGATCCCTGCTTGGTGGTTGACTTTCTGACTACAGTATTGTGACTGTAGGCTTGCCACTATGGGGAAACACAGGAAGATCCAGCCTGTGCATCCTGCTGGGACTATAAAAGTTGCAAATTCATGGCCCCATTCAGAAGTAGGCCCTATGGGATGCTTTCAGACATTTTGTTGGTACCGCCAGGCTTGAAGATCCTAGGAAGGAAGGAGGGGAGAAGGAAGGAAAGAAGGAAGGAAAGAGAAAAGATGGAGGAAGGGAGAGGAGGGAAAGGGAGGGAAGGAAGAAGGAAGAGAGGGAGGGAGGGAGGGAGGGAGGGAGGAAGGAAGGAAGGAAGGAAGGAAGGAAGGAAGGAAGGAAGGAAGGAAGGAAGGAAGGAAGGAAGGAAGGAAGGAAGGAAGGAAGGAAGGAAGGAAGGAAGCAAGATAGATGCTGGAAAGCAAAAGCACTAGCTCCTATTATTGTATTTATTTTCAGAGTTACATTTGAACCCCACAAAGTATCCCTGGAATAGTAGAAGGCATCCTAGAGCCTTCAGTTTTGTCCATGGCCAAAATTGTCCTGTGTTTTATACATGGCCAATATGGTACATTGTCCCAGCTGCCATTTTATGAGCAGGCAAATCCTTCTTGTGAAGGCACCCATCAAATTACTGTGAAGATTCCGTTTTTTGACCCGTCATTTCTGTTATCCAATTCCAAACCCTCTGCCAATAAACCTGTACCTCTTTGCAAGCCCACCAAACATGAAAAAAGTACCCTTTTCCCTTTTACACTTCCAACAAAGTGGTGAGTAGCCACTATACATTTTTGCGAGCCTAGCCGGTGGCAGGTGCCATCTAAAGAGCATCTTATAGAGATTTTCCTTATAAGTTGTTGCCAATGTAATTTTGCAATTACGTTCCAGATTTGCTGCCATTGGTCCAGGTTTATAGCGTGCCCCAAATCTATTGCCCAGGTAACCTTCTGTTCTTAGACTTGTTCAGAGATGCTACTACTTGGCATATTAGAAAAAAATATAAACAAAGATGATATATACCTAATTATTCATGTGATAACGGCGGCAAGAATTTTGTTTGCCCAAAACTGGAAAGCAACTGAAGTGCCTAGTGGAGATGCGTTAATAAGGAAAATTTTGTATTGCGCAGAATTGGATAAGATGACTAAAGAATTAAAAAATCAGGAGGAAACAGAATACTATTTAAGCTGGAATAAATTTTACAAATGGAAGGGAAAAAAAGAAGGAAGGTCATTAGAAGGGATGTAAATAGAGAAAGAATATCTGAAATGTATAAAGTATATGTATAATACGGAATGTCTAGACAAAGATGTATGTCAAAGATGATACACTATGTTCAATGTTTTTTAACCTTTTTTTTCTTTTTTTGTATTCAATAAAAACTACTTTAAAAAAAAAAAAAATTACTGTGAAGATTCCAATTTCCTTCAAAAAGTTTGTCTGGTCTATCCTGCAATAGAGTTTATCAAAGAGACAAGTAGGCATTATTGTTCTTGCTGCTCTTAGCATCTCGTGTTTTTCTCCTTCATGTCCCTCCAGCATTTTATACCACCCGGTATGGCTACAAGCTCTGCCTGAAGCTTTTCCTGAACGGCGACGGGACCGGTGCTGGAACTCACCTTTCGCTCTTCCTGGTTGTGATGAAAGGCGAACACGATTTCCAGCTGAAATGGCCTTTCCAACATAAGGTATGGAGCTGCTGAACTGGTGGTAGGGGGACATGGCATAGGAAGCTCCCTCCCTCGATTTTCCTGGCTGTGGCTGCCACCTGTTCGCCAAACAGCAGCTATAAGTTCAAGAGGATTCTCAAATTGCATACCAATTCTTTTCGGGAGAGTGCCATCCCATAAAGTCCACAGCCACTCTGCCTTGCTAGAATTAGATTTGCGTCCAGACCTCCGCAGCGCTAAGCATTGGGTACAAATCCTGATAGCATCACTTAAGGAGCCAAGGCAGAGATGTACACTTGTCATGAGCATACAGGTAGTCCTTGACTTACAATAGTTCATTTAGGCCTGGAGGCTAAAACATATGAAGAACGGCTGCGGGACTTGGGTTTGGCTAGTCTAAAGAAAAGAAGAAATAGGGGAGACATGATAGCAGTGTTCCAGTATCTGAGGGCTGCCACAAGGCAGAGGGGGTCAGGTTGTTCACCAGAGCACCAGAGGTCAGGACAAGAAACAATGTCTGGAAACTGATCAAGCAGAGAAGCAACCTGGAATTGAGGAGAAACTTCCTGACAGTGAGGACAATCAACCAGTGGAACAGCTTACCCCCAGAAATTGTGGGCGCTCCATCACTGGAGATTTTCAAGAAGAGACTGGCAATTCCTGTCTGAGATGGTATAGATTCTCCTGCTTGAGCAGGGGGTTGGACTAGAAGACCTCCAAGGTCCCTTCCAGCTCTATTCTATTGTATTCTATTGTATTGTATTGTATTCTATTCTATTCTATTGACTACTTGAAGTTACAGTGGCACTGAAAAAAGTGACTTATGACCATTTTTCACACTTACAACCATTGCAGCATCTCCATGGTCATGTGATCAAAATTCAGACACTTGGCAACTGACTCATATTTATGACGGTTGCAGTGTCCTGCAGTCATGTGATCATCATGTTTTGCAATCTTCTGACAAGCAAAATCAATGGGGAAGCCAGACTCACTTAACAACCACGTTAGTAACTTAACTGCAGTGATTCATTTAAGAACTGTGGCAAGAAAGGTTGAGGCCTATCTGTATTGATTATGCTTAAGGCCATGCCAATGGATAATAATAATAATAATAATAATAATAATAATAATAATAATAATAATAATAATAATAATAATAATAATAATAATAATAATAATAATAATAATAATAATAATAATAATAATAATAATAATAATAATAATAATGTTGGAAGGGACCTTGGAGGTCATCTAGTCCAACCCCCTGCTCAGGCAGGAAACCCTATACCATTTCAGACAAATGGCTGTACAGTTTCTTCTTAAAAACTTCCAGTGTTGGAGCATTCACCGCTTCTGGAGGCAGGTTGTTCCACTGGTTAATTGTTCTGTCAGGAAGTTTCTCCTTAGTTCTAGGTTGCTTCTCTCCTTGATCAGTTTCCATCCGTTGCTTCTTGTCCTGCCTTCAGGCGCTTTGAAAAATAGCTTGACTCCCTCTTCTTTGTGGCAGCCCCTGAGATATTGGAACACTGCTATCATGTCACCCCTCGTCCTTCTCTTCATTAAACTAGACATACCCAATTCCAGCAACTCCTTATATATTCCTTATATGCTTTAGCCTCCAGTCCCCTAATCATCTTTGTTGCTCTTCTCTGTACTCTTTCTAGAGTCTCGACATCTTATGGGCTCAACTGGTAGCTTTATGTTGCTTTATGTGCCCTGAGGCACTCTGAAATGCTGGGTTCTACAGCTGGACCTCCTCCCCTGAAATCATGCCCCACATTCTTAACCCCCTAAGCTAGCCCAGGTTACAATTCATGGTTTTGAAAGACCCAGAAAGCAATCTGACCTACAGACAAGGAGATACATGACCCCTGACCAAAGCTGTCTTATCTAGTGCATGTAAATTGGTACATATAATATGCAAAATATAGTGCATATAATTTCTCCCTCCTTTAAAATGTAGGTGAGCTTCACTTTGTTGGATCAAGTCAACAATCGTCATGTTTCCACCTCCTTCCGTTCCTTGGAATCCTCGTCTTCATTCCAGCGGCCCATCCATGAAACCAACGTGGCCAGCGGCATCCCCACGTTCTACCCCTTGAACTCACTCCACGAACCAGGGACTGGCTACATCCATAATGACATGTTAGCCATTCAAGCTGTGATCGACACAAAGGCTTAAACTAATGGACACCACCAGTTGCTTCGACATGATGGAAGGCTCCAAAACATCTTGTCAAAAGACAGAGCTATACTGCTGTATTTTTTTTTCCAAACTCTACTCAACAAGGCTATAATTGAGGAAACTCTGTGGGGCTTATTCAACCCCTTCCCTATCACTCATGCAATAGCCCAGAGATTGAAGGACTCCCTAAAGTCTGTGCTCCTAATGCAAATTTGAATCCATTAATTTATTCTAAGATCTGGATACCACAACGGGATTGGTATACAGAATCCAAAATATTCTGTCAAGAGTGAAAAGGAGACATAAACCTAAGGTTTTCTGCTGCAAAACCCATTTCTAGTGTTTTGAAAGGTAAAACTATTCTCTTTTCACATCCTTGCCAGAAGAGGTGTTTTGTTGACCATTAAATGTATTTGTCTTATTTCTTATTATATATTGGTCTTGTTTTTCTTATTTATTGTATTATTTTTCTTACTGGTTATTGTTTGATTACTTTCTTCATCTGCCAACCAGCCGAGTTTCGATGCAATGATCAACCATTAAAAGCATACTTCAGGTTTTTTAAACCCAGCAAAGTCAGATTTTTCTCTTCAGTGGAAACCATATTCTGAAGACCTGGGGTCGCTTTGGAGACAGCTCAACCCATGCTGTTGTGAAACAGATCAATGGCGAAGGGACATCTCGAAGATTCAGACACAAATTGTAGTAATTTAAAGATTAAAAATCTTTGGAAATACTGTAAATATGAAAGTATGCAAATACAAGTAGGTTAATAGGTACCACTCCACTGGGAAGGTAACAGCGTTCCGTGCGCCTTTGGTCAGTGGTGGGATTCAAATACCTGAACAACCGGTTCTCTTATTGGATGCAGGCCTGGGCCTCCGAGGCCTAGAGCAGACTTCTGGAAGTGGCATCCATGCACTTCCGGCGGGCAGTTCTAGGCATGGGAGGGCCCCTCCAGGCCTCCGAAGCCTAGACTGGACTTCCAGAAGCAGTGTGCATTCAGCCGCTTCTCCGAACTCAGCAAACATTAGCTACCAATTCTGCCGAACCGGTGCGAACAGGCTGAATCCCACCACTGCCTTTAGTGCATAACCATGCTGGCCACATGACCAGAAATTATCTTCAGACAACGCTGGCTCCCTCAGCCAAGAAAGGGAGGTGAGCACCACGCCCTAGAGTGGGACACAACTGGACAGGGAAACCTTTACCTTTTTAGAGGTAGCCCTCAACTTACAACCACAATTGAGCCCAAAATTTCTGTTGGTAAAACATTTGTTTAGTGAACTTTGTCCCATTTTACGACCCAGTTGTTAAGTGAATCACTGCAGTTGTTAAGTTAGTGACAAAGTTGTTAACTGAATCTGGCTTCCCTATTGACTTTGCTTCTCAGAAGGTCGCAAAAGGGACACTGGGACACTGCAGCCATCATAAATATGAATCAGTTGCCAAGCGTCCGAATTTTGATCATGTGGATGCTGCAATAGTCATAAGTGTAGAAAACGCTCATAGGTCACGTTTTTCAGCGCCATTGTAACTTTGAATGGTCACTAAATGAATTGTTGTAAGTTGAGGACTACTGTACTTGGAAATGAACTGGCAGTTGGTGTAATGAGTTTTCTTTCCCTTTCTAAAAAAAAAAACAAAAGTGGCTGTAGTAATGGAGATGTTCCATGGAAAAATACAAATTGGATTCCCATTCTTAATACTGGATCTGGACTACTCTCCAGAGATCCTACAGATGGAAATTTTGATTTCTTTACCCACTTTAATTTTTTTCTAATGTTCACATAGTGAGAACTTTGTTCTTCCTCCTGCCCCCCCCCCCCCCGAGCTAAGAAAAAAACCCGAAGTACATGAAAAGCCAAGTTTGGCAATAAATATCTGATGCCATATTGACCTGAACGGAAGATGAACCCAAATCATAAAATAACCTTTCACTGAAAAGGAAACCTTACAAGAAGAAATCCCCCCACATTTCTGTTTCCATTCCCTTTTTACTTACTTTCAAGTAAATGCAGCACTTCCTCATTATACCCACCTCATGCATACATCCTCTCAATGCTGATCATTAGCTCTTTGTATATGCAACTCTGAAAATTCCCTAAAAAGACCCTGACAAGTGTTCAAAATGGAGGTGAGGGAGTTGTAACAATTGGATTATTCTAACACACCCTCCATGGGGCTGCTCTTGAGGACCATCTAGTACTTCAGCTGATCCAGAGTCCAGCAGGATAGTGTCAGCTGTCCAGTTGGCGAATCCAGAAACAGAAACTCCTGGGACATTATTTTACCAAGAGTATAAAACTTTACCGAATAAACCACGTTGGCATAGAAGAAGCGAAAGCAGCTCTGGATTTCCCATGCAAATGCAAGCATAGTTAATTCCCCCTTTCCCTACGGGCCATCCATAGTCCATTATGTCCACCAACCACTTCTGTTCATTACGAATAACTCAAGATGGTAACATATCCAACACACCTTCCTCCTCCTGTTTTTCCCACAGCAATCCTGTGAGATGAATTGGGCCAAGCGATTGAATGACTGGCATAGGGTCACCCAAATGGCTTTCATGGCTAAGGCGGGACTAGAACTCCCAGTCTCCCGCTTTCTAGCCTAGTGACTTAACCACTAGACCAAACTGGTCTATTTGTTACTCTGCGCTTTCCACTATCTCCTAATAAGCTTCCAAGTAAAATTCAAGATGCTGGTTATCACCTTTAAAGCCATAACTGACAAAGAACTTCGGCCTTTTGCAGATTTGCCTGCCCCCCAAGAACACTGCCAGCCCCAGGTGTTCCCACTCCCACTCATTAAGTCATCACTTGATAGGACTTAAGAAGCATCACTTTTTAGTGGTTCTGCTCACTGGAATGATCTTCTCCCAGACATCTGATGGGGCCTGACTCTGTCTCCCATTAGAATGGTGTTTCCCCAGGTCTGAATGGGGGTGAATGTCTAAGTTGGGGATGTCCGACCTTGGTAACTGTAAGAATTCTGGACTTCAACTCCCAGAATTCCCCAGCTAGCAATGGCTGGCTGGGGAATTCTGGGAATTGAAGTTCACAAGTTTTGAAGTCTCCAAGGTTGGGCACACTTAGTCTTGGTGAATGGAGTCCCCTATTGGTTGTTTTAATCTATATCATTCAGCTTGCCATTTTGTACATTTGTATTTTCTTTCTCAAGAATGTGTAATTGATTTTTTGTTTTGGCATATATATGTTTATTTTGTGTTGTATGAGGCCCAGACTCACACTCAACTGATTGAGTTGGATAGTTCAAAATAGAGACAGGATGGGTCTCGTAGAGATTGCAACTCACAAAACTAAGCAGGAATCATCAGCTACATACCGGTATTATGCTTTGCTAAGGAGTCAATGTATCTCCTGGTTTTACTTTGCTTTTTTTGCTTACTGCAAGAACGAAGAAACACCAAACATCTAGCAAGGCACAAACACATTGTGATATACCATATTCCATTTGATGTGAAAGCTACATTACACAGCTAAACACCATGGACATATGTTGAAAATATCCTGTTGGCTTTGAAGAACCATCCCTTATCGTCTCTGTTCCATTACTTCTCACACAGTTAAAGAAAATAAATCTGAATCCCAAATATCCATCACCTTTTATTTTGCGCTTTGAATTGTTAGGGGACACCATCATTTATTAGACAAAAACAGAAACTGAAGTAGTCCTTGACTTACAATCATTCGTTTAGTGGCTGCACTAAAAAAAAATGACAATTTTTCACAGTTACAACCGTTTTAGCATCCCCATGGTCATGTGATCAAAATTTGGACACTTGGCAACTGGCATGTATCTATGACTGTTGCAGTGTCCTGGGTCATGTGATCGGCTTTTGCAACCTTCTGACAAGCAAAGTCAATGGGGAAGCCAGATTCACTTAACAACCATGTTACTAACTTAACAACTGCAGTGATTCACTTAACACCTGTGGCAAGTAAGGTCAAAAAAAAGGGGCAAAACTCACTTAACAAATGTGTTGCTTAGCAACTGAAATTTTGGGCTCAATTGCGGATGTAAGTCAAGGACTACCTGTATAAAAAGAGAATGCCGTTAAAATGGAGGCTTTTCAGTTGGAGGATGGCTGTGTGAACCAAAATCCAAGAATGCAACCAAAGAAGAGAGAGCAAGCAAGAAATTGAGCTGTTGCAGTCTTTTATTTATTACTTTTTTTAAACTGATTGCACAGAGGGTTAAAGGAGACAGTGAGTGAATCATCTAGAAACCTAGAACTGGTCATCGGCAAAACTGTTCTCAAGAACATTGCTACAAGTGCCCCTTAACCGTATTACACAAATACATAATGTGGTGCTGCTGAAGGAAAATCTCCCCGGGGATGACTTTAGTTTTGCGAGTTTGCAGAGAAGAGGCAATAAGGAAACTGTTGTGAGCTGGGAAAATGGTGGAGAAACCCAAATTAAAGCACCGTGGTATACAGTATACTAAGCAGAGATATAAGATACCATTTACGAAGTTGTGGAGTTTTTAACGTTCTCTGAGCTTGGTTGTTTGCTTGCAGACATTTCATTATCCAACTGATGATGTAACCTAGTCAGGTAATGAAACGTCTGCAAGAAACAACGAAGCTCAAAGGACACCAAGGATTCCACAGTTCAACTTTGAGCTACACATATTCTCCTGCCTTGGTACTTGTGAAGTTCTCTGAGAACATCTCAGGGGCACTGAAGGTCATGTGAACCTTCATCACCACTGAGACTTTTGTACTTCTGCCAGGACATATGAAGTGTTAAGATTTCCACCCTTACCGTTAAGGATGCCTCCTAATCCATAATACCAATGGTATTAGAATTATCCAGTTCTCTAACAATGAAAGATGACTTGTCTGCCAAGCCAGTCGAAGACCATTTTCAATAACAGTCACAAGCAGGCCTTGGCTACAAGGATATCTCTGCTCTCCAAAGTTAATATTGTGATCTAGAAAGAGGGAGGGAGAGAAAAGGTCCTATTTTGGCCACCACTGTGAATACAGATATTTCACAATGGATGCTTCTAAGGGTCTTCCAAAAAAGGCTGCCCACAAATATATCTCAGTATCTATTGCAATAATCTTGTCCCACAAAATCCTGTCATTGACACAACAAAAAGAGGGGGGGGAGAGAGAAAGCACCACTGTTTCTTAAGTAATCCGAGTGGGTTGGAAATTTCACCACCTTATTAAAACAGGAGTTACTGACGGACTGCTAAAAGGCCAAGCTTCCCGGTGTGGTTTTTATTAAGTTTTGGGAGCAAGAGATATAAACCCCTAACTATGCTGGAGTAAAAACCTTTCTAAAGGTTAACATAAGAAAAGGTAAAGAGAGAAAGTAAAGAGAGGTAGGACTCGGTGGGAGAGAAGATCCAATGTAAATTAAAAGAGAAACAGATGCCAAATTTAACTTTGACCTAATTAGCAGGTACGGGAATTAGGGTGGCACTCTGCTTCATAAGGAAGTGGAGAGAAAAAAAAGAGCTACATCGCTCGGCACAAAGAAAACAAGGAAAGGGCTCCAGGAACTGGGGGAACCTGTATTTTTCTGTGAATCCATAGGTGCTAGATCTCCAGCTTCTTGTTGATGAGAAGAGAGCAGGAACTAAGAGTCCCGCCAAGTTTGGCTACTTCAGTGCATGCCGAAGGAATCAGGGTGTAATCTGGAAGCTTCTGAAACGGCTAGGAACACAAGCAAACAGAAACATGTTATTTCTCTTCACAAATGCAACCCCTCCTAACTCGGGCCTTTAAAGCAGGGATAGACCGTATTTTCTGAACTGGAGTCACACCTGACATTCTGAGATGTTGCAATCTCAAACTCTCTCCCAATGCACTCAACAACACAATTCCTTGCAGAGACATGCCTGCTCAGAAAATGGCCATCACCACAGGCCCATTAGTCACAAAATATCCAATTATTAAAAGACAAATCAGCTTCTGAGATGCTCTCTGCCATCCCAGAAGGATCTTTAGGGGTACAGGATAAAGAATAATAGGGCTGGAAGGGACCATGGAGGTCTTCTAGCCCAACCCCCTGCTCAAGCAGGAGACCCTATTCCATTTCAGACAAATGGTTGTCCAATCTCTTCTTAAAAGCCTCCAGTGAAGGAGCACCCACAACTTCTGAAGGGAAGCTGTTCCACTGGTTAATTGTCCTCATTCTTAGCAAGTTTCTTCTTAAATCTAGGCTGCTTCTCTCCTTGATTAGTTTCCATCCGTTGTGGTAGACAAACAAAGGAATGGAAGACAAGAGTACATATTTACAGAGGATGTTATTTAATTTGGGTAATGAAACGTCTGCAAGAAAACAACCAAATTCAGAGAGCACTAAGGACCCCTCATTTTAACCCTGCCACAAATATTCACCTCTGTTGGTAAATATATACAACTCAACTATGGAAGTTTGCTGGCAGTCTATTTCATACATGGCAACTTATTTCAGATGGCCAAAAATCTGAGAAGAAGCTGTTCAATCATTCAGAAAAATACACCTTCACTGGCTTACTATAAATGAGGCTGGGACATTCCACTTACAATTTCTAAAAGTTGTCCGAGGAGAATTGTTTTAGTCTATGGTTGGTAAAAAATCAGGACTTTAGTCACACTTTTTCTGACTAACATTTTAGTAACCGTGCACATTTTCATCGGCTGCAGGCCACGTCATCAGATGCATGGCGTGTCTGAAGTGATACAGGATTTGAACTGGGATGACATGAAGGGGAGGAAGAAGGGGAAGATGCTCACACCGATGATGTTAAATAGATAAATAATAAAATAAAAATGATGGTTCTTGGGTAAGGAAATGTTTACAAGCAAATCCCCAAGCTCAGAGAGCACCAAGAATCTTACATTTCAGCCCTGAGCTACAGATAGTCTCTTCTATTGAAGACAAGTTAGTAATGCAAATGTGGATTACATTGTGAGGCAGATTCAAAATAGATAATAAACACTTACTGTATGATAGGTTAAAACCCCACTGTAAAATGAGTCTTAAAGAGGAGGTTGAGACTCTAGAAAGAGTGCAGAGAACAGCAACAAAGATAATTAGGGGATTGGAGGCTAAAACATATGAAGAACGGTTGCAGGAATTAGGTATGGCAGATATTTTCTTTATCTCAACCCCTCTGCCTTACACTAGAGAGGAACAATGTTTATTCTTTCAGAAATACCTTTCTTGGGTATGTCTAATTTAATGAAAAGAAAGACTAGGGGTGACATGATAGCAGTGTTTCAATAGCTAAAGGGGTGACACAAAGAAGAGGGGGTCAACCTATTCTCCAAGGTACCTGAAGGCAGGACAAGAAGCAATGGATGGAAACCAATCAAGGAGAGAGGCAACCTAGAAGTTAAGGAGAAATTTCCTGACAGTGAGAACAATTAATCAGTGGAACGACTTGCCTCCAGAAGTTGTGGATGCTCCAACACTGGAGGTTTTTAAAAAGAGATTGGACAACCATTTCTCTGAAATGGTACAGGGTTTCCTGCTCAACCAGGGGATTGGACTAGAACAGGGCTTTTCAACCTTTTCACCAATTGTACCACTTTTAGGATATGGCAATATTCGAGCAAGGTGTCAAAAACTTGATGACCAAAAAAAAAACCCTGTTCAAAGTTGCAATTGCACTGAAATGACTTATGACCATTTTCACACTTATGACCATTGCAGCATGCCCAGGGTCATGTGATTTATATTTGGATACTTGGCAACTGATTCATATTTATGATGGTCACAGTGTCCCAGGGTCATGTGATCCCCTTTTGCAACCTTTTAACAAGTAAAGTCAATGGCAGGGCTGCTGGTGGCCAAGTGCTAAGGCAGGACTTCCCTCCCTCCCTCCTTCCCTGCCTCCCTCTTTCTCATGCCCACCTCCTTCTGAAGGAAGAATTTGAAACCCCCCCCCATATTTTTTCTCTTCCATATATTCATAAACAAGGAAAAGCCTCCAGAAACAGAAAAGACAAACTGCTGAGTGAACTAGATTAAAAAGGCACATTTCCCTTTAAGAATTAGCTACTGGCTAGAAAGGAAAGTAAGGAAGAAAAAAAATGTAAGTATTGGCTGCCGGCTAAGGCAGCCTCCCCAAATGGCTCCATTCATAAGTAAAGGAATCTACAGGCAAAATCCATTCAGGAGAAAAATACTTCAAAATCCCTTGCAGCAAAACTTACAGCTAACAATAGCAGAGCAATAGAAGCTAACACAAGACATCAGCCATCAGCCAAATAGAAATTGCCAAACACTCCTTAAGAACACAAAGCCCACATTGCACAAATCCCAGAACTTCAAAGTCACAAAAGCACATAAGAATCCTTCCACTCTCCATCTCCCTCCCTCCCTCCTCCGTGCCTCTACAGCTCCAGAGGACTCTCTCACTGTAAGTCCTTGCCTGTGCTGGCTCTTTCCCTCCCCCACTACACTTGGCTAGGCAGGGCTGCGTACCCCCTGCCACTCATTAATGTACCACAAGTGGTAGGCGTACCACAGGTTGAAAAGCCCTGGACTAGAAGATCTCAAAGGTCCCTTCCAACTCAGTTATTCTGTTATCTTGGCCACTTGGAAGATGTGTGAAACTCTGCTTAAACATCAAAATTGATCAAGAGATTGCTGAACTCCTCTACTTTAAAAAGTCTCAGGTTATCTCACAAGATCTCAACAAACAGTTGGATGAGGTGACTTGCAGTTCACAGAATCCTGTGCCCTTAAATCAACTATGTCATTTTATTTTATTTTATTTTTACCTTTTCCAGACCGAGATTAAGAGACCTTGTAGAGATCTGCACTTCTTGCTTCCTTGCTCTTACCAGACTGCCTGGGGCTTGACTGCAAGGATGATAGCAATGCCTCTAGCGTGTCTCATTTTCACTATGCCAGTTTCCTATTTAAATTTTTTTTTTAAAGTGGAAGTATAAAATGGAGCAGGCCTCTTGATGGGTTCCCAGGGAGGTTTCTGAGGATACACTGGTATTTGAGGATGTACAGTATAAGAACCTTTCTTGATATTTCAAATGTGTTCCAGTAGAAGAGAGTATTTGCAGTCCATGATGCTCTCTGAATTTGGTTGTTTGCTTGCAGATGTTTCATTATATGACTAGGGAACATTATCAGCAAGAGAGTGTGCAGTTTGCTCTCTGTTCACATACAGTAGCTCGCCCTGCGAGTGTGGGTGGGGATGTAGTTTTCTCCTTAGTAGTTTCTTGAATATAATTGTTTTCTGCTTGTTTGTGTGGTGTTAATCCTTGCTTATCTGGGTGTTGGTTGCTAGAAAGGATGTGTTCTAGTCCTATCTATCTATCTATCTATCTATCTATCTATCTATCTATCTATCTATCTATCTATCTATCTATCTATCTATCTATCTATCTACCTACCTACCTACCTACCTACCTACCTACCTACCATCACATTTCTGAACCACCCAACTCCCTCAAAGAGGGATTCTAGACAGTGTACAATTTTTGTTTCTTTCTTAGCTTTTTATCGCCTTTTTCCCAGTTGAAACTATAGTTGAGCCTGTCCATGTGTTATGAGATTAAGTAATTTTCATTGTGTGTTCTGACAGCTACTTTATTTTTAGCCTGCCTTTATTATTTTTATAAATAACTCAAAAGCAGAGAACATACCTAATACTCCTTCCTCCTCCTCCATTACCCACGATAACAATCCTGTAAGATGGGCTGGGATGAGAGAGAGGGACTGGCCCAAAGTCACCGAGCTGGCTTCCATGGCTAAGGTGGGGCTGGAATTCACAGTCTTTTGTTTTCTAGCCTGGTATCTTAACCACTAGTGCAGGGCTAGGCAACCTTGGCTCTTTTATGACTCGTGGACTTCAACTCCCAGAATTCCTGAGCCAGCCATGCTGAGGGGAAAGGGAGAGGTTTCCAAGCTGAGCCATGCTGGCTCAGGAATTCTGGGAGTTGAAGTCCACGAGTCATAAAAGAGCAAAGGTTGCCTAGCCCTGCACTAGACCAAACTGGCTCTCTCGGTTGGTATTCATGGATGCACTCTGCATGTCTGGGGTGGGCGGTTATTATTTTATTATTATTTTTTATTTATTTATTTTTCTACGTTGTGTTTTTATTATCCGTAAGCCGCCTAGAGTCGCAGTGAGCAAATAGGCGGCTATATGAATTCTCTAAAATAAATAAATAAATAGTCTTCTTCCAGTCCATAGTGGCTGTTGTTACAGTCTTTACATTGTGCATTATGTAAATAGATGTAGATGATTCCTGATTTTTCTTCTTGGGCTACTGGATCTTTTGGTTTACTTAAGATGTTTTGAGCCAGTTGCCGAGCATCCAAACGGCGGTCAGATGACCAAAGGGCAGGCACTGCAGCTCCATAATCAGGTTATAAGTAGCTTTTGGCTGATCTGTTGTAAATTCAAATGATTACAAGTCCAGGACTACCTATTGAGCTTTCCTTGAGTACGGTGTGTGTGTGTGTGTGTGTTTGTGTGTTTGAGAAATTGATAATGCTGGGAAAAGTGAAGGAAAGAGGATGACTGGCAGTGGTGATGGGTGCACCTTTGGAAGACCTGAAGACCTGAAGACCTAAGACCTAATTCCGGAGAAGGTCCATCTCTGTGGTCATTAAGATTCAACACAACTTGATAGCACAAATGTTTCAGATAGAATCTATTTTGTGTTCCCCAAAAGCTCCACCACCCCCCAACCCAAGCGTCCCCATCCTTCCATTAGACCCAAGTCTCCCCTTCGTCTTACTTGCACACTGTTTGGGTATTCTTCTGCGCTGCGATGCAAAAGAACGCTACTCTTCTGGCCCAGACGAGCATAGATGCAATTAGCAGCTGGATCATCAGGAACTGTCAGCGTTTCATAGTGGTGATCAGTTAATTGCTCCATGGTCTGCAGAAAAAGAGGAGGAGGGCAGAGGAACTCAACTCATCTGCAGCTCCAGTCAAGACAATGTCCAAAACATAATTTCCATTTTGTCCCCCCTTCCCATCCTCATTCGCACTCTTCCTTGAACTGGCTCATTTCCAGCTTCCCTTTTTCTTACACAACTTGCATTCTGAGGGCAGTTGAAAACAAAACCTTGCTAAATCAGATACAGGTAGTCCTCGACTTACAACCATTCATTTAGTGACTATTTGGAGTTACAATGGCACTGAAAAAAGTGACTTGTGACCGTTTTTCACTCTTACGACCGTTGCAGCAGCCTCATGATCATGTGATTAAAATTTGGATGCTTGGCAACTGGCTCATATTTATGACGGTTGCATTGTCCCAGGGTCATGTGATCCCCTTTTGTGAACTTCTGACATATCTGATTCCCGGATGTAGCCGTTTAACAAACAATGGGATCATTAAGGGTGCTTTAGATGGGGCAGCCCTTGGATGCCTAGCGCAGGGCTTTTCAACCTTTTCACCGATTGTACCACTTTTAGAATATGGCAATATTCGAGTACCACCTAGCAAGATGTTAAAAACGTGATGACCAAAAAAAAAAAACCTGTTCAAAGTTGCAATTGCACTGAAATGACTTATGACCATTTTCACACTTATGACCATTGCAGCATGCCCAGGGTCATGTGATTTATATTTGGATACTTGGCAACTGATTCATATTTATGATGGTCACAGTGTCCCAGGGTCATGTGATCCCCTTTTGCAGCCTTTTAACAAGTAAAGTCAATGGCAGGGCTGCTGGTGGCCAAGTGCTAAGGCAGGACTTCCCTCCCTCCCTCCTTCCCTGCCTCCCTCTTTCTCATGCCCACCTCCTTCTGAAGGAAGAATTTGAAAAAAAACAACCATATTTTTTCTCTTCCATATATTCATCAAACAAGGAAAAGCCTCCAGAAACAGAAAAGACAAACTGCTGAGTGAACTAGCTTAAAAAGGCACATTTCCCTTTAAGAATTAGCTACTGGCTAGAAAGGAAAGTAAGGAAGAAAAAAAAATGTAGTAAGTATTGGCTGCCGGCTAAGGCAGCCTCCCCAAATGGCTCCATTCTTAAGTAAAGGAATCTACAGGCAAAATCCATTCAGGAGAAAAATACTTCAAAATCCCTTGCAGCAAAACTTACAGCTAACAATAGCAGAGCAATAGAAGCTAACACCAGCCATCAGCCAAATAGAAATTGCCAAGCACTCCTTAAGAACACAAAGCCCACATTGCACAAATCCCAGAACTTCAAAGTCACAAAAGCACATAAGAATCCTTCCACTCTCCATCTCCTCCTTCTTTCTCATGGGGGAGGGTGAGCCAGAACTGAGCCTGGGCCCTTTGTCTCTCCCCAGCCACTGCAGCTCCAGAGGACTCTCTCACTGTAAGTCCTTGCCTGTGCTGGCTCTTTCCCTCCCCCACTACACTTGGCTAGGCAGGGCTGCGTACCACCTGCCACTTGTTAATGTACCACAAGTAGTACGCGTACCACAGGTTGAAAAGCCCTGCTGTAGAGGGCTGCCAGATTAACTTAACAACCGTGCTACGAACTTAACAACTGCAGTGACTCACTCAACCACCCTGGTAAAAAAGATAAAATGGGGCAAAACTCATTTAACAACTGTCTTGCTTAGCAATGGAAATTTGAGGGTCAACTGTGGTCAAAAAGTGACGACTACTTGTGTGTGAAAGAACCAGATCAATGGTCAATTCAGGACTGCGACAAGTAGCCAATCTCCCCCTGAAGCAGAATGTACCTCAGCAAGACATCTGGAAACTATTTATAAAAGTTTGATCTGTTTTTTTTTTTTTTAATCGAACAACAAAGCCCAAAGCAGCCTCACATAGGGAATGATTCATGGAGAACAAGGCTGTGCATACTAACTAGCTGTGAAAACAAATGAAATCTTCCTGTCCAAAGGCAGTATATCTCTTGAATAATAGGTGCTGGAGATGATGATCACTGACAGGCCTTGCTTGAGAAACTGGAACAGCTATTCTAGGAAAGTCATGCTGGTCTGGGTGGGCTGCAACCCACACTTAGCTTTATTTAGCCAACTTCCCAGTGTCCAAGAAACAAGCAAAGTGGCTATTTCTGCTCTGTGTTGGAAAATATGCCTATAACCTTGAAAATAAACCCCATAAAAGTTTAACCTTTTAAAAAAAAACATCATTATTTTTCTTGCCTGTCAAAGATTGGACAGAATTTTCTGTGGAGCTTACAGGTAGGCCTCATCTTACAACCATAACTGAGGCTGGATTTACGGTCACAAGTTGTGCTGGTCGTTAAGCGGGTCATCACCTGGCTGACCTGATTTTACATTTTTGGGGGAGCAATCGTTAAGAGAACCCATTGTCTACAATGGCATTTTTTTGTGGGAAACCAGAAATAAACAACAGTTTCCTCACAAAAAATATCATAAATCACCATCATGTGACTGCAGGCACTGCAAATGGCCGTAAATGTTAACCGGTTGCCTAGCAGCCAAAAGGTGATCATGTGATTGAGGGGATAGGGATGGCTACCAGAAGTTTGAATCTGGGTTGTTTGAATCTGGAAGTTTGAATCTTTTTTTTTTTTGTCCGTTGTAATTTCAAATGGTTGCTATGCAACCAGTCGTAAGTCGAGGACTACCTGTACTGCATTTCTTTGGGCATGAAATGCGAGCAGCAGTCCCTCTACCAGCCTGCTCTGTTTCTCTTCTGGAGAGGATGACTTATCTGCAAGAAATTCCTTGTCCTCCACAGTTACTAGCATTAATGGCTATTGGGCAAGGACATTTTGAGGACTGGGATGAATGGGGTTCTTTCCTAGGAGAGGATCTACCCAAGAACCTGAAGGAATCTTTAAAGAAAAGATGATTCCAGGAATTACCTTCATGGCTTTCTTAGCCACTTCACTGCTGCCAATGACAACGGTGTCAGGTCCAGCCATGCTGCAGAAGCTGCGGAGATGCAACGTGCCTGAGACAGGAACAGTAGACACAGCAAAATCCTGCAGGAAGAGAATATCGCTTGAGCTTCTGCAGAGGCCCCTGAACTGTACATAAGAACATCTCTTCCCTTCCCTACCTTCTGTTTAGTACATGATTCTGCCAATAATCTTACTTGAACAGTATATATAAATCACACTTCACAATTTGAGGCCCGATTAGAACTATTGGGTTTCAATGCCCATCATTCCCATCACCAAATGGCCCATCTTCGAAACCCAGGAGATGTCTGAATTCAGCTGAATTCAGACATCTCCTGGTGGGTTCGAGTAGACTTCTGAAATAGCAATTAGAGAAGTACAAAAATGTTCTGAGTCCAGAAGGAACCGTTTCAAGCATGGATCGCTTTGGGTAAGGTTAGAGCACTTCCAGGGAACTCTGGACCCCACAGCATCTGTTTCAGAAATCCTCCACATGTGAATTATATAGCGAATCTCTGATGGGGATGAAGTTCTAGAGCAGTGTTTCCAATGGCTGGCTAGGGAATTCTGGGAGTTGAAGTCCCCACATCCTTCAGCTGCCAAGGCTGTGTTCTAGACTGGGAGCCCCCTTCTTTGGGGATGGAAACACAGATGGAAACCGACATCATCACTGTCTAGCTGTATACACTGAAGTGTATTCCTGAAGTTTTCCATTCTAAAGCGTTCAAAAGCTAACAGCAAACACTGAGCTTTGCAGTCCTTGTGATACATTTGCCACCTGCCTGCCACACATTTTGGACTAGCATCCCTATTATTCTCAATTAACTTGGTTGGGTTAAAGAGGACTGCACTCTGCCATGAGTTATTGGGTTGAGAGAAGCTGCCTAAAACATGTCTCAAAATCCCCCGCTATGGGCATCTTCATAGGAGCTCTTTGGGGGCATATGTTGAAGTGAAAAAGTTCCCAGTTTGGAAAAATAATATTTTTACTGTCTATGGAGATTCTCAATCATTCAAGTCATGGTTGTCTCAAAGGTGCTTTCCAAAAGGCAACTGGACTTTCTTGGGGGGTTTTTTCCCTTGAAAACATGTTGCTTTTCATACAAGAACTGAAAAAGCTTTTCGGATGAAAAGCGAACCTTTTTCAAGGAAAACAAAAATAACCAAGAAAGTATCTTTGAGATAATATTTTTATTGCCGTTATTGTTTTTGCATCATGCTATTCCCTCAAAAAGTGGCCCAATTCAATACAACTACAGTATATGTGAGAAGAAGAACGAAGAACAGTATCCAGTGTATACTAGCCTCCTTCTATAAATATATCTTTAGGGTATGCGGTTGGTCCATTCTAAGAAAATCAACTCACTCTAAAAGCATCAGCTACCATCTCTGCTCCTCTGTGATTGGTCCATTTGGAAATACCCACAAAGAACTCTCTGCCTGTGAAAGAGAAAAGAAAAGAGGAAAACAGGATCATCAGCAATTAAGAAGCCTTCCCCAGATTGAAGGAGCCCATAAATCAGCTGGTGTCATCACCACAGCTCAAATCTGACCAAAACTAAACATCAGTTTTCCCTGGAAAAAAAAAAAGTCTTAACAGGTAGAATGGCTATATATAAGAAAGAGGATTTCATTTGAACAAGTGTTCACTCCTAAAAATGCTGTTGATGAGGGTTTTTTTTTTCCTTTTGTTCAATCATGTCTGATTCTTAAGAGACTGCTTGGACAAGTCCTTACACTTTTCTTGGCAAGGTTTTCAGAGATAGTTAGCCACTGCCTTCTTCCTAGGAGTGAGGGAGTTAATTTGCAGCCCCATGGTTGCACCTGGCCTCCAACCCTCTTTTTCATGATCTCTGAAATGCTTTCTTACACTATCAAAATTCAACAGTGTTAGTTCCCATCTTTTTTAGGAAGGAAACCCAGAAAAACTAATGCAGTTTGACATTTTTAAGAGCTACCTGTCCAACTTTAAAAAAAAAAACTGGGCAAGCCAGATCCTGTTCATATACATTATCAAATGTTAATAATAGAGAATATATGCAGCTCAGGGTTAAACTGCTGGCATCTGGTGTTTTCTGATTGTTTTCCTGCAAATGCTTCATTAACATTGCACTGATGGTGTTACCAAGCCTGGTAATGAAACATCTGGAAGAAAAATCAAATCAAGCTCAGAGAACATCAAGAAATCCCAGAAATTACCAGATTTGAATGACTCACCACATTCTATGAACTTAAATAAAGTTCATAAATTTAATGAATGAATAACTAATGAATAATTTTTCCCCAAAACAAAGGGCAGCTTCTGAACCTCAAACAATTACTCACTTCTGCTTTAAAATACCAACCTATTTTGGGCTCTGCAGCACCAGAACTTTCTTTGCTGGCTCTCATTTGTCTGGAATGGTATAGGGTCTCCTGCTTGAATAGGGGGTTAGACTAGAAGACCTCCAAGGTCCCTTCCACCCCAATTATTCTATGTTCTATCTTCTTATGGAATAAAGAACATTACGACGGTGGACCAACTCACCTGTAAAGAGCACATCACTTCCATCCAGGGTAGCTCCCTCATCTGTAACTTCTACGACACGAAGTTTTAGCTCCTCCAAGACCTTTTTGACACAGCTGATCTGTAAAAATGACAGTGGAAGTGGGGAGGGAAGAGACAGAGAAAGAGACACCTGTTATGGCTGGATCTCATACCTCAACTTTCCTCAGGTGTTCTCATTCTTAATACTCTTCAGACAAGATTCAACAGAGGCTTCCATCAAATGGCTTTCCTCACCTTAGTTACTACTAGACAACCAATGACCTATTGGGTCATCCTTTGAGAGAAAGACAGGGCAGCATGACGGAAGAATTATAGTAGCAAACTATAATTGACTTTGTTCGTAGGAAGCTGGCAGGGAGTGTCAGAAATCTCAATAACGTGACCACAGCTAACAGTTGCAGCCCCAACTGCGCCAATACAACTTGTCTGAAGATCTTTGAAATTTCTCTTTCAGAGCAGTAATGGGCCCTGGATTCTGTATACATGTTTAAAGTTAGCAGATCTGAGGTCCTGTGGTTCAAAACCTGTTACACTACGATGTACCATTTCAGCTAACTGATGGTTACACACAAACAATGAGAGCATACAGATATTCACCACTATTGCATACAGATACTATAATAATGAGATACTACTATTAATCAGACTTCCTCTGAGTCTGTATCAAGGAAAAAATGCCCCAAATAGCCAACACATTGAAGAATTTGGCCTCACAGAGCCTCTGTTATCCATGTTCTTTTTTAATACATTGAGTAATCATGACATGGACTATGCTATGTAGATAAGCCTAGCAGGTATCTCGGCTCCAATTTGAATTATTTGGGCCATATCCAAACAGACCAATTTTCACAACTCACATCTCTTACTAGATTTCCAGAAGTCAGCAATCACGACTTTGTTTATATTGTAGCAAGAAGGTAAGCCTACTTGGTTCTTGACAAAGCAGTATAAGCAAAGAATCAGGAAACACCACCCCAAAGGAACTACAATTTAACATTTCTACATGTGCATTACATATAGAATAACTTGAAGTGCAACAGGGAGCAAATGAGACAAGAAAAGAATGGAAAGGAATTAATGTAGCTCTATATTTTTTTTATTTCTTTCCAGAGGCATGAAGAAAAATAAAGGATTAGGATGGAAATCGGCAATTTGTAGACCTCCAGATCTGACTGAATTACAATTCTTATTATTCTTTGCCACCAGCCACGTTGACTAGGACACAGCGGAATTAGCACTGAACAATATTTGGAAGGCCATTGGTTCTCAAGTTATGGCCTCCACATATTGGAGAAATTGTGCTATCCAAGAAAGGTGGGAGTTTCTATTTTTTAAAAAAATTATATCCCACTTTTATTATTTTTATAAACAACTCAAGGCAGTGAACATATCCACTGCTCCTTCCTCCTCCCAGTCTCCTTACAACAGGGGTCTTCAAACTTGGCCCTTTGACTTGTGGACTTCAACTCCCAGAATTCCTCAGCCAGGCATGCTGGCTGAGGAATTCTGGGAGTTGAAGTCCACAAGTCATAAAAGGGCCAAGTTTGAAGACCCCCGCCTTACAACAACAACCCTGTGAGGTGAGCTGGGCTGAGACTGTCTGGCCCAAAGTCACCCAGCTAGTTTTCTTGGCTAAGGCAGGAGCTGAACTCATAGTCTCCTGCTTTCTAGCCTGGTGCTTTAACCAGTAGACCAAACGGGCTCTCCATATTTCCATTTTGGGGCAAATGTACAACTTTTGTTCACAGGCCCAACCAAATTTGCTGGAAGTGATACAAGGGTGGGAATGCTTTCATAACACAATCCTAAATGATATAAATAATGAACGTGAACTGGGCGCTTCATCGAATATATTATGCAGAACCGAACAAGGAGAGAAGGAGGAGACCTCAAACAGTCCACCTATCCCCAAGTCCTATTAACTCCTGTATTTGCTACTACTGTACTTCATCAAAATGCAATTGTTGGTCAGTTTGCTCTAGTGCTCTGAGGATAAAAGGAAATGTCTCTTTATGACTATCAGTTTTTGAGGATGTTGAGACAGTTTCAAAAGAGAAAAATGGACTATGTTGTCTCTCCTGTTCTCTCCTGAGAATGTCCTACAGATAGTCTTTCTGATGAAATAGCCAACTGGGGATTCAGCTCATTGATGGAGAACAAACTTTTCCCCCTCCCTTCCAAATAATAGCCCATTCTAGACCAAATCTCGTCCCTGAGTAAGGCAAGAATGCTAGAATCTTAAGTGTGATTTTGAATGCATCCTAGAATATATACACGGTGCATAAACTTGGAAGTTCCAATCTGCCTCTAAGAAAAAAAATATGTAATCACATGAATGACCTTTAACTTGATCTATTATTCTTTTGTTGCATCTTCATGCCATAGGGATGCCGCGGCTGTTCTAATTTTATCAATGACTCATCTCTTTCCTCCCCCACATAAGCACTTTTTAATTTAATTTTCATGGATCGGGTGCACTTCTGCTTTTGACAACATCTGTGAGTTTCCTTCGCTGCAAACGTGGCCTTCTTTTTGCTTCTCCGCTTCAACCCATTATGCTTAACAGTCTAGGAGATTTCAGTTTTCAAGGAATATTTTAAAATGAGTGTTTGTCTTAAAACACACACATACACAACTTTCCAGAGCTGCAAGGGACCCAAAATGAAACTTTGCAGGTTGGACCCTAACGTTCTGTCTTTATAAATATTCCACGATTCCTATAGTGCAATATTTCTCAGCTTTGGCAACTTAACATGTATGGACTTCAACTTCCAGAATTCCCCAGCCACCATGGCTAGCTGGAGCTGGCTGGGAGTTGAAGTCCACACATCTTCAAATTGCCAGGACTGAAAAACACTGCTGTACATGGAGTCCTTGGCTTAGAATCTTTGAAGTTCCAACAGACCAACTTGGGGGATACTTTCAACCCAGATTCGAAGTTCCCATGGTTGTCCCCCCCACACACACACACACTTCTACAAGTGCTCGGCAACTGGGCCATATTTATTGCCATTTGCAAAAATCAAGATGAAACCTACAAATGGAACACACAGCTAGAGGGATTTAAATTATTTAAAAGAAACAGACCAAATAAAAGAGGAGGTGGAGTTGCTCTCTATATAAGAAATAACTACATCTCTACAGAAATAGAGCACAACAATGATGAAAACTGTCTTGAATGCATTTGGGTCAATATAAAAGGGGGGGGGGAAATGACATTGCCATAGATGTATACTACAGGCCACCCAACCAAACAGAGGAAATAGACGAACTTTTTGCTAGTCAGCTAACTAAAGTATGTAGGAAGCACATCACAATAGTAATGGGGGACTTTAACTACCCTGACATCAACTGGGAGACAAACTCTGCACCAAGTGGAAGATCAAACAGATTCCTGACAAACCTAGCAGACACCTTTGTCTCCCAAAAAGTAGAGAAGGGAACTAGGGGATTAGCCATTCTGGATCTAATTCTCACTAACAGAGATGAAATGATAGAAGGTGTTGAAGCCACAGGAACCTTGGGAGGAAGTGATCATGTAATATTGGAATTCAACATTATGGAAGCACAAGCAATAGGACACAGTCAAACTAGAGTCTTGGACTTCAAGAGAGCTAATTTCAATAAACTTAAGAGAGGGCTTGGGAAGGATTCCATGGATGAGAATCCTCAAGGGGAAAACAACTCAAGAAGCTTGGGAAATTTTGAAAAGTGAGATAATAAAAGCTCAGTCTAGCACAATACCAACAAAGAAGAAAAATAACAGCTCTCAAAAGAGACCAGCATGGCTGCATAAAGAACTCTCTGATAAATTGAAAGATAAAAAGGACAAGTGTAAAAAGTGGCAAGAGGGGCACATAACTAAAGCAGAATATCAGCAAATAGTCTGAGCCTGCAAAGATGAAGTGAGGAAAGCTAAGGTTCAAAATGAACTAAGGCTTGCAACCAAAGTCAAAAATAACAAAAAAAGCTTCTTTCAACATGTAAAAAATAAGAAAAAAGTGAAGGAAATGATTGGTCCATTAGTGAGTGAAAGTGGCAAGAAGGTGACAAGCAATAGGGAGAAAGCAGAACTATTTAACTCGTTTTTTGCATCTGTCTTTACACAAAGGAAAAAAACAGACCAACCTATCAAAAATAGTGCCATAAAAAACAGAATAGAAACACAAGTTAAGAAAACGGTAAGTAAGCACCTGTCCAGCCTAGACGAGTTCAAATCACCAGGACCAGATGGATTACACCCCAAGGTTCTCAAGGAACTGGCAGATGTGATCTCAGAACCACTGAACTATATTTTTCAAAGATCCTGGAGCACTGGGGACTACCAGAGGACTGGAAAAGAGCTGATGTAGTTTCCCATCTTCAAAAAGGGAAAAAAAAATGGATCCAGGAAATTACAGACCTATCAGCCTGACCTCAATACCTGGGAAGATTCTGGAAAAGATAATCAAACAACGAATCAGCGAACACCTAGAGGCAAACAAAATCACTACTAAAAGCCAACATGGGTTTGTCAAAAACAGATCATGCCAGACAAACCTTATTGCATTCTTTGACCAAGTGACAAAATTAGTGGATCAGAGGAATGCTGTGGATATAATTTACTTGGACTTCAGTAAGGCATTTGATAAAGTAGATCACAACCTACTACTCGATAAGATAGAAAAATGTGGGTTAGACAGCATCACCACCAGATGGATTCATAGCTGGCTGACCGGCCATACTCAGCGTGTGGTCCTCAATGGAACCGCATCTACATGAAGGGAAGTGTGCAGTGGGGTGCCCCAGGGCTCTGTTCTGGGCCCAGTGCTCTTCAACATCTTCATCAACGATTTGGACGAGGGGATAGATGGGGAACTCATCAAATTTGCGGATGACACCAAGCTGGCAGGAATAGCCAACACTCCAGAAGACAGGCTTAAGATACAGGAGGACCTGGACAGACTTGAACACTGGCGCTATCTAACAAAATGAATTCATGGTGAAAAAAGTAAGGTTCTACATTTAGGCAAGAAAACAAAATGTACAGGTATAGTATAGGGGGTACCTTGCTCAATAGTAGTAACTGTGAGAGGGATCTCGAGTCCTAGTGACAATCACTTAAATATGAGCCAGCAGTGTGCTGCAGCTGCAAAAAGCCAACACAGTGCTAGGCTGCATTAACAGAGGGATAGAATCAAGATCACGTGAAGTATTAATACACTTTACAATGCCTTGGTAAGGCCACACTTGGAATACTGCATCCAGTTTTGGTCACCACGATGTAAAAAGATGTTGAGACTCTAGAAAGAGTGCAGAGAAGGGCAACAAAGATGATTAGGGACTGGAGGCTAAACATATAAGGAACGTTTGCTGGAATTGGGATGTCTAGTTTAATGAAGAAGGACGAGGGGGACATGATAGCAGTGTTCCAATATCTCAGGGTTGCCACAAAGAAGAGGGAGTCAAGCTATTCTCCAAGGCGCCTGAGGGCAGGACAAGAAACGGATGGAAACTAGTCAAGGAGAGAAGCAACCTAGAACTGAGGAGAAACTTCCTGACAGTTAGAACAATTAACCAGTGGAACAACCTGCCTCCAGAAGTGGTTGAATGCTCCAACACTGGAAGTTTTTAAGAAGAGACTGGACAGCCATTTGTCCAAAATGGTGTAGGGTTTCCTGCCTGAGCAGGGGGTCGATGACCTCCAAGGTCCCTTCCAACTTTTTTTTTTTTATTATTATTATTATTATTATTATTATTATTATTATTATTATTATTATTATTATTATTATTATTATTATTATTATTATTATTATTATTATTATTATTATTATTATTATTATTATTATTATTATTCACAACTATGTGATCAAAACCCAGCCTCCTTGTGGGTATACATCAATGTGGAGGTGGGGTTTTGATCACGCAGTTGTAGGCATCTAGATCTCCAATGCACACTCACTTAATTGAGAATCTATTGATCATGGCAGACAGAAATGCAAAAAAATCAGTAACAGAACTAAAGATACCCTCCCCCAAAGAATAAATCAACTGAACTCTCTCCACTCTGGGACCTTCCACCCAAAAGGATAAGTTCTCTGTGTGTATCCAATGTAGGCCCAGACGTGACACATGTATTTTTCAAGCAATTCTACATGTGCAATCTGGGCAACCAGGTTTGTGAATCTGGGATAGAGGGAAAGTACCTTCTATCAACTCTACAATGAGCCTAGCTGCAGCCATCTTTCTCTCTCTCATTCTAGGTTGCCACATGGAAAGGAGGGAGGGGGGTTTCACAGATGGGAGCTCTGGCAGGTGCTTGGGGAACGCCGGTGGTCACGGTGGCTTGGGAACATCGGCCGAAAAGATGCTTCTTTTGAACATGTTGTGGTCTAGGTTCGGCTGGGCTTGACTTCCTAGGGCGGTCCAACTCAATGTCTAGAGTCGCTGCCCGGCTGCACCACTCTTGTGGCTGGTTGGGAATGCCCCGAGAGATCCAGGCTTGGAGTAACTCGTGGTCCAGCCCTTGCTTGAAATAGTTGATCAGCGAACGTTCCGGCCACTGCCCCAGCTGACCAGCCACTCTTCTGAATTCTCAAGACGTATTCTTTAGTGGAGTGGCCCCTTTGCTTCAAACAGTAAATTTCCTTCTCCGCCAGCAGGGTCTAAGATTCATCTTCAAAACAGGCCCTCCGTTGTTCCATGAATAGGTTAGCATCCTGCAGTGCAGGGGCTCTTTCATCATGGAGATTGGTCACCCACTCGGTAGCCTCTCTCTCTAAATTGGCCGCCACAGCATTCACCATTGTGGCATCATCCGGGTAGGCATAGGCATAGCGGTCTAGATGAGCCCACACTTGATTTAGGAAAATGAAGGAACCGTGAAACCTTCATTCATCTAACCCAGGGGTCTCCAAACTTGACAGCTTTAAGACTTGTGGACTTCCAACTCCCAGAATTCCTCAGCCAACCATGCTGGCTGAGGAATTCTGGGTGATGAAGTCCACAAGTCTTAAAGCTGTCAGGTTTGAAGATCCGTGATCCAACCACACTTCCCTCCTTTGTGGGAGGGGCACGGCATTCTATGCAGTGCTTATGGGCACTGATCCAGCAGCTGGTATTCCTCTTGGCATATCGAGGGCCCTGTCCACCCTGCTTTTAAGGTTGTGTAATGATTAACTGAGTCTTAAACCAAAATGAAAAACGGAAGGCTGCATGCCCAAAGCAAATCTTCAACCCTGCAGGCCTTTCGCAAAGCTTTAAAAACTTGGCTGTGTACCTGAATCCCATTTCTTGGCTTTCCTGTTAAATAGTCAATTCTCTTGGCTGCTGTGTAGGTTTATTTCGGATGTTTTCCATTGTTTTAAATGTTCTTGTGGTTTTAATTGTTTTTTATAGTTTCGGAACCATAAGCCAAACCAGGGTCATTGGTTGAGATGGGCAGCTACAGAAACTGAATAAAATTAAAATAAAATAAAATAAAATAAAATAAATAAAATAATAAAATAAAATAAAATAAAATAAAATAATAAATAAAATAAAATAAAATAAAATAAAATAAAATAAAATAAAATAAAATAAAATAAAATAAAATAAAATAACAATAATAAAATAAAATAAAATAAAATAAATTAAAATAAAATAAATAAAATAAATAAATAAAATAAAATAAAATAAAAAATAAATAAATAAAAGATAAATAAAATAAAATAATAAAATTAAAATAATAAAATAAAATAAAATAAAATAAATCAATAAATAAATACATAAAAAAATAAATAACAAATAAATAAAATAAAAATAAAATTAAATAAAATAAAATAATAAACTAAATAAAATAAAATCAAATAAAATAAAATAAATAAATAAATAAATAAATAAATAAATAAAATAATAAAATAAATAAAATAAAATAAAATAAAATAAATAAATAAATAAATAAATATAAATAAAATAGAAAAATGGTCTGCATGTCTCGTCACGACATAAGCCTAAGACTGAAAATCAGGCTTGTCAGAATGCTATATTTTTTCTATCCGCTCTATGGAGTAGAGAGTTGGTCTCTGACAGAAGGCCACCTGAAGAGACTAGAAGCATTTGAAATGTGGATTTACAGGCGGCTGTTACGTATAGCTGGGTGGACAAGATCAGAAATGAGGAGGTTTTAAGCCACCTGGGAAAGCCAAGGGAAATCATCAAAACAATTAAAAAACGAAAGTTAGAATATTTCGGACATGTGATGCGACACCCAGAAAAATACGGCATACTCCATTTAATCCTCCAGGGAAAGATTGAAGGCAAACGAGGTCCAGGCAGAAGAAGAACATCATGGCTTCAAAATCTAAGGGACTGGTTTGGACAAAACTCAGCAGCACTTTTCGTGCGGCTGCTGATAAAAACAGGATCGCCAACATGATCGCCAACGTCCGATAACGGATATGGCACAAGAAGAAAGAAGAAGAAAATAAAATAATAAATAATAAAATAAAATAAATAATAAATAAAATAAATAAAATAAAATAAAATAATAAAATAAAATAATAAAATAAAATAAAATAAAATAAAATAAAATAAAATAATAAAATAATAAAATAATAAAATAATAAAATAATAAAATAAAATAAAATAAAATAAAATAAAATAAAATAAAATAAAATAAAATAAAATAAAATAAAATAAAATCCAAGGAAGTATCCAACCAAGTATCACATTTTTCTTTCCTGAAATGTCACATAAGCAGTTTTAGGAAATAGAAGGGGAGGGCGGGAGAGGGAATAAAGCCTGGGGGGGGGTGGGGAGAAAAAAAGTTGGGACAGGGAAGAAAGTCACTACTTGCTTCCCAAAATGGTTCTTTTCTTCCAGCCATGCTTGACCAACCTCCTGTTTAAGGAATGGGCAGGTTTCTCCTGATGGTTATTGCGTGGGGCTACTCAGGAAAAGCTCCCATGATACTACTCTCCCCAAAAGATGGGAGACTTTTAGAGTAGGGACAATATGCTTCAAGAGGACTTACCTTGCACCTGTAGCCTTGGAATCCCAAGGTATTCTGCTTTACATCACTCTGGATGTACAAATGATGACACACAGTACACCCATCCTCTTTCTGGACATGATTATGTATGCTTAAAGTGGCCAAATCAGCTAGGATTCCAATTGGAAGATGTTATAGATAGTAGGATTGATGGAAGCAATAGATAGCTGGTTAGATAGCTGGATAGATGGCCAGCTAGATGGCTAGCTAAAGCATTGCTTCTCAATCTTGGCAACTTTAAGATATGTGGACTTCAACTCCCAGAATTCCCCATGCTATCTGGGGAATTCTGGGAGTTCCACATATCTTAAAGTTGCTAAAGCTGAGAATCACTGAGACAGAGGGATGGATAGATAGGAAAACAGATGGTTGGATGGATTAGCGACTGTAATTTATCTAAAATGTGCTTATAGGATCATTTTGACCCTGTTCTAACACACTTGGTTTTGACATGGGATTCGAAGTGTTTTCAAGAAGTACTTCTTGCTAACAGAAAAGCGCTTTTTATTCCATGCCTGCTTAGAGCTGTTCAACCTGAAAAGCCATTTAGGGAGCAAAAGGACCCAGAATGTTTACAAGCATTACATTTTTCCCATATGAAGTGGTACCTGCTTCAGAGCTCTTCACACAGAGAGCTTCTCCTGAAGGAGAAGATGGTACTAAGGATTCACACTATGTATCTATAGCTGTTTTAAAAAAATTCCTTTTCCTTTCAGACCAAATCCACTCCTCTGTAGCACTCAGCTTTAAGAGACAAGGATGATAGGGAACTTGTGAGATGTATGGTGGTGGGTTGGGCATCAGCAGACATCTATAAGTGACACTGGAGGAGGAGGAGGGCCGGGAAGGGAGGGTGAGACAGGATCCCAATTGCCAAGGCAACCAAATTGCACTGCAGAAACACAAGGGTGCAATTAATCCCAGAGCCTCCTACAGTAGAACAGATGGGATCTTCTTCTGACACCATCAGCTAGATCAGCCTTCTCCAGCATGGTTCTCTCCAGATTTCTATCCTACATCTCTCCAAGGCCAAAACCAGTAGGATAAAATTATCAGTGGTTGCAAGAGCTGCACCTTGGTTGGTCTCAGAAAGCTAAGCAAAGGTGGCTTTGAAATTTTGTGGGAGGCAAGCGAAGAATGCCAGGGCTATGGACCAAATGGGGAAGAAAGCCAAGGCAGGTGGCCTGTCTGTGTATGCCAAGTGAACGAGATGGGGCGCCCATGAAATCACCAGGAGCTGAGCTTGCTTTCAATGAGATTTTTATCTTGTCTGAAACACTTGGGGGACACACAATTGAAAAAAAAACCAAAGTAGACACTGTCTTCCTGTGAAAACAGAAGTCTACAAGAATAAGGCGACAGCTAGGGCTTTCATCACTGCTCCATCGCAGTGGCTACCGACTGCAGGTAGTCCTCGACTTACAACAGTTCATTTAGTGACCGTTCAAAGTTACAACGGCACTGAAAAAAGTGACTTATGACCAGTGGTGGGATTCAAATATATGAACAACCGGTTCTCTGTGTGGATGCCGCTTCCCGAAGTCCGTTCTGGGCCTGAGCAACAAAAGATGAGCTACCGGTTCTACCGAAGTGGTGCGAACTGGCTGAATCCCACCACTGCTTATGACCTTTTTTCACACTTACGACCATTGCAGCATCACATGGTCACATGATCAAAATTCAAACGCTTGGCAACTGACTCATATTTATGACGGTTGCAGTGTCCCAGGGTCACGCGATCATCTTTGGCGACCTTCTGACAAGCAAAGTCAATGGGGAAGCCAGATTCACTTATTTATTTGATCCAGGTTAAAATAATTTAATTAATTACATTTAATTACAATTTAAATAATTTAAAAGTTGATTTTTTTTATGCTTATAGATATGGGATGGGATATGAGATGAAGAGATACCTTCAGGAAGAGTAATGAGCATTATGAAGAATATATGAACTTAACCATGAAATCTATTTCTAACTTAATGAAGGTGAAGAATTATTAAAAATAAAGACTGAAAGTCACTTCTTCATATATTTCTTTTCTCTTTTTTCTTTTTTGCCCTTTTTTTTCCTTTCTAATCTGTTCTCTTTATTTAGGTTCGAGGTACGAGATTCACTCCCACGAATTCTCAAGTTAAGAATGGAATGGGCAGGCTCCATTACATTCGTAATTCGAGGACTACCTGTATATACAAGAGAACCAACATCCTTTACAGATTAAATCTGACATTAGCCATATATAAACGTTACCTCGTCTCGCCGCGTGGGCATCCATGGCCGAGTCAGGAGCACAGTATCTCCCTGGATGACTGCCAGATCCCCCACCAGTGTAGCATAGGGGAAGCCCTCATCGGCTGCCAGTTCAATAACTTGCAGCCCTAGCTTCTGGCGCAATATGCCAGTATAGACCCCATACTGTCGGTGAGCCTTGGCTAGGTCCACCGGATCAGCTCCACTGTCAGATCCATCTGCTGTGGTCTCTGCTGTGGCAAAGGAGGAAGGAATGCAGCGGACGATGGCGTGGGTGTACTTGCCAAAGGAGGAGACACTGGCCATGTTCTGCAGGAAGACAGAAGAGATACAACCATTAGAATTAAATGGATCTCATTTTCAATCAAATGTGAGTCCCGCATCAACAGATCTTCTGCAGTGACCAGCAATGACTAATTCTGCACCTAAAACAGTAGGAACCTCTATTGTTGGCCACAAAGAGTTTACTTTTGGTCAAGTCAAGTGGAAAAATCGCAAGATTAATGCAAGATTCACAGATGACTCACTCCAGCAGAGAACCTAAGGCTACTGGGAAGGCAACACTATTTTCTGGATACAAGAATATTCCCTCAGTAATATTTTGGGAAATACTAATGGATAGAAGCAAACCCTAGGTGGGGCCACTCTTCTAAAAATAAGTGGAAATACCTACCTTCTTTCCCTGTCTTTTCTGTTGTTTACTACAAGTAGTCCTCCACTTACAACCCTTCATTTAGTGACCATTTGAAGTTAAAATGGCACTGACAAAATTGACTTATGACCATTTTTCACACAACCATTGCAGCAACCCCGTGATCACGTGATCAAAATTCGGCTGCTTGGAATGGCAAATGGCTCATATTTATGATGGTTGCAGTGTCCCGTGGTCACCTTTTGCGACCTTCTGACGAGCAAAGTCAGAAGGGAAACCAGATTCACTTAACAACCGTGTTACTAACCTAACAACCGCAGCGATTCACTTAACAACTGTGGTGCAAAAAGTCATAAAAAGGGGGCAAAACTCACTTAACAACTTGTCTTGCTTAGCAACAGAAATGTTGGGCTTGGTTGCGGTCGTCAGTCAAGGAGTATATGTATTCTAATAAACAACAGAAATCCAGTGTTTGAAGCAAGGATTTTTCGATCCTAGGCCATTTACTCAAGATATTTTACCTCAAGTTTGGGACCTTACATTTCTCAAGATTTCCCAGGAACTGAGATTTCCCAAGAACCGAGTCCCAGCATCCTCCTACTTGAGTTATTTGACAAGACTGATATATTTTCAATGAAATGGACTTGGCCCATTCTCTAGGGCTAGGAAATTTCTCCAGAACTGGGAGAAATGTGTTCATCTCGCACCCAGCAAAAGGGTGTGGGATAGCAAAGTTGAGAAGAATTGCTTTCTCCATCTCCTTCAGCAGATGTCTTCAGGAAGAGGTAATTTTAGAGCTCATCCAGCGCCAGCTCAATAATCGTATCAGTTACAAGCTTCCTGAGAGGCTCTTTCAAATGCCAATCAATAATACCTGAAGATTGCACCTATCGAACCAATTAGATTCCTATTTGCGAAAGAAGACAATGAAGGATCAATGGGCTGCCCAAGGGAGAGACTTATAGACACCATGCAATTGATCAGACAGAAAGCTAGCTCAGAGTTTCTCTCAACCTCCAAAACCTTACGATGTGTTGGACTTCATGTGTGGACCTTGCGATGTTTGACTTCAACTCCCAAAATTCCCCAACCAGCCATGCTGGATGGATAATTCTGGGAGTTGAAGTCTACACATCTTAAAAGTTGCTGAGATTGAGAAGCCCTCAGCTGGAGAGCTGGCATCAGGCCTTAAATTTTCCACTCAGTTTGATTCCAAAGACACAAATGTCAGCCAAATAGCCCGTCCATTTTTTAAAAATGACAACTTAGGAAAACACATTCCAAGACATAGCAAGCAGGCTATGCCAGGCAACCTGGAGAGGCTTGGTACAAATCTCAGCGGGTCAACACACACGACTTCCACAACTCAAAGATATTCTTATCATCCTCTGAGATGAGTACGATTAGAATAATTTATGCAGATTATTCAAACCTGGTCTGATGAATGTTGTGCAATAGATACATTGCAAAGGTCTGCCTGTCATTTGTGAGGGGAGCTTAATTACAGCTTTTGAAAATTTTGCCTTTTGCGACTTCTGACAAAGTCAGTGGGGAAGCCAGATTCCGTTAACAACCATGTTACTAACTTAACAACTGCAGTGATTCATTTAACAACTGTGGCCAGAAAGATCGCAAAATGGGGCAAAACTCATTTAACAACTGTCTTCCTTGGCAACAGAAATGTTGGGCTCAATTGTGGTCAAAAATTGAGGATTTGCAATTGTTCTATAAAGCGCAAAGATTTGTACTTGAATATTTCCAAATTCTTTTAGGGTTGAATTTTCGGGCTTCATCCCAAATGTCCTGGTCTTGTTTAGCCATCTCTTGCGGGCTGTCAGTTCATACTTATGTTTGTTTACTGCATTTATATCCTGCCTTTTCTTTTCAAGCTTAAAAGTGTTTCTTATCCCTGGATTTTGTTATAGGAACAACAAGACTCTGAGGTAGCTAAGAGCAAGACGGAGATCTTTTCCAGATTTGAAAATTTGAATCAAAGTACTTCTTCATCCAAAACCATCTGTACTTCCACAGCCTGCTCTCAAAGCTGACAAAGTAACACTAAGATTCTTTTTGTGTTGTGTCATCTGTGCAGGGGGATACTGTAAGTACTGTCCACGAAAAAAAAAAGAATTAGATGCAGCATATGTACCTTCTTGTCAAGTGAAATATTCTGTGTGTGTGTCTCTGTGTGTGCGTGTGTGTGTGTTTAAAATTAGTGTGAAAAGAGGGCCAGCTAAGATAGGGGTGGTGAAGAGAAAAGGAGGTTGAGACTGGCAGAAACATTTGTCCTTACATTTTCTTTCAACTACTTTCCTTGGTGCTCAAGATCAGATCTTTATAGTAAAGCATACACATTCATGCCTATGATGGAAGGCAAATTTGTGAGACTCAGAGCCAGCATCTTTCATGTTTGGAATTGTCCAAGTTTGGTTTTTGGATTGCAGATGTTTCATTACCTGACTAGATGATAGCATCAGCACAGCGGTTAGGGAGAAGCTAGGAGAATGTTAACTGTAATTTTTCAAGTCTGCTTCTCAATGATTCTTCTCTCCTTCTGTTATTATGCACGGGAATAGAATACAGAATACAGAATAACAGAGTTGGACTAGACCTTGGAGAACTCCTGCTCAAGCAGGAGATACTAACTATACCATTCCTGACAAATAGCCATCCAATGTCTTCTTAAAAACCTCCAGTGATAGAGCACTCACAACTTCAGGAGGTAAGCCGTTGCATTGATTAATTGTTCTCCTTGTCAGGAAATTTCTCCTTAGTTCTGGATCTCTTTTTGATAATCTTCCATCCTGTTACTTCTTGTCCTGCCTTCAGGTGCTTTGGAGAATGCACCGACCCCCTCTTCTCTGTGACACCCCTCAAGTACTAGAAGATTGCTATCAAGTCACCCCTGGTCCTTCTTTTCATTAGACTAGACATACTGTTCTTTATATGTTTTAACCTCCAGTCCCCTAATCATCTTTGTTGTTCTTCTCTGCACTCTTTCTAGAGTCTCAACATCTTTTTTTACATCGTGGAGACCCTAGCTGCAGGGAATCAGCACAACCAGCCCACCCCCACCAGCCCCTCCAGGAAAAGAAAGCCTCACCTGGCAAGGATTTAATTAGCTCATCTAGGATGAGCTTTCTATGGCAACTGCCCACTTGAGTGCACTAACAAGTTCACAAGCAACCAATCAATCAAGATGTCCCAGTAATGTATTCTTAGACCACCTCCCCCCACAACCAAAAAAACCCTGACTGCATCTGTCTTCTCTAAAGATCCTGATCACAAAATACTCATTTTGTAGACCACCTGATGAGTTGTGTTCATTTCTGTGGTGTGCATTCATTCACTCACTCACTCACTCCACTTTTGCAGAACAGCCAAGCGTGCCATTCAGCAATGTTATTTTATATCTATCCTGATTCTATAACCATTTCAGCCTACATAAAGGGCATATTATAAATATTTCAAGAAATGGGAAGGGGTGACTGCAGTTTAATTACACGCTCGCATTTACACAAATCCCACCTGTATAATCCTGCAATTATACAATCTCTCCAGCCTCTCTAACCAAAGGGAATTCATTTGAACACTAAGCAAAAAGAATTGCCCATTTTACTCCATGTTCCCCCGTATTTCTGAATTAATTTCTTATTCCTGAGAGCACTTTCTGCTCAGCTAATTTTCTCAGAGCAGCTTCAAAAGGGCCAAGTTCATCCACTGAAGATACAACCCAAGTTGGCTAATTTCTTCCTGGTTTCCCTGAGTTAATCAATGGATTAAGTTAATTGCTTCTCGGTGTCAACCGTCCAATTAACGAACACACTCTTTTAATCCCTACATTCCCAAACTGTCTGAAAGTTAATGAAAATTAATTTTTAAACAAGATATGGAATGAAAGGGCTTATTGCACTGATAGGTGGAGCCTTGAATTTAGTTGGATTAAAATCTCCTTGTTCTATTTGGCTTGAATAGGAAAAGGGGACAGACCATCTTCAGTCCTAGCACTCCCCAACATTATCCAACCAGAAATTCATCTGATGCAGAACCTGGTTTGTTTTTTTGTTTTTTTACTTTCTCCTTGCAATTTCATTGACATGCAGTCCTAAAAGCATCGTTTGTAACTTATTTGTTCCTCCCCTTTTCTTTTACTCAGCCAACCAAGAAAACACTGGAAACTTTTGATTCACTTATTTGTTGTTGGAAAGCTATGCAACTCTTACTATGAGCTAGTAGTAAAGCACAAAAGCCAGCCTGTAAGGAAGGGGGCAAGAGGTGAGCCCTCAACCCTCAAATCGCTCGACAGCCAGAGAATTTCCATTATTGGACATTTGCTGTCATTGAAATGAAGGGTGGGGTGGGGGGGGGGGCAAAGGGAAGACAGTGGGACCAAAACAAGCATCCTGGAACAGACAGTTCCAAGTGGTCCATAGCAAATGAACTCCAGAGAATTTCAACCCTGCTTGGAAATACCGTATCCAAAAACAGTCAAAACAGCTTTGATCGATGTCAGGCACACTTTATTACCAGAATCAGATTCATTTTAGATCAGAATCATAACCAGGGAAGTGGAAATGGTGGTACTGTGGAAGCATCCTGTGGAAGACGAGTTGGGGATTTCTCCTTCGACTTTCTGGGTGTGAAAGGCAACAGATGAGCGAAGTTTGAAGTTACAACGGCACTGAAAAAAAGTGTGGCGTTATGACCGTTGCAGCATCCCCATGGTCACATGGTCCAAATTGGGACACTTGGCAAATGGCTTGCATTTAGCACGGTTGCAGTGTCCCGGGGTCATGTGATCACCTTGACAAGCCAAGTCAACGGGGAAACCAGAGTCACGTAACAACCGTGTTCCTAACTCGACAATTGCAGGGATTCACTTAACAACAGTGGCAAGGAAGGTCATAAAATGGGGCAAAACTCACTTACCAACAGTTTTGTTTAGCAACAGAAACTTTAGGCTCAATGGTAGCTGTAAATCAAGAACTATCCGTATGCAGTTGCTGCACCTCAGAGTTGTTTTTTTTTTCTTCTTCTTCCGTTCAATGCTGTCCAATTCTCGGCGGCTACCTGGAAAAGCTTTCCTGGCAAGGTTTTTCAGAAGTGCTTTGCCATTGCCTCCTTCCTGAGTGAAACTGGCTGGCCCAAGGTTCACCCTACTGGTGTTGTGCCTAAGGCGGGATTAGAACTCGGGGTCTCTCAGTTTCTAGCCTGAAGCCTTAATTGCTCGGTTAAGAAGGGCCTTGTTGCTGACCTAACATTCCACAGCAGCAGCATATTTGACACCCACTGCATTTTTTGGCCAAGCAAAAGGACAAGGATCAGCCATAAATTCTCCTATTTGCTGTGTTAGGGTTAGGTCAACAACGAAAAATAAATAGGTCTTTGCCAGTATTAATCCTAACTGAGAATGGTAAGAGGGAACAGTTTCTCAGCCTTCCGTAGGACAAGGTCTCTTTTGTTCAACCACTCAGAAACCAGAATGCTTTGTTAGCAGGCAAAATATGTGGTGGTTCCTACGAGGCGTGGCGGTGTCTGCCGACAGACAGCTCTTCCCCCCCCCCGCCCCTCTCAAATGAGGGAAAGCTGTGAAAATTATCCCTCAAACACAGCATTTCACGGTAGAGAGTGCTACACTTGCAAGATGCTTTTATAAGGCTGGTCATGAGTCAAATCCAGACAATCATTCCAGTTTAAAACAAAAACAAAAACCTTTAACCCATTTAAGAGATACCTATTAAAAAGAGGCATCTTGTGGTGTTTTTTTTTCTGTCCCCCTAAAAATAAAACAACTAGACGCACGTCTGTTGTAAAAGATGGAACGTGTTTAAGTGACAAGGATTGCTTCTTTCAAACAAACAAAGAATATTTTATCCATATGAACTTTTATGCAGCAAGATTAATTGAACGATTAACACCTAGTTAAAATAAAAGGGTTTTTTTTTCCCCCGTTTCCAATTAAGCAACAGGCCTGACTTTTATTGGTTTGAAAAATGATTGGGAGCTGAAACCCTCGCTGTGCTGGTCACCACTGCACTAAGCCATAGACTGCATAATCTTTGAGAGCTAAATAAACTATAATTGATCGGATTTGCACTAAACCTGGTTTAACAAACCACAGTTGGTGTATTCACATAACTCCTTTAGAGCAGGGGTCCTCAACCTTGGCAACTTTTAAGACTTTGCTGGCTGAGGAATTCTGGGAGTTGAAGTCCACAAGTCTTAAAATTGCCAAGCTTGAGGATCCCTGCTTTAGAGAGGAAATGAGTTTGTCTATTTCAAAGGCAGGGGTAAAAATGCTAGCTGAGAAAGCCAGGGTCCTCTTACATCATCTGTAGCTTTGCCCAAAGCTAGTTATAGAACCATAGCATAGATGCCAGCATGAGCTGTGACACGCAGTGGAATCTTTACATGTTTCTTTTCAGCGGGAATTCTGCTTTATAGTGCAGAGCAGAAATGCCGGCTGTACATGCTGACCACAGTGGAGGGGCCCTGTGCAAAGGAACCCAATTCACTCAAAAGTAGTTACACCCATTTTCAGCACGAGCCAACCACTGGAGAGAGGTTGTAACGCTGTAAGCATGCCTCCTTCAGGATCTAGTACAGGCAGTACTCAATTTATGACAGCAATGAAACCTGGTCCTATGGACCCATGGTAGGTGGGTCATCACGTGACTAACCTAACTTTGCAACCTTTTTCCAGTGGTTGTAAACATCCATTTTCTGCAAAAAATATCATAAACCATGGTCATTTGAACCACAGGATGCTACAAGCTGCCATAAGTGTGGTCTGGTTGCTGAGCGGGCGAAATGCAATCATGTGACCCGGGGGGGGGGCAGCTGTCAGAACTTTGGAACCAAATCATAAGTACCTTTTTTTTGGGGGGGGGAGGATCTATTGTAACTCTGAACAGTCATTAAGCAATCGGTTGTAAGTCAAGGACTACCTGGACTTCGATCGAGTGAGAAGTGCCAGAAAAGTGCATCACTACCAGCAGAAGAGAACACATATAGCTCGGGGTTGAGCTGTGGAATCCTTGGTGCAAGCAAACAACCAAGGTCAGACGGCACCAAGGACTCCACCAGAAAATCCCTATTAAATTTTTTTTAAAAATCTAATACAAATCTAATAAATAAGTAAATAAATATTAAATTTTCCACAAGGCTCCACAAGGGGTCAAAAGCCACACTAAACCAGCATCATTAACTGCATTTGCATAAAATTGCTAGGTGTGGTTTGTTTTAAACTTGGAACAGTATCAAGTGTTTATGACCTGTGGACTTCAACTCCCAGAATTCCTGAGCCAGTTATGCTGGCTCAGGAATTCTGGGAGTTGAAGTCCACAGTTCATAAAAGGGCCATAGTTATCCATCCCATGATACAGTATACTGTGAAAACCCAAGGGATGTAGTCAATCTGTATGGGTGCAAGCTCAATCATGGGGGCTGTCTGGGACACCAGGGTAGAGTCAAACAGCAGCCCTAGAAGACCCAGGAGGTGACTAGCATTGCTGAAAAGATGCGATTGCTTCATGCTTGCTTCTGGACCAGGGGAAGCACTGCACTGGAAACTTAGTACTAGAAGCAACCTTTTTTTATATACAAAAGATTGACACAGTGCAAACTACATTTGACCCTCCATCATGGATGCAATACAAGCTGCTATTTGTCACCTTTAAAGCTATTCATGACATCAGGCCAGGTTATTTGTGGGATCACTCCGTTTCCACCCATCCCGTTTCTCAACCTTGACAACTTTAAGATGTGTGGACTTCAATTCCCAGAACTCACGTTGCTTGGGGGATCCTGGGAATTGAAGTCCACGCATCTTAAAGTTCCCAAGGGTGGGAAATACTGGTCTAGACTGCTGTTCTTCCTCCTGTCTCCCAAGGTTATTCCCACAGCCCATTACAATCCCAGATGACGGATGCTGAAGAAGAGTCAGATCCAGCTAAAGAATGGTCCAGATCCCGTTCATCAGGGAATGTCATCTGATAGGACCTTTGTAGATACCTGCTCTCTGGAACACCATATGCCCCTGGAATCTGGTTGGCCTCAACCTTGCTGGCTTTTCATAAAGTCTTCAAAATGTGGCTGTTTTCCCAAACCTGGGGAGTCAGGATGCTAATGGGGCCTGCAAGAAGGATGAGCTATTTATGAGGACCACTGCCTACTTGGCTACCCCGATGTATACTTAGCGTTGTTTCATTGCATCTGAGTTTTTAGCCCTGTATTAGCCGCCCAGAGTCACTATTGCAATGGGGGCAGCTGTACAAATTGACATAAAGAAATAAATCAGGAACAACTTATCAGCAGAATAAGACAAAAAAGACATCTTAACACTTAAAAGTTACGGGGGGGGGGAAATGATTCTCTCCCAAATTCATTGATATACAGATAGGGTTTTAAAATATTTTTTCAGTTAATTTTGGAGATTAGAGGAGGAAGCAGCCCCAGAAACGGCCTCCTATGGCTAATGGCCCTAATCTCGGTCTCATGAGCCTCTTCCAGACAAAATACAGTAACAAAAAGTGCTTGCTTTGCAACTGAGCTGTTCTGGCAAAGAACTGATTCGTTGCAAAGGCAAAATCTTTCAGCCCAGGAATCTTGACATCTCCCCGAGCCTGCACACCACCCACACTTGCACGCACACACATTTTCCTCATGCAAGCTAAACTATGGAAGTCACTAGCGGAGGTCAGCAGGGGTTACTATGAGTGGTCACTGTGCAGCTGGACTATTTAGAAAAGGAAACTGGGCCTCATGGAGCAGAAAGAATTCCGGCTAAAGGGAGCAGCCAGGATGTACTAAGGCAGAAAAAATGCAATATATATTTCTTTTTTAAAATTTATTGTCAGAGGAAGAGGGCAATGGAGAAAACCCAGAAGGAAAGAAAAAGACAACAGGATGAGCAGACTCAAACAGAGAGAATCACCCGTCCATGGCAGCCTCTGTAGGATGTAAGATAAACATAAGTGTTTGGGAGCAAAAAAAGAATGGCCCCACATCTCTCAGAATATCTCATATAGGGAAGTCTGTGATATGAGAATGTGAGGCAAGTGCCGAGAATGTTAAGCAGTCTTGTGGTTTATAAAGGAGGCAGAAGGTGAAGGAGAAACTTCCTCCCACTGAGTTTATCCAGCTGTTATCCATTCAACCAAGATTGGGGAAAGAAGCCGTAACTCATAGAACATAGAATCACAGGACCTCAGTGGTCTTTTAGTCTTCCAGTTCAACCACTTGCTCAAGGCAGGAGACCTTATGCCATCCTGGTCAAAGGGTTGTCCAGTCCGTTTTTGAAAACCTCCAGTGATGGATCACCCACAACTCCAGGAGATAAGCTATTCCATCAATTAATTGTTCTCACTATCAGAAAATTCCTCCTTACTTCTACGGTAGGTTGGATGTGCAAATGACCAGGTTCCAAATTTAAACCCCCAATGGCAACAAAAGGATTCCTGGTCAGGATTTCTAAAGCGAGTGAGTCATCTTGATGCCAGGAGAACACTGGACCCAACTCTCTTCAGCCCTGATTTTTCTCTCCTTTATGTGATTCCAAGTTTTATAAACAACACAGAAACAGAAAAACACCCCCTGGGACAAGAATCACCTTCCAATCTTGTCTGCACATTAGAGATTAACTTTGAGGCTCCTTCTCTGATGCCAGCAATTAAGATGGTACCATTATCATGGACTTTGCGAGGTTTTCTCAGTGGTGGCCCCGTCTTTGCGACTCGAAGATTTAGAAGGTCCTTAAACACTCTTCCTTTCAAGACTTCCTTCAATTAATTCTTTTTAGCAGAAATATTTATTTACAGGCATATTTGTTCAGATATGAAATTAATATACTGTCACTTCTTCCCTATTTCCTTTGGGGAAATGCAGCCCCCTCCTCTACCCAAAAGTACAAAATATTTAAAATCAGGGATTTTCAACCCTTGTACTTCTCATTTACATTTAACCCTGGTACAACACAGACTTTATGTTTCCTGCTTGGATCTAAAGGGGCTTCTCTGAATCTGCATTGTTCAAAATACTCTACCATTATTGATGGTAGAGGAGACTCGTAGGATAGATTTGGACAGAGATGCAATTCTGTATCCAAAATTGCATTTAAAAGAACCACTCTTTATTAACTTGCATTCTTTTACATATTTACTTATTTATTTTGCCAAGGGACCCAGCAGGCAATAGCCTACTAAAACCTTGAAGTTCATGGTGACAAACAAACTCTTCCAGGTTATCTGCGTAACGACTGTGATGGTCATATTCATTGTTTCAATGTCACACAGGTATAATGACTAGGTTAATATATTTCTTTAAACTATGGGTTACTTAATTTATTGTTTGCTGAGCAAGCCAGTCTCCTGGTTCACACCTAATGCTAAACCAGGGCTTACTTATTACAGTGACTAGTTCCCTACATCATTCTAGGCCAAACAAATGATACTATACTTTAACACAATATTGTAAGATAATATTGAGCTGTGGTTGCGCAGTGGTTACAATGCAGTATTGCAGGCTAACTCTGCTCTCTGTCAGCAGTTTGATCTTGACCAGCTCAAGGTTGACTCAGCCTTCCATCCTTCCGAGGTCCGTAAAATGAGGACCCAGATTATTGGGGTCAATATGCTGACTCCGTAAACTGCTTAGAGAGGGCTGTAAAGCACTATGAAGTGGTATATAAGTCTTATTGTTATTGCTATAATCCGGAGGGGACTGGGCCATAACTGAGGTACAGAAGACCTATTTTGTGTGTGGAATGCTCCAGGTTAATGCTCAGCATCTCCGGATAACCCTGGGAAAGATTCTTATCTCAAATCCAGCAAGATATGTAATATCACACACTTGTTTGTTGGTGCTGTATTTTCTCAAAGCTAAACATACCCTAATACACAAAATTCTTCTTGGTTTCTAGGCCCTTCTCCATCTTCGCAGCCTTCTTCCAGATATATTCCAGTTTGTCAAGTGGCATGTACTTCCAGCCATTAATGGATAATTACTGGAGCTCACTTCTGAATGCTAACGCTATTGGAAAGCTCAACAATTAAATCCTCTTCTCCAAATCTCTCACATGGGGGCATAGGCATAGAACAGGGGTGGGGAATGATGGCCTTTTTATGACTTGTAGACTTCAACTCCCAGAATTCCTGAGCCAACCATGCTGGCTCAGGAATTCTGGGAGTTGAACTCCACAAGTCATAAAGGGGCCATCATCGTTTCTCATCTCTGGCATAGAAGAATGTGAAGTGCAAGCCGAAAGGACTCTCTGGGAGACAAGACACTTAAGTCTTCTCTCTGTTGATAAGGAACATAAGAAGGCAAGTTAGTGACCCAGCAAGAGCATATGAGCTTTGTCTTACCCATAAGCCTCTTTTAGTCCAAACCACTATGAGTGGGAAAGAGCTCAGGGCTTATTCTCACTTCCCATGTAAATCACCCATTTAACCTTCATGCTCCAGAGATACCAATAGGCTGGTTGGCGTTATTTACTGCTGATGTTACAATTGGACTCTTTATCACCAAATGCAACAGCCAGGTAACTTTATCAAGAAGCACTTTTGCTAATCAGCCACGAGGTGACTCCAGGCCAGCCACGCTGGACATACAAATGAACATTCACTTATCCCAAGAAGAATCATAAAACATAGAAGCAATCAAGAGGAGCAAAAGGCTACAGAACTGAAATGAGAAAAAGTCCTCTAGGCAGAACGCAAACCTTGTCAAGGAAAGAAATATATATTGTTTCTTTCCTTTACTGCAGAAGCTCCCTCCCCACTCCTGTTCTTCTCTGGATCAGTTACTTTTCCATTTTGTTTTCAATCCACACCCTAATTTCTTCCTCTCTGCAAAGAAAAAACAATGAAATTCATAGCCAGTGAATTCTTTCCTTCCTTCTGGTCTGATTTGGTCATGGAAAGGGAGGCAAATTGGCCATGTGGGATCAGAAATAATAAACTTTGGACACTGCAGTTTAAGATCTTAAACTTTTGCGAAAGAAAGAAAGAAAGAAAGAAAGAAAGAAAGAAAGAAAGAAAGAAAGAAAGAAAGAAAGAAAGAAAGAAAGAAAGAAAGAAAGAAAGAAAGAAAGAAAGAAAGAAAGAAAGAAAGAAAGAGAGGAAATGGGAGGGAGGAAATGGGAGGGAGGGAGGGAGGGAGGGAGGGAGGGAAGGAAGGAAGGAAGGAAGGAAGGAAGGAAGGAACGAAGGAAGGAAGGAAGGAAGGAAGGAAGGAAGGAAGGAAGGAAGGAAGGAAGTGCATCGAAGACAAATATATGATCTTTTTCAATATAAAAGATGCATCTACTTCGACATTTTACTTCAACAATCAAGACTTCATTGTAGAAGTCAACTTCAAAGGTTCAGTTGAGCCCAAACCAATGCACTGATTTACGATGTATTTATTCTTCATTTTCTTTTGTGGGTTTTCCCACCCCACATTTTAACCTCATTATGAAAGAATGAGATACAGAACCGAGAAATCCCTTCAAAGCCCATCCAGTGAGTTTCTATGCTGAGTGGGGGCTAAAATCTGGATCTGTCCATGACCTTTTTTATCTCCAGACAATAGGATTACCAACCTGCTGACTCAAGTGGTCAGCGTTACAGTCCGATGCTACTGGATTGGCACCAGGTTGCGGGGAAAAAAACAAGCAGCTTTCTCAGTGACAGTTCATTTTGCACACAGCAGCTCAGGTTCATCTTAATATTTGCATCCCACTTTTTCTTCCAACTCTGAACACCGAAGCAACTAACGCAATCGTGCCAAAATAACAATGACAGCAATATTAAATCCCTAAAACTAAATTCCACAACAGACTACTAGTGAAATTTCAAAGGCCTCCTTATTACAATTAAACCAGATGCCCCACTACCACCACCACCCCTCAAAACCCCTTCTTAGTAGGATGTGGCTTACATTATAGAAACTCAAACATGGTACCAAATGCGCGGAAATTAAAATCAACTTCATACCACTCCACTACTTCAGTAAATAGTACTGAAACAAAAGATGCAGCACATAACTATAATCAAGAACAGACTGCCTTAATGCTTTCCGCTCCAGAAAGCAGCCTCTGTAGCTAAGATGACAGGATACACCCTTGAAGTGAAAAGGTTCACCCTGCAGCCAAGAAAAGAAACACTTGGAAACTGGAATCAGCATTATACAGGCCAGCTTCCCCCTTTTACACTGGTTTGTCCAGCTTCATCTTGGCCAATGTGTGGAGCCGGCCACTAACTTTTCCTGCTCTTTCTGATGAAGATGGAGATCAAATCTGGGACCCTATGCAGAGCATTAACTCTCTTACCCACTCAAGCTAGCTTTGGACCTTCTCACCAGGTACGTTTGCTCCTTTCACCAGGGCATAGCCATGGATCTGCCCCACTTAGTACTAACTTCTTTAGGAATTAACCACAATCTGGTGCCCATCTCAGCTAGAGTCTCCTCCCTTCTTCCTCTCCTAGGTTGGAAATTCAAGAGACCCGCCACAATTCTGGGACATCTTCACACCCAGCAGATCTCCAAGCTCAGTTCTTCCTTCCTCAAAGAAATCCAGCAAATCCTTCCCCAAGCAATAACACTGCTTTGTGTTTGGACAATTTCAGAGTCCTATTGGGCCGAGGGTTGGATGGCAAACTGCTAGAACAGCTCTCCCTTGGGTGACACACTTCAAAGATACTGAACCGCAAATTTCATCACCCCCAACCTGGGATGGGAAAATGACAGCTGATATCCAAGGTCTCTGGAGAACACTGGTGAAGAAGGCCTGGTTAGGAGCAGAAGAGAAAGGTGGACAAGCAGCCAATACCCCAAACTGTGAATTGGGTATATCTAGTTTAATGAAAAGAAGGACTAGGAGTGACATGATAGCAGTCTTCCAATACCTAAGGGGCTGCCATAAAGAAGAGGAGGTCAAACTATTCTCCAAAGCACCTGAAGGCAGGACAAGAAGCAACGGATGGAAACTAATCAAGGAGAGAAGCAACCTAGAACTAAGGAGAAATTTTCTGACAGAACAATTGATCAGTGGAATGACTTGCCTCCAGAAGTTGTGGATATTCCAATACTGGAAGTTTTTAAGAAGATATAGGACAACCATTTGTCTGAAATGGTATAGGATTTCCTCCCTGAGCAGAGGGTTGGACTAGAACAGGGCTTTTCAACCAGTGGTACGGGTACCACCTGTGGTACATTGGCACCTGGCAGGTGGTACGCGACCATCCTAGAAAAATGGTAGCGGGGGAGGGGAATGAGCTGAACCGGTGGCAGCACCGCATAAGCCTGAGCGAGAGATGGTTGGAGCTGCAGGGCTCAGCAGAACCACCAGGATCAGTGCCGCTTTCCAGCTGATCGGCGCTTCTTTGGGGCTGTCAGGGCTCAGTGGAAGCACCAGCATCAGCGCCAGGCTCCAGCTGGAAAGCAGCACTGATCCTGACGCTTCTGCTGAGCCCAGAAGCAGCGCTGATCAGCTGGAATGTTGCAGCATCTCCAGGGTCTTGTGATTTACATTCAGATGCTTGGCAATTGATTCACATTTATGATGGTCTCAGTGTCCCAGGGTCATGTGAAGTGACCAAAACCTGCTGCAACCACCCAGCAGACGGGGGGAATAAAAACCAAACATCCACCCCACCCCACCCCCGCCGCCAATCCTCAACAGAAATGCTCACAACAATGGAAACCTCGGACAGGAGGAAGAGCGCCACCGGGTGGGCAGGCAGGTGTCTTGTTCGACTGTGGCTTGGGGGGCATTTTTTTCAGTGCCATTGTAACTTCGAACAGTCACTAAGCGAACTGTTGTAAGTCGAGGACTACCTGTACTTTATCACTTTTTCCCTTTTTGGGGGGGGGGTCATCAAGTTTTTGACACCTTGCTAGGCGGCTGGTGGTACTCGAATGTTGCCATATCCTAAAAGTGGTACAATGGGTGAAAAGGTTGAAAAGCCCTGGACTAGAAGACCTCCCAGGTCCCTTCCAACTCAGTTATTCTGTTATTAGCCTTGAACTTTTGTTGGGCTCCTTTTGATGCATCCCTGATGAAAAAGACATGCCCACATTGTCCTGCTTGAGCGGTCCTCTCCGGTCCCCATCACTCAGCTCAATCTCCCCTCTCCTGCCCCAGGAAGAAATGCACTATTTTCTGGCAAGCAGACCAAATAGTACCTTCAAGACTCAAGAGCAAAAAGCAGCTTCAAGGCAACCTGCAACCTCCATCCCACCAGTGCTACCATCTCCAGCCCACTCCCTTTTCTTAAAATCAATCAATCAATCAATCAGAACAGAGTTGGAAGGGACCTTAGAGGTCTTCTAGTCCAACTCCCCTGCTCAAGCAGGAAACCCTATACCATTTCAGACAGGTGGCTGTCCAGGCTTTTCTTAAAAACCTCCAGTGATGAAGCACCCACAACTTCTGAAGACAGGTTGTTCCACTGGTTAATTGTCTTCACTGTTAGGAAGTTTCTCCTTAATTCCAGGTTGCTTCTATCCTTGATTAGTTTCTATCCATAGTTTCTTGTCTTGTCTTCTGGTGCTTTGGAAAATAAGTTGACCCTCCTCTTCTTTGTGACAACCTCTCAAATACTGGAATACTGCTATCATATTCCCCTTAGTCCTTCCTTTCTCTAGACTAGACATACCCAATTCCTGCAACCGTTCTTCATATGTTTTTGTCTCCAGGGCTTTAATCATCTTAGTTGCTCTTTTTGGCACTTTTTCCAAAGTCTCGACATCTTTTTTTGCAACGTGGTGCCCCAAACTAGATGCAGGATTCCAGGTGTGGCCTTACTAAGGCATTTTATAAAGCGGTACTCAGGGTGATTTTGATTGTGTGCCTCTGTTTTAGACAACCAAGGATCGTTTGTATAAATTCCTCCCTCCCCGAAGTCAAGCACCCCCTCTCTCTAAGCCATCACAAGACGCGCCCCGCTGCGCGTCTCCCGATCGCCCCAAATCTCCCCGAGGGGAGCCGGGAAGATGACCCGCTCCCCGGCCCCCGGGGAAGGCAGCCTCCTCCAAGCCGCGGAATCGGGGATCCCTGCCCCACCCACGCACGAGCCGAAGGTCCCGAGGCTCCACTCGCTCCCACTCCCACTCCTTACACCGTCCCTCCCCCGCCACTCTCCACTCCCCTCCCCTCCCGCGGGACCCCGGCTAGCCCCGCCACTCCCCCCTCGTACCGCTCCTTCGGCGAGTCCATTCACTGGAAAGTTCCGTCTCCCCCTTTTCTTCTTCTTCTTCTCCTCGCTCGAGACTCCGGAGAAAGGCAGCGAGGAGAGGCGGGGTTCTCCGCGAGGACTCCCTTCTTGAGCTCGGTCCTTCTTCTTGCCCGGACCGGAGCGCCTCTCTTAATGCCCGACGCCGTCGGTCCCCCGCTTTCCCCCTCAGCAGCCTGACGGACGCTGGGCAAGCGGGAAAGGGCCGGCGGGGGGCGGGATCGACCCAGACGCTCAGCCTCCCCCCCCCTTCCACTCCCAAAGCAAGCCGCTCGTGCGCTGGGGGCGCGCCGGCTTCGCCTTCGCAGGCTCTGGGACGCGCGCGGGAGCGGGAGGGGCGGCGGCGGAGGGGGAGCGCATTGTCTCGAGGCTGGGGCTGGGAGGGGGCGGGGCTCCGGCAAGCCCCTCCCCTCCCCACAGGGCTTGTTCAAAGCAAAATACCCGCCCCGCTCCCCCCCTCCGTCACGCCCCCTCCCCGCCCGGTTCCAGGCGACGATCCAAGAATGGGCGCCTCTCCCGACGTGGGAAAGCGAGAAAGGCGTTTTCCTTTCGCGAGAAAGGGAGAGCTCGGCGGGAGCGGATCCAAAAATAACGAATCTGTTCGGCATCTGGGGGGGGAGGGAGATCCTCCTTGGGAGGGGTTGCAAGGCTCGGTACCTCATAGGCGGCCACGGTTAGAAGCGGTCGCGCCGGCAACACGATTCTTTAAAAAAAAAAAAAAAGTTTCTAGCCCGCATCGGGGCTAAAAAAAATGCCGTCTGAACGGATCGATGCAATCAGACGGGAGCTCTTTAGGGAGACCTTTTGAGAAACGAGTTGGCGTTGGGGTTTTCCCCAAAGCTTGACTTAAGGTTGGAGTTCAGACGAAAGGGGAAGGTTACGAAATCCGGAGAATGGAAAGAGGATAAAAGTCACCGTGTGAGTTGGGCGGCCATATAAATCTATTAAATAAATAAAAAATAAATAAAAGATAGGTAGGTAGGTAGGTAGGTAGGTAGGTAGGTAGGTAGGTAGATAGATAGATAAGATAGATAGATAGATAGATAGATAGATAGATAGATAGAGAAACCTTGAGGTTTAGCGTACCTCACTTAATCTCAGGATACAACATACAATTTCCCCTCCCCCCTTCCTTATGGCCCGCTTTTAACATTGTATCCAAAATAGCCTGGACAATTTACAATAGGTACAGTAGTCCTAATGTAGGTAGATTCGCTTACCAACCATGTCATGTGATTTGACTGAGGTGACTCATTTTATGACCATTGTAAAAGCAGTTGTAAAATCAAGTCCCATCAGGTGGTACCTAGACCTATGACCCACAATGACTTACACACCAAAATTCTGAGCTCCATTGAAGACTGTTTGTCTTGAAGACAATACATGGTACTGGTGCAAGTACAGGTAACCCTTAAATTACGACCACAGTTGAGCCAAAGTTTTCTGTGGCTCAACTGTTGTGAATTTTGCCAAAGGTCTTCAGCAGAGCCCTGAGCACAAGATAACAGATGCAGAAATGAGCATTTCTTCCCGGGATAGACAATTCTCTCATTGCTGACGCTGCACAAAGTTGGTCGTTGTGGGGAAAATAGAAGGAGGAAGATTTTTACGACCTTTCTTGCCACAGTTCTTAAGTGAATCACTGCAGGGTGTTGAGTTAGTAACACGGTTGTTAAGTGAATCTGGCTTCCCCATTGACTTTGCTTGTCAGAAGGCCACAAAAGTTGATCACATGACTTCTGGATACTGCAACCGTCATAAATACGAGCTGGGTGCCAAATTTTAATCCCGTGACCATGGGGATTGCTGCAAGGTTGTGTGAGAAATGATCACAAATCACTTTTTCCAGGGCCATTGTGACTTTGAACAGTTACTAAACGAATGGTTGTAAGTCAAGGACTACTTGTATTCCCACGAGTCTCTCATTTGTGAACTGCGTAACATGCCAAGTGCTGCAACTTAACATTTCATTTCTGTATGTAACTGATGGAAATTAAATGCTCTTATTTTTAATGGGCATTGAGAGTAATGGACATCTGTTCCCACAGATAATCTGTTACACCTGGAGTCAATCTCTGTAATACAATTTATTTCTAGGCTACAGACAACCATACGTATAACTTGGCTGCCCGGGCTCCGTTTACGTGAGAGCAGTTGGGATCTGCTACATGGGGACATACATGGGGGCATTCACCTGTGACGCATGTTAAGAGGGTGTAGCTACCATCACAAACACTATCTGGATTTTCACTTCTACCCGCTGATGCCGTAGACCAACCTTTATTTAAGAGCACAGTTTCTAGCACATATTTTGGTGTGAGCATGTTCAAAGCAGGGCACTGCTGAATTCTGTGGCAGGATTCATGCATTATGCTAAGGTTTAAAGTGTGGTTTGCTGAGTTTGGACTGAATGTAATGTGTGACTCAGATACTGAGATTGATCATTCATGTTTTAAAAGACTTAGAATTATGTGTCAATCAGACCGGAATGGCTTGTTTTTAGTAAACTATGATTTAGCACTATTTTTAACTGTGATCTCATTTGGATGAGACTTTTAGGTCATATTGGGAGTTTGGGTAATAGTTATGAGCCATGCTGGCACAGTGGTTAGGATGCAGTATTGCAGGCTAATTCTGCCGACTGCCAGCAGTTCAATTTTCACTGGCTCAAGGCTGACTCAGCCTTCCATCCTTCTGAGGTTGGTAAAATGAGGACTCAGATTGTTGGAGGGGCAATATGCTGATTTTGTAAACCACTTAGAGTGGGCTGGAAAGCACTATGTAGCGGTATATAAGTCTTAAGTGCCATTGCTATTGCTATCTGACTTAATGCCAGATAATAAAAATGCATGTCTGTTGGAACTTGGTGTCTAATAATCAATCAATCTAATAATGATAGGCTGTCGTTATCAGACTGTTCCTAGTTTTCAGCTATAACAAGTCTTTAGCAGAGACACGGGAGCACAAGATACTATATGCAGAATTGAGCATTTCTTCCTGGGATAGATAATTCTCTCATTGCTGACACTGCACAAAGTTGTGGTGAGGAAAATAGGAGGAGGAAGGTGTGTGTTGGATATGTTTGCCACCTTGAGTTACTTGTAAAAATAATAAAGGCAGGATACAAATAAACAAAATAAATGTGAGAAACAGTCATACAATAGTTCAGATGAGAAGCAGCATTCACATATGCAGTATGGAATAGGGTAGGGGGAATCAGAGCTGGTCACACCAATGAAGCTTAAATATTCAGCCCTATCTGTCATTCTTTATTTGATATACCCCGCTGCCTTATCTGTTGAAGTGAATTTTAATTTTGTTGGCATTTGTATTTGGAGACCTAGGCATGGAGTTCTGGAAAGTCTTTTTTAACAATAGCATGGAGTGTTTGCTCCTCTAGTGTTTGCTCCTCTTGGTGAGTTTAGTAAGGCCACACCTGGAATATAGAATCCATTTTTGATCACCACATTTAAAAAAGATGTTGAGACTTTGGGAAAAAGTGCAGAGAAGAACAACTAGGATGATTAAAGGCCTGGAGACTAAAACATATGAAGAACGGTTGCAGGAATTGGGTATGACCAGTCTAGAGAAAAGGACTAAGGGTGACATGTTAGCAATATTCCAATATTTGAGTGGCTGCCACAAAAAAGAGAGTGTCAAACTACTTTCCAGAAGACACGATAAGAAGTTCCCTCATCTCTGGCTACAGATATATAAATTGCAGACTGTAGAGTTAAGATAATTCAGTAGGAAATATACCATACAAGATGGATTTTTGCTTCTTTCCGCCATTATTATAATCTTAATTTTACTGCTCAATTTTGCATTTTCTCCTCCAAGAAGGCCTATATTTACACATCTTGAGTACTGGCATCCCTATCTTGGGAAGGTATTATTGTTAATGTATTAATATAATTATCTTCATCCTCATGTCATACAGTCAAAGCATCTGTGATACCAAGTTCTCTGATCTGCTGAAGGAAAACCAAATCCACATATGCTGATCACCACGATTTGTATAAGAAGAACCACACCACAATGCCGAACAATCCCAAAATCATGTGCACCCAGGTGCCCAAATCATGTGAGATCCAAGGATAGACACTATGTAGGAGAATGCTAGCAAGAAATACTTTTCCTTCTCAATGGTGCTTTTTCAAGAGGCAACTGGACTTTCTTGTTTTTCCTTTGAAGACGTTTCGCTTCTCATCCAAGTAGCTTCTTCAGGTTTGACTGGATGGCGGGGAATGGAAGGATTTATATTCCTTGCAGACAACTGGTCATTTGCATTCTTTTAGAGAATCATTGAGGCCACCTGGAAGTTTGTCTGTGTCCTCTGAGTGGTGCAAATGGGTGTGGAACCCTCTTGGAACTGCTGAAAGGACTGTGTTGTAGACTGGAGATAGATGATGTTGTATCCCTCCCCCTGTATTGAGAGAGGGATGTTCAATTTTGACATAGATGGCCTCTTTGACCCCTCTTTCAAACCAGCAGTCCTCTCTGTCCAAAAAGACTTTGCTATCTTCAAAAGAGTGGCCTTTGTTTTTTAAATGCCATGTCTTTATGAAGTAGTTGTTTTGTTTCCCCAGTGTACAGATCTGCACATGTCTCACTGCATTCTACTGCATATATACCACGTTGCTCAGTTTGTGCCTGGGTGTTTTATCCTTGAGGTGGACAAGTTTCTGCCTTAGTGCATTCTTGGGTTTAAAGCGTCTACATATGTTGTGTTGGCTGAAGATCCTTCTGAGCTTTTCAGATATTCCTTCCAGATATTTCCTTCCACTCAGACTTGGTTTGTGTGCAGTATTAATATTGTAAAACTTGAGTATTAACTTCAGAGCGCAAGGGCCAAAGTCCATGGTCTATTGCAACAGTAGCTATGTTTACTATTTGCACCAGTATAAATAGTAATGGAACAGAAAGCAGAGAACAGGAATATCAGCACTCGGTTAAAAAAAACCCTACCGATGTGTACTGGGTGTGTATCACTTGTTGACTCAGAATGGCATACTGCCAAATCTGAATTGCCTTGATGTAAATTTTTCATTTTAGCATGAACTACAGGTAGTCCTTTACTTATGACCATAGGTGAGCCCAAAATTTCCATTGCTAAGCAAGACAGTTGTTAAGTGAGCTTTTCCCCATTTTACGACCTTTCTTTGCACTGTTGTTGAGTGAATCACTGCAGTTGTTAAGTTAGTAACACGGTTGTTAAGTGAATCTGGCTCTCCCCATCGACTTTGCTTGTCAGAAGGTCGCAAAAGGAGATCACATAACCCCAGGGCAGGGCAACAGTCATAAATACATGCCAGTTCAGTGATCTGAATTTTGATCACCTGACCACAGGAATGTTGCAACAGTCATAAGTGTGAAAAACATAAGTCACTTTTTTCAGTGCCGTAGTAACGCCGGTCACTAAATGAGTGGTTGTAAGTCAAGGATGATCTGTATTCAGTTCAGCTCATGGACTTGAGCTGGTGAGCTGAATTACTAGAGAAGATGAGATCTCCGCTAAAGTCATCCTGATTGGTTGTTAACATAACAGATCCATCCCCAGGGTAATTTTCTGGCTGGGGTATCCTGGTTTCAACCAGGAGAAATCAGACACACCCAGAACTTTCTCCCACAAAGTTGTCTTCAAGGAAAATAGTTCTTGCATCCCATATCCTAAGCCTCCATAGGCAGCTATTGCATCTTTCCATCCTTAAATACAGATAGTCCTTGGCTTACAACAGTTCATTTAATGACCATTCAAGGTTACAACGGCCCTGAAAATAATGACTTATGACCATTTTTCACAGTTGACAACCTTTGCACCATCCCCATTATCATGTGATCAAAATTCAGAGGCTTGGCAACTGATTCATACTTATGTCCATTGCTGTGTCCCGAGGTCACGCATTCACCTTTTGCCACCTTCTGACAAGCAAAGTCAATGGGGGAAGCCAGATTAACTTCACAGCTGGGTTACAAACTTGTCAATTGCAGTGATTCACTTAACAACGGTGGCAAGAAAGGTCATAAAATGGGACAAAACCCGCTTAACAAATGTGTCACTGAACAACAGAAATCCTGGGCTCAATTGTGGTTGTAAGTCAAGGACTACCTGTAGTTTTCTTCTTACGTAGCACCCTTTGGTGGAAGAGAAGATATATAGAACTAACAGCAGAGTGTGCAAAAAATGGTAGCACCCTCTATAAAATTCATAGAACATAGAATCGTAGAGCTGAAAAGGACCTCAGAGGCCATCTAATCCAGCCCTCTACTCAAGGCAGGACATCTTATAACAACTCGGTCAAATTGATTGTCTAGTCTGTTTTTTAAAACCTCCAGTGATAGGATACCCACAACTTTGAGAGGCAAGCTGTTCCATGGATTAATTGTTCTCACTGTCAAGAAATTTGTCCTTATTTCTAGGTTGTATCTCTCTTTAACGGGCTTCTTCCCATTACCTTTTCAGTGACTCTGAAAGACAGTAAAAGAGCTCAGAAAAAGTCTGGGTTGGAAATAACCATGCAGTCTTCTGCAGGCATTTGCATGCAATAAATCTAGGGCTAAACTGGGGAAGGGATTTATTGTGTAAGAGCTCTATACTATTCCACCATCCCCTTGGGCTGTGTGGCTTCACAGATCTCTGAGCTGACAAAGCTTTCCACATTCAGAAAACCTGTTTTTTGTTTTTGTTTTAATCTTCCAAACCACAGAGGGCTTCTGTCACATCTAGGGCTCAAACAGTGAAAGGGGGGGGGGAGAACCAGCTTGTCAATACAATTGAATCTGTCAACCCAGGTAAAAACGGCAGGGACATCTGAACCCCTGGGAAATCAAATTCTGAAGACCCAATTGAGGGAGGGGGAAGGTTTTCTTCTTCTCTAGGTTTGGAAAAGAGGAGGGGGCCTTTCACATTTGGCTTTTTGTCTTTGTTCCCATCGTTGGCTGAAATCCCCACAACAAGGAGAATCCCTAAGCCATGAAATCCGAGCTGCGAATTATATAGCAAACTAGGGACCAATGGAGCTGGCTGTGGTATAATTTTGATTTATTTTATAGACTATGATCTGAGCTGTTGGGAGATTTATTTATTTTTTTTATTTTTTTTTGTGAGCCTGGATGCCTTCTTGTGTCTTCTGAGGATGGCTAACTAAAGTCAGCCACTTCAGAAATAATTCTTCCATTCATCTTTCTTTATCTTTTCTCCCTTTTCAGCTGTCTTTTAGTTCTTCGACCTTGATGTACATAATAAGGCTTGGAATTCTTAATTAATCAGTGACATTCTGGCAGAAGAGAACCAATCTTATCAAAAGACCCCTTGGGCCCTCAGCTATTGAGGGGGAAAAAAGGCATTGTGATTTGCCTCCTCATGAGTAAACTGTGGCACAGAAGGAATTACTCTAGAGTAAAGTGGCTGATGGTGCTACTACGGTGTCAAACAGCCTATCCCCAGGAATTGTGGAGTCAGGGATCTTCAAACTTGGCTCTTTTATGACTTGTGGACTTCAACTCCCAGAATTCCTCAGCCAGCGTGCTGAGGAGGACAATTAACGGTGGAACAGCTTGCCTCCAGAAGATGTGGGTGCTTCATTACTGGAGGTTTTTAAGAAGAGACTGGACAGCCACTTGTCTGAAATGGCATACAGTCTCTTTCTTGAGCAGGGGATTAGAGTAGAAGACGTCTAAGGTCCCTTGCAGCTCTATTCTGATTGATTGATTGATTGATTGATTGATCTTCCCAAATTCCACTTTTTACTTTACACAGCTGGGAATCAATGGATTAAACTTTTGTCATCCATTCTACAAATACATTCCCTGCAACCTTTGGGGAAACCTAGTTCTTGGAACGGAGAAAATATTAGAGATGGGCTTTTTCAAAGGGACGCTAATAAAGATGCCCTTGTAGTACAGGTAGTCCTCAACTTATAACCATTCACTTAGTGACCATTTGATGTTACAATGGCACTGAAAAAAGTGACTTATGACTATTTTTCACACTTACAACTATTACTGCATCCCTATGTTCATGTGATCAAAATTGGCAACTGGCATGTATTTATGATGGCTGCTGTGTCCCAGAGTCACGTGATCCCCTTTTGCAACCTTCTGACAAGCAAAGTCAACGGGGAAACCAAATTCACTTAACCACTGTGTTACTAATGTAACAATGTGCAGTGATTCACTTAACAACTGAAAGGTCGTAAAATGGGGCAAAAACTCACTTAACAAATGTCTTGCTTAACAACAGAAATTTTGGGGTCCGTTGTGGTCATAAGTTGAAGACTACCTGTACATCTGGGTGTCCTCATTATAAAAAACAGCTCCCAGTATCTGGTTAACATAACCAGTGCTTGACTGAGAAGGGTTTAAACCTCCCTTCGCCCTACAAACCATGTTCACGATATAACTGAAAGGGAGATTTTGTAAGCTCACTGTGAACCAACGCCTTCGTTCTTGGACGCTGGTCAAGTGGAGGATGTTATCTAGCATGACCTCCACCGCCCAGTTTCAATGAGATCAGGGCCAAATTATTAATTACACATGAACTCAAGGGAGCCAACCTTGAAAAATAGAATTATCTCCTTGCCAGGTGTGTTTCCAGCTGCCAGCAATCCAGCTGCTACGTTTGCTTGGCTGTCATTTAAACTTAGAAATACTCAAGTTCTTAATTGTAATTTGGCTTAATCTTCTTGTAACCTTTTTACTTTTATTTAATATTTAATATTTTATATATATTAAATATTTAATAAATATATTAAATATTATTTAATATAGTTCAAATAAAAATTAAATAAAATAAATTCATTAAATTTACTTATTAATTAAAGAATATATATATATGTATATAAATTATACTTATTATATAAATTATACTTATATATCTATTTTTCCTTTAATTAAGTAAATTTAATAAATTTATTTTTATTTAAAATATATTAAAATTTAATATTAATTAAATAGTTTAATATTTATTTAATATTTATGGGGCTGCCACAAAGAAGGGGGGGGTCAAACTATTTTCCAAAGCACCAAGGCAAGGCAAGAAACAATGGATGGAAGCTAATCAAGGAGACAAGCAACCTAGAAATAAGGAGAAACTTCCTAACAATGAGAATAATTAACCAGTGGAACGGCTTGCCTTCAGAAGTTGTGGGTGCTCCATCACTGGAGGATTTTAAGAAGAGATTGGCCAGCCACCTGTCTGAAATGGTATAGGGCAGGGGTAGGCAACCTTGGCTCTTTTATGACTCGTAGACTTCAACTCCCAGAATTCCTGAGCCAGCACTGGCTCAGGAATTCTAGGAGTTGAAGTCCACGAGTCATAAAAGAGCCAAGGTTGCCTACCCCTGGTATAGGGTCTCCTGCTTGAGGGAATTGGATTAGAAGACCTCCAAGGTCCCTTCCAACTCTGTTATTCTGCTATGTAAATCGAATAGTTCTATATTTCTACTTTATTGTTATAGGTAGTCCTTGACTTCAGACCACAATTGAGGCCAAAGTTTCTGTTGCTAAGCAAGACAATTGGTTAAGTGAGTTTTGTTAAGTTAGTAACATGGTAAGTGATCCTGGCTTCCCCATTGAATTTGCTTGTCAGAAAGTTGCAAAAGGTGATCACATGACCCCAGGACACTGCAACCGTCATAAACCGCCCGAATTTTGATCATGTGACCACGGGCATGCTGCAAGGCCTTAAGTGCGAAAAACAGTCACTTTTTTCAGTGCCATTGTAACTTTGAACAAGTCACGAAATGAATGGACTATCTGTATTTTCTTGTATTTTATGGTGTTCCTAATTAATGGCCTGCAGTTTCAACAATGAACTTATTTACATTTCTTCCTCTCGTGTCATTGCTGTAATAAATTGGCTAAGATCATTAGATTTGTGGGCATTATGTACCATTATCTCATCCTCTTTCCTACTCTGTTTCTACCAACTCAGCTCTTGCCATCGTTGATTGTAAAGATTCCTCAGACATCTTAACATATTCCAGATTCTTGACATGAGCTCCACAATCAGTGACTTCAATGTTATCAGCAAAGCAGTAATTAATCTTATTAGATTTGCCTTCTTTCTCTATGAGCCATCTTGGGCAGACTGTTGTGTCCTTCTGCCTTTTCCCAAACCCATTTACAGGCAGTCCTTGAGTTACAACCACAATTGAGACCAACATTTCCATAGTTAAGCAAGGCAGATGTTAAGTGAGCCACACCCAATTTTATGACCTTTTTTGACCTGGTTGTTAAGCATATCACTTGCAGTTGTTAAGCAAATTTGGCTTCCCCCATTGATCGCATGACCCTGGGATACTGCAACCGTCGTAAATACCTGCCAGTTGCCAAGTTTCTGAATTTTGATCATGTGACCATGGGGATGCTGTGATAATTGTAAGCGTGAATACCTGTTGTAAGTCACCTTTTCCAGTGCCATTGTAATTTTGAATAGCCACTAAACGAATGCTTGTAAGCCAAGGACTACCTGTATTTACTTGTTTCTTTCTCAAATATAGCTTTATTTGTTAAACTGTTAAGCAAAACATCGCTTCCAAGAGGAATTAGTTTGATAGCTTGCACATTTTCTGTATCTCCCTCCTTCACAACAAGCACAAATCAGCACGAATGTCTATGGAGACTCTCAGTCATCCAGGTCACGGTTGTCCCAAAGGTCTTTTTCAAGAGGCGACTGGACTTCCTTAAAGACGTTTCACTTCTCATCCAAGCAGCTTCTTCAGTTCTGACTGAATGGTGGAGGATGGAAGGATTTATATTCCTTGCAGTCATCTGATTGTTAGCACTCCCTCTGAGAGTCATTGAGGCCACTTGGAGGTTTATCTATGTCACCTGAATAGTGCAAATGGGTGTGAAAACCTCTTAGAACTGCTGAATGGATTGTGTTGTAAACAGGAGAGAGGGCTGTTCAGTCTTAATGTACATGGCCTCTTTGGCCCCTCTTTCAAACCAGCGGTCCTCTCTGTCCAGAATGTGGACTTTGCTGTCTTCTAAAAGAGTGGCCTATAAATTAGGGCTGTGCAGCAATCCAGATCTGGGTCTTTTCCTGGCCCAACCCTGTAGTAGCAGAATAAACAATTTATTTAAGGAGGTGCTATCGGGTGCAATGTACATTCCCATGCACTGTGTGAGGGATGGTGTCTATGGAAGGGGAGGTGGTATGGACTGTAATTTCCCAGGAAGGAAGGAGCACATTCCAAGGAGAGAGGTGGGGAGGCAAAAGACAGCACAACCCAGAACTGGATCGGAGACAGGAAGAGATTTAGGATATCCACTGCCTAGAATCTCCCGAGGTATATCCATTGGGGTGAGAGTAGTCTGGCAAGATTCTGTCTATCACATGTAAGGGAATAAAGAACTGCAACTTTGGCTGGATTGTTCTGTGTCATTCTTGGGTTGGATTTGTTCCAAATCGCCTTTTCCCCTTTGGATCCCTATCACTTGCAAAAACCTTTTCCAGTCTCTGCACCACACAGTCTTCTTCCATCATCATGGACACAGAACTATTAGCACTTTAATTGCCTCTTCTTCTGCAGCTTTAAATTGTTCAGTGGATATTTCATCTGTCCCGGTGCTTTCTTATTTCCTGATTATTTTTTCTCTCTAAAAATGTTTCTGCCATTCTATAACTTTATTTAACCTCATATGTCTCTTGTCGGTAGGTCTCTATTTTTATTATTCTTGCATATTCTTTCCTAAGTTGTAAATTTTCCTGTGATTTCTCTGATCTATAAGCAGCAAAGCAGCTCTCATTTTCTTTGGTTGGTTGACATGTTGACTGAGATCCTTTCTTGTCCTTTCTTGCTTGGTATTGAAATTCAGTAACTGAATTTTCTTTTTACTGTCCAAGACTTTCATTCTCCATCTTTCTTTGTCTATCAAAGCAGTATCTGAAAGCCACTTGATCTTTTTCCTCTTTGAAATTTTGGGACTATTTCTTCTACTTCGGCTTTTATGATGTTTCTTATCTGTATCTCTAGTTCTTGCATAAATTAAATGTCATTACCCCAATTTATGCTCTGTATGTACTTTAGGTCAGATCTCTCTGGCATATCGACTCCCTTTAATTTTTTAAGTTTAATTCATATGAGTGATACTAAGAATTCATCATGTTCCACAACCCTCACCTAGAAGTTTCATCATTGATTGGATCATGTTTCTTAACAGAATAACAGTTGGAGGGGACCTTGGAGGTCTTCTAGTCCAACCCCTGCTCAAGCAGGAAACCCTATAACATTCATCTTCTTTGTCTCATTATGTGGTCAGGTTGTCCATTGTACAATATCCATGGGTAGAGTCTTCATTTAAATTATTTGAAGATGAATCAATAAGTAAAGAAATATCTTTGCAAACTCTGTTAATTCCTGAATTATTGCATTTATCCAATTCAGATTTGCTGTGATTCTATTCTCCTCCATTTTTCCAACATAGGCATTTTGATCATCCGTTGGTTCTACTACATACATGTTGCATTTAATGCCTGTTTCGATTTCTCCCAGAATTTTTCATTGCATCTATGGTTGGCTCACACATCTGTACAGCAAACTCTCAATGTGATGAATCTCAATTCAGGGTTTTTGGAAATAATAGACAAATCTTAATTTCAAGCAATAACAGATTTTATCCCAAAGGCCAGACAAATGAATCCTGACCAGCCTCGTCCATTTTACGTACCTTGCTGCATGTAAGTGCATAAAATCCCATTCTCATTTAAGCGAAATGAATCTTGAATGGATATCCTGTCTTGTAAATCAAAGTCTTACTGTTTAACATTGATATTTACTGTATCCTCCAATTCTTACAGATACAATCCTGTCATTTATTGGGTTATAGCCAAGGATCTACTTAGCAATATTCTTTTTTCAGTATTATGGTCTTTTCATTCCTTCATATGCTCTCATGTGCTGGAATGTCATGTAATCATTTGATTTAAAGTTCACCTAAGTTCACTTATTCTTGAAACATCCAATTTAGCACACACCATTTCTGATTTGACCATGTCAGGGTTCCTTTGGATCATGCTTCTCATATTCCATGTTAAAGCTGTCTTATGTTCCTTTCAAAATAAGGAGTTTCTTTTTCAATATAGGTAGTCCTCAACAGTTCATTTAGTGACTGTTCAACATTACAACACCACTGGAAAAAGTGACTTATGACCATTGCAGCATCCCCATGATCAAAATCAGGGTGCTTGAAAACTGGGTCAGATTTATGACGGTTGCAGTGTCCCGGGGTTGTGTGATCCCGTTTTGCAAGCTTCTGACAAGCAAAGTCAATGGGGAAGCCAGATTCACTGCTAACTTAACAACTGCAGGGATTCACTTAACAAGGGTGACAAGAAACGTCACAAAATGGGGCAAAAGTCATTGAACAACTGTCTTGCTTGGCAGTGGAAATGTGGGGTTCAATTGTTGCCATAAGTCGAGGACCACCCGTATTGTCATCAATGAACTTCCTTGCTTTGATGTGGACGTGGAATCTCCTCCAGAGCTATTCAGGAGCCTTCATTTGGTTCAGGGGTGGGGAACCTTGTCTCTTTTATGACTTGTGGACTTCAACTCCCAGAATTCCTGAGCCAGCATGGCTGGCTCAGGAATTCTGGGAGTTGAAGTCCACAAGTCATAAAAGAGACAAGGTTCCTCACCCCTGATTTAGTTTAACCTTCTTCCGAGTAACTAGAGAAGTGTTATCTTGCCTAGGGATCTCCTCATCTGGTACCCAAACTCATGTCAATGTTTCAAACTCATCTAAATGTCCAGTGGGTTCCTTTAGCTTCCCCACCCTCATCTTGATCTTACAGGCTGCACTCCCAAGGGCTCACATTCTGGCCTGCGTGACTCAGGGTCACTGAAGCTATTGAGAGACTTCCTCATTTAAAGACGAGCATTCCCTAGAAGAGTAAGGATTTCAATTCTACCTAATATACACTCTACCTTCAAGTTACAGGTATGGTAGCCTTTGCCAGTGATTCCTCCCAGATATGTTTGCTGGGAAGTTTAAACTATTGCTAATGTAGGGATCCAATTTGGAGGAAGCATGAATAATAATAATAATAAAACCCTATTGAGTCAAGGGGATATTTCTGACAGGCCTCAAAAACATGTCTCAACAAGTTCTCTTTATTATTCTTCACCTACAGACAGAAATCTTGCCAAACTAAAGCAAATACTTGCATCGTTAAAGTTATATTCTGAGGGAGGAGTTGCCTTCACTCTCTTTCTCCCAACCAAACTATCTAAACTTCACCGTCTTTTCGGTCCTCTGGAATGCAGCCCTTCCTTCCTGGGAATCCAGACTACATTCCACCACACTTCTAAATAAATGCATATAGGTTTGTATCCTAAATCTAGATTCAGATCTCTCTATATATAGGAGATGACCAGGCTGAGCCTGTCGTGATTCCGTGCCAGCCTGTGTTCCCAACAGCTGAGTCCGGGGAATCTGAGGAGGAGGAGGAGGAGGAGGAGGGGCCTGAGGAGCCATCGGAGTCGGGAGAAGGCTCTGATGAGCTCCAAGACTCACATTCCAGTGAGGAGCCTGGCCCTTCCGCTCGTGTTCAGGATGAGATGCAGCTGGGTGGGGAAGCTGGGTCGGACTCAGAGGATGCACAGCTGGCGGAAATGAGAGACGCCCGCAAACGAAGACAAGCTAGGAGAGTAAACCAGAAAGAGGCAATGGGATGACTCCGGAGAAGGCACTGAGAAGCCACGCCTTGAGGACTGAATTACAAAAGGGGAATGTGTGGTCGGTGCTGGTTGCTGAAGGCAACCGTTGCAAAGTACTTCATGGGATCATGTTCTGTTGGTGTTGCCGGTGACTAACTTCTTGTTTTGCATTGTGTTTCGCATGGACAATTTCCTCCATTTGGATTGTGTTTTGCTGCTTTTGTTTCTGGACTATTTGGCAGGTTTGTTACCCATATTAAAAGGGGTTTGTTTTCTTCTGAGTCTACAGCCTATTTTCTCAAAAGGGGTTTTGTCCTTGTGCCTTTAACAAGGACGGCCATAGGCTGGGATAGAACAGAGCCGAGGGAGGGGTTAAACACGTCATCGGTCTCAAGTCCCTTCGCACCCACAAGAGATCTAAGTCCAGCCCACCTTGAATTCCATTGACTCTTATCTACTGCCTATTTGCCTTGATTGTTAATAGTTCAGATTCTTGTAAGCATAAGCTTGTAATAAACAAACTGTGTCTGTGTAGTGAAGTATTTTTAATTGTCTCTATGGAACTCTTACATTTGTCTGTTCCTATTGTTGGAAGAACACAACATTCCAATAAAGTATCCACAACCTTACCTACTTTGCCAAGTCTCTGTGGAAACTAGAGTATAGACTTACAATTGTAGGTGTTCCTGGTTGACTTCCAAAGTTCTGTAGATCGGAGTCTGTGTAGGCTCCAAGGGAGGAGGGAGTGTACTTATCCATCAGTTTGTATTTTCATGTTTATATTGACAAAATATCTGTTCAAGCCATCTGTGTGTGTCTATATTTCTTATCACTCCCTCCCCTTTCTGTAAGTGTGATGTGACTTCTTCAACCTTATTTGTTGTCTCTAGGTTCCATGTTCTTCTAAAACATGGGCTGATATCTCATGTCTTGAATAACACATTCCTAGTCTGTATTTGCACTTTGTATCCATAATTGCCTTGTGCTGTGTAGATATAGGCAAGAGGATGTGGGGTAGGGATTAATGCAAAACTATTGTGCTCAGTTGGATTGATTAGGTGTCCTAGTTCGTTTGATGTTTGTTTGAAGTTTGACAAGTCCAAAGTTGACTTGTTTGATTGCTTGCCCATAAATCTGAGATTGGAACCAAGCATCTTAATGCATAACATTACTGCCTACTGAGTTAACGTTGCCAATGAAGCAAGCCACTGAGTTAAAACAGACTTGCCTTTTCAGATAACAGAATATATGTAGTAGTGGTGTACAACTGGTGTGGTGGTGAAGGCATCAGGCTAGAAACTGGGGGAATGTGAGTTCTAGTCCCATCTTATGCACAAAGTCAGCTTTAGGCTCTCGTCCTTCTTCCTCAGCCTTGGAAAGAAGGCAATGGCAAAACCCACTTCTGAAATCTTGCCAAGAAACTGCAGGGATCAGTCCAGCAGTCACCAGGAGTCAACACTGACTTGAAGGAGATAACAGATGAGAGAGACAGAGTAGGGAGAGAGACAGAAAGAGAAAGAGAGACAGAGAGCAGGAGATGAAAGAGACATAGAGAGAGAAAGAGATGAGAAAGACACAGAGACAGAGATGTGTGTGAGAGAGAAAGAGACAGGGAGACAGAGACATGAGAGAAACAAAGAAAGAGATGAAAGAGAGAGAGAGAGATGACAGAGACAGAGGGACAGAAAGAGATGAGAGAGAGAGTAGAGATATGAGAGAAAGATAGATGAGAGTGAGGGGGGAGAGAGAGAGATAGTAGAGAGAGACAGAGACAGAGGTATAGGAACCACCACAAGAACACAAAGGATGGGAAACACATGCCTGCTTGTTGGGTTTTTTCCCTTCCTTCCCCGCCTTTTTCCCCCTATGTCTTTGGGCACAACCGTAGACCGAAGCTTTGTTTGTTACAGTAGGCTAATAAGTTATACTTTAACTTAAGTCAACATTGCAACCGCCTGGGAAGTTGCTGCAGGTGACGTGCAAACAATGGTGCCCATGGATTATGAATGCACAACTCATTGGATTCTAAAAGATCAAATGGAAGGGATGGAGAGTCCCAAGTGGGTGGGGGAATGAAAAAAACAGAATTGGGTTGGGGAGAGGTTGTCCAGAGAAAGAAATGGGCCTGTCTGAGGGCATCGCTCTGGGCCAGATTGTCTCTGAGATTGCCTGCTCCAAAATGAATCTGTCCATTCTGTAAGAAGTGTCCCTGCTAAGGGTCCTGCACTTAACAGAATAACAGAGTTGGAAGGGACCTTGGAGGTCAACCCTCTGCTCAAGCAGGAGCCCCTATGCCATTTCAGACAAAGGGTTGTCCAATCTCTTTTTAAAATCCTCCAGTGATGGAGCACCCACAACTTCTGGAGGCAAGTCATTACACTGATTAAATGTTTCCACTGTCAGGAAATTTCTCTTTAGTTCTAGGTTTCTTCTCTCCTTGATGAGTTTTCATCCGTTGCTTCTTGTCCTGCCTTCAGGTTATTTGGAGAATATCTTGACCTCTTCTTTGTGGCAGCTCTTCAAATACTGGAACACTGCTATCATTTCCATCCCTAATCCTTCTTTTCATTGAGCTAGTCATGGCCAATTCCTGCAACCGTTCTTCATATGTTTTATTATCCTCCAGTCCCCTGATCATCTTTGTTTCTCTTCTCTGCACTCTTTCTACATCTTTTTTTACATTGTGGCGACCAAAAGTGGATGCAGTATTCCAAGTGTGGTCTTGCCCAGGCATTATAAAGTGGTCCTAACACTGCATTTCATTTACAGAGGCCTCCATAGTGAGGCCTCTGAAATGGAGGTATCTTCCCTGTGGAATACCCAGCTTTCCCAAATTCTTTGGTCCATCACATCCTGAGCAGCTTCTATCGAGAGATGACAAAAGATCTGGCTCAGGGAGAGAACATTTGGGAGATGCTAAGTTTGCATGCACTCTTATTGGATTGTTCCATGATGGTTCACACTGCTTTCGGTATGTTCTGTCATTCTTTAATCTCTGTTGTTGTTGTTGTTTTTTCAGTCTGTCACTCCAAGCTGTTGGGGATGGAAATGTCAATACTAAATGCTATAAATAAATGTCCAAATTCCTCTTGGATCACATTTTTCCTTTAATCTTTACCCTTCTTTTGTGTCATGTTGATTTTTCTTCCTCTCTCACAAATATCACACTTCCACACCCATCTCAGACATATTTAATGCTGTCTTACAACTCTTCAGTTTAATTTTCTCAGAAATTGCCATCAGAGTCTTTCAGCAACCTCTGTTCATCATCAAAGGTTGCCTTGGGTTTAAGAGATGCAGAGCAAGCAGAATCTCCTACCAAAACCTTTGGAAGTTTGGGTTATTCAGCCATATCATAGATAACCAGGGCTTCCTGGTATAGACAAAGACTAACAAAGAAGGGCATCTGCTGGGGGGGGGGGTAAAAAAATTCAAGTTGTTGGGAGGAATTTCACAACCTAAGTCCCACCCCTCAAAGCAAACCCGTAGTATTTATAGAAAATCCTACTTCCACTTTAGGCGTGAAAGTCGGCTGGGTGACTTTGGATCAATCTTTGGAAGTGTGAAGTCTTCCAATATCTCAGGGGCTGCCATAGAGAAGGGGGGGGGGTCAAGCTATTCTCCAAAGCACCTGAAGGCAGAACAAGAAGCAACAGATGAAAACTAACTAAGGAGAGAAGCAACCTAGAACTAAGGAGAAATTTCCTGACAGAACAAATAATCAATGGAATGACTTGCCTTCAGAAATTGTGGGTGCTCCCACACTGGAGGTTTTTAAGAAGAGATTGGACAACCATGGTGTAAGTTCTTCTGCTTGAGCAGGGGGTTGGACTAGAAGACCTTCAAGGTCCCTTCCAACTCCGTTATTCTGAATTCATGGCTAATGTTCCTACAACACACCCTTGAGTAAGTTGATTGACTGGCCTGTGTGTTTCGTTGTTCATCTCCAACAACCACCATTTCAAGTCTTACATGCTTATGTTTACTCGTGAGTTAGTAAAAAGGTTCATGGTGCTGGGGCTTCCACAGATTTCCATTTTTGTTTTTATTTTTATTTAGAAGGAGATCAGGGATTTATGGCAGTTGGGCGATATTTTGTTATTTGGGGGATAAGCACAAGAGGAGCAGAAAGTGTCAAATCATAATTTAAAAATACCTCTTCCCCCCCCCCCAACCGATTTCTGTTCTCCATCGGATTTGTAGGGAGACTATTAGGAGGGAATTATTTCCGACCGACAGCAAACTCGGCTCCCTGCCTCGTCAAAAATGACAGGACTGTGGGGATTATCCCAGGTCATCCTACTCAGTTCTCAAAGAAGGTTGTAAAACAAGGAGGGAGCTCAGTTCCTCCACTCACACAACACTAGTTTTCCACGTGCTGTTTTTTCTGAGGGGGGAAGGATACAAGGCCAGAGATGGCCCCAGGCGGCAGCAATGCAATCCCAGTGTTTTCATTCCCCCCCCCCCCCGCGCTGCATAAAATGGCTTTTGTTGAGCGTTCATCATGGCAGGAGGCAGCTCGCAATTCATACCTGGGTCATATTCGGAGTGACCCTACAGAGGCTGCTTGCTGGCTCCCCTGAGGCGTTTCATCCACTTGAATTATTCAGAGCCCTGTGTGAGAGTGCCCTTTCCACTGGGACACGTTTCTTTTCTTTGTCACTTATTTTTCCCTCTCTTTTCTTTCTTCCTTTCTTTTCTCTCTCTCTTCTCCGCTCCGTTCTTCCTTTCTTTTTCTTTTTTTTTCCTTTGTCCCTCTTTCTCTCATTATCTCTTCACTTCTCTCTCTCTCTCTTCCTTCCTTCCCCCTTCCCTTTCTTCCTTCCTTCTTGTCTATCTTTTTCTCTTTTTTCCTTCCCCCTTCCCATCACTTTGTTCCTTCCTTTTCCCTTCCTTTCTCCTTCTTTCTTTTCTCTCTCCCTCCCTGCTTAGCTTCCTTTCTCTCTCTTTCATTCTTTTTCTTCCTCGTTCCTCCCTCCCTTCTTTCCTTCTCGCCTTCCTTCCTCCTTTTCTTCCTTCCTCTCCTCCTCTCCCTTCCCCTCCCCTACCCTCCTGTCCCTCTCTTCTTCTCTCCCTTATTTCCTTCCTTCTTCTTTTGTCTCATTTTCTTCCTTCCTCCCTCGCCCCATCCCCTCCCTCTCTCTCACCTTCCTTCCTTCCCTTCCTTTCTTTTTTCTTTCTTTCTCTTTCATTCTCTCCCTTCCTTCCATCCCCTCCTCTTATTCCCTTCCTTTCTTCTCTCCCTTTTTCTTTTTTCTTTTCATTTCTTCCTCCCTTTGTCTTTCATTCTCCCTCTGTCGTCCTCCCTCCCTCCCTCTATCCCTTCCTTTTCTTGCTTTGTCTTCCGGTCTTCCTCTTTCCTCTCCCCTCACTTTCTTCCTCCCTTCTTCCCTGACCTTCAAGTGTTAGTTCCCCAACCTGTTAATTAGTTATAATAGGCATTACAATAGAAAATGATTTGTTTCAAAGCAACAAATGAAAGCCTAAAAAAAAACTATCTTAGAACCAGAATGGAGCAGTCAGGACACAGCAACTGTCGAATGTGACAGCTCTGAGAGACCAAAACGATTTGGTGTCAGGGGAGATGGAAATGAGGCTGGGGGAATCTACTTATTTATTTATCAAATTGTATAGCTGCCCATCTGCTACGGTACCCCACATTTATAATCCTCTTAGAACATGTAACAGTGCCTCAGCAGCGTTGCGTTCCTTTCTCTTGGGTGCTGGCTAAAGAGAGATTTCTTTGCCAAAGGCTCCTCAGCCTGGTTTAATTTGTGCTTCATCTGTCTTTCATTTTTAGTGCTGCTTATAATTAGCTGCTCGATTTTAAGAGATACAGCAGATTTTTGTATCTCTGATGCAGAGAAGAAAATGGCACCTCAGACGTGGATTAAGATACCCACAAGCAATTTGCTTGTTTGTTGATTTGATTGACTGAAGACATAATTTAAGGTTTCCATTACCAATTTAGATTCTTAAACTCCCACAAGCTTCTTTCCTCCAGCTTGGAAGTAGATATACAACAACAGCCACAACAAGCCATTTTATATCCCACATCAACTGCTTGAGTTAACCACTTCACAGTGCCTAACCTAGTATTACAGACTGACCTTGCTTCAGATTTTCCTATTATATGAATACTTGCTTTTGCCTTAGCTGTTAAGCAAAAAGTCACTCCCAGTAAGCTTCAGTAATCTGCAGTATAATTCTAACTACTCTTCTATACCTGAATTTCCCAATCTTGGCAACTTTGCGTGGACTTAGACTCCCAGAATTCCCCAGCCACCATGGGAGCTGATCTCCACGTGTCTTAAAGTTGCCAAGATTGGGAAGCCCTGTTCTATACATCCATAGATGAGAAAGCTGGGGCCCTCCAGAGGTTGTTGAAATGCCCCAACCAACATGGCCAATACTGTAGTTCAGCAAGAACTAAGATGTCTCAAGTTCCTTGTCCCATTACAAGCATCAGAGCTCATCAGTGCATACAGAGTAATATGAAGAGTGGAAAATGCTCTACAAACCTCTTAAAAAGAGATTGGGATCAAGGCAAGATATTCACTCAGCACTGAATAGAGGAAAGAGCTAATCATACTTTCCCAGAAGGAGGTTTCCAAAGCTGGGGATCCACAACTGAGAAACCTGTCACATGAATTAGAACCTCAGAAGACAAACAAGGTAGCTACCTCCTTGAAGGACATCTTCTAAATCCGAATTTAGTGGTACAGTTCCAAAGGTATCCATCATAAACCATAACAAAGTCAAAATGAGAGCATATGCCTCATGACAGAAGCCACAATGCACGGTTTGCATTTGGATGCTTTCAGATTGAGGTGCTGGAGAAGACTCTTGAGAGTCTATGGAGATTCTCAGTCATCCAGGTCATGGTTGTCCCAAAGGCACTTTTTCAGGAGGCAACTGGACTTTCTTGTTTTTCTTTGAAGGCTCCACACACATTTGTGTCCCTGAGGATACAGAAAACCTCCAAATAGTCTCAACAACTCTCTAAAAGAATACAAATGACCAGCTGTCTGCAAGGAGTATAAATCCTTCCATTCTCCGCCATCCAGTCAGAGCTGAAGAAGCTTCTTGGGTGAGAAGCAAAATGTCTTCAAAGAAAAACAAGAAAGTCCAGTTGCCTCCTGAAAAAGCACCTTTGGGATTCGTGAGAGTCTCTTGGACTGCTAGGAGATCAAATCAGTCGATCCTAAAGGAAATTAACCCCGACTCTTCCTTGGAAGGACAAATCCTGAAGCTGAAACTCAAATACTTTGGCCACCAAATGAGAAGAGAGGATTCTTTGGAAAAGACCCGGATGCTGGGAAAGATTGAAGGCAAAAGAAGAATGGGATGGCACAGGATGAGATAGTGTCATTGATGCAACGACATCAGCGTGGGCAAACTCCAAGAGACAGTGTAGAACAGGGGGACCTGGTGTGCTGTGGTCCATGGGGTAGTGAAGAATTGGACATGACTTAGCCACTAATTAACAAACATTGACAAATGCATTTGGAACACAATGTCATGATACATGGGTCATCATTTGTATCATCTTTGCATCACCACCATCACTATTGTCTGTGGTCACTTCCACTGCCCTCTGCTCATTTTACTTTGATCTGGATGAATGAATGGCTGTGGCTTTCCAGCTCTCCCTGGACTTCATTTCCCATCACCCATCCTGCTGGAGAGAACTGATAGGCATTCTAGTGCAAAAATATCCAGAAGATCATGCATTGCCCTTGTCTGAAACAACATATTCATTCATCCCTAGGATGCAATCTTGAATGAATGAAGCCTATGCTTTATCGGCATGAGGAAAGCCTTCGGCTAATTTGTCTCTGTTCAGAGTCCACACCCAAAACCCCGTGTTCAACAACCATGTGATAATTCCTCGTGTGTTCACCCTTTCATAAGAGATCATTAATGAGGTTTTGCATCTGGTGACTATTGTTCGAAAGACTTCCGTGTGAGCTGTCTGTTCACTAGAGGAGTACATCTCTTATAAAAGAAGATATGGGTATACAGGTAGTCCTCAACTTAGAACAGTTAGCTTAGTGACCATTCCAAGTTATGACAGCACTGAAAAAAGTGACTTATGTCCATTTTTCACACTTAACAACCGTTGCAGCATCCCCATGGTTACGTGATCAAAATTCAGATGCTTGACCACTGGTTCATTGTTTATGACAGTCACAGCATCCCAGGGTCATGTGATCCCCTTTTGCGACCTTCTGACGAAGTCAATGGGAAAGCCAGATTCACTTAACAACTGTCTTACTAACAAAATTGCAATGATTCACTTAACAACTGGGGCAAGAAAGGTTGTAAAATGGGGCAAACTCACTTAATAAATGTCTCACCTAACAACATAAATTTTGGGCTCAATTGTGGTCATAAGTCAAGGACTACCAGTCCTTGCCCAAATTTATGTGAACTGCGTAATATTGTGGTCTTTGTTATAAAGTATTTTGAAAAGGCAATCAGAATCAGCAGAGGAGACCATAGTTCAACATCAGCACCAGGGGGCACCATTGAGTATAGACACTCAAAAACAGACACATTGACCTACAACCAGCCTACAAACCCCTCAGAATCCAAATCAATCACACAGCCAACCAGAGACAACATCAACTCTCAATCCACCCACGCAAGGCCCCTCCCCCCAGCAGTTCACCTCCCAATGACCCTGACCTGATGTAACCTCCCCATCACAAGACCCACCACAAGACTCACTGATGACTCACACCTGACCCATCACAAGACCCTTACTCTACACACCCACGCCTGAACCCTTATAAACAGAAGAACACCGGCGCTGACATCCCCTAAACTCCGCTGAAGATGTTATCTAGCCTGGTAACGAAACATTCAGAAGCCAACCCACAAGCTCAGAGAATGAACTTCCACCATCATCCTGCACCCGAGCTACAGATAGTCGCCACTATTGCAAACTCAAAAACCTTCTTAAAATGCAAGATATATGATCCAAACTGATGACATTCCAAGGCAGACTATAAATCATTTAAAGGGCTTCCCATTCAACTGAAATCTGAAGGTTTATCTTTGGTCCAGGGTAGCCTTCCTCCCCACCTACTCTATACATGTGAAAGATTTTGAAGAAGCAGGATATGAAAAATATTGATGTTTGGTGAACTTTGGTGTTGGGAGAAGACCTCTTAGAATATCGTGGACTGCCAAGAAAATGAACAAATGGATGATCAAACACATCAACCCAGGGTTCTCGCTCAAGGTACAAATGACCAGAGGTAAATTATCCTACTTCAGACACATTATGTGAAGACAAGCTTTCTAGAGAAATGATGGGAGAGATGGAAGGAAAGAGAAAAAGAGCCATGGTGGTGTAGTACTGTAGTTAGAATGTAGTACTGCAGGCTAACTCACAGCTCACTCCAGGACCTCTTCTCACTGGCTCAAGGTTGTCTCAGCCTTCCATCCTTCCAAGGTCAGTAAAATGAGGACCCAGATTGTTGGGGGCAATAGGCTGACTCTGTAAAGAGAGGGCTGTAAAGCACTGTGAAACGGAATATAAGTCTAAGTGCTATTGCTATGACCAGCAGAAAGGGATGGACTCAGATATAATGGCAATGGGGGCACCATTGGAAGACCTGAAAGACCAGGCTAGGGACAGATCATCATGGAGAAAAACTATTTATGTGGTTGCTAAAAGCCAAACTCAACTCAATTTATATGCAAGCTCTATCTATCTTGAATAAGAGAATAGACAGAGAACAGCATGAAGTGATGACAATTTTTTTTATGTGATGTGCAGCTTTTTCCTAATCACTCACTCAGCCAAGGCCACTTTGGAATTGGAGAACACGTATCACAATTACTGTCACAAAATGGCTGCCACAGCAGGTGAAGGGAGACACGCCTATTCATGCAGTGCTATCATCAAAACATCTTTTTACCAGAAGATAAACTAATGGATCTGCATTCCAAATTCTTCCGCAGTTCTCTATGATGCTTATTTTTGTTTTTTGTTTCCCTCTGGACAGGTGGACATTTTTCCAGACAAAACCTGGAAATCGATCCTCCATTTCTATGTTCCAAGGATGCTTATCTATGGCACCTATTCAGAACATCTGGATAAAGCCTTTAGAACTTTCTAACAGATGTTCCTAAAAATGTAATTTTTTTTAATGTAACAGAAAGGGGAAAGACTCAACCAACTAAAGAACAGAAGAGTCATTGCACTGATTCTATTTATTTCTAATTAAGATGCACTCTAAATGAAATGAAGTCAAATTTAATTTTTGACTTGGCTGTGCCTCTTTGGGGAGTGTGTGTTTTTGGCAAGCTGCTGCAAAACTGAGAGTAGTTCTTAGCTCAGAAAATATTGTGCAGGCCTGGCTGATGGGATTTCTTGAAATCCCAAAGGGATCCTTGCAAAGAAATACGATGCTAAAGGCAGGGAATGTTGTTAACTACGGTGTCCCTTTCCACTTTTAAAAATAACGTTCAGCAGGCAGGGTGCAATTTGGTGCCCTTGGATACTCTGTTTAGCTTCCCTTGAGTCTGAATACCGAATTATTTTGCTTGCTTAAAACAAGGGGGGAGAGGCACAAAATATTTTTTGCTCCTTGGCCCACTGCATGTGCTCCCAGGGTTACGTTTCTCCAAATAGAGACGTTGCAGCTTCAACACAATTTTTGTGTAAATTGGCTGAATTGAAGGCAGCAATTGAAGATCTCCCGAGGTTGCTGTTTGTCTCTGCTCCATGAACAGCCTGCCCCGCCCAAATCAATTCTCTGTTAATCCCAAACCTCTAGAGCTTCACAACTCACTATTAAACCCGGCTCACAACTATGAGCTGACTGACTCCCAGCTGTAGAAACACCCCTGTTCGGAACAGCATAGGACAAAGAGGCTATCTTGGATCATTGTTTTGGACTCAAGATGAATTCCTGCCACGTGGGTTCAATATAATTTCCCTGCCAGAAGCTGCATGCATATAAAAACCAAAATATTACAAAAGAAACTGACCCTCACATAGACATCCTTGATCTCTCATCTTCCTTTATTTTGTATGATCTAGTTCAGCGTTTCTCAACCTTGGCAGTTTGAAGATGGGTGGACTTCAACTCCCAGAATTCCCCAACGAGCTGGGGAAATCTGGGAGTTGAAGTCCACCCATCTTCAAAGCTGCCAAGGTTGAGAAACACTGATCTAGACTGAGGAAAATCTGTCACTGTTTAAATTTTTAGAGTTACTTTTTAGGGGTGTCATAGTGCCCTGATTCTTGCCTACATTTAAAACTATGGCTTCTTTTAAAAACGGATTCTTGAAATGCAGGACAACAGTGGCATTCACACATTATAAGCTATTAAAATCGATTCAGAAGTCATAAATGGCCATGGACATTGATTGTGCTTTTTTTGGTAGGGTTTAATGGTTTTCCTTTTCAACTTTGGGCACTTGTGATGGCAAGATATCATTGGAATGGACAGAGCTAATTTTGGGGGGCCTTTAGGGGAAGGGGTGAGTGGTTTCGAAGGGCTGAAGTAAGTACTTTAAATAGAATATGGTTGTCGCATCCAATTTGTTTCTCAGTTTTGCAACCACATACCACCCAGAAAACAGAAACATATCAGCCACAAATATTTTTATTTTGGTGTTGTAAACTGGTTCAGATAGCCCTCAGCTTATGACCACAACTGAGCCCAAAATTTCTGTTGCTAAGCAAGACAGTTGTTAAGTGAATTTTGCCCCATTTTACAACTTTTCATGCCACAATTCTTAAGTGAATCACTGCAGTTGGTAAATTCGTAACACAATTGTTAAGGGACTCTGGCTCCCCCATTGACTCGGCTTCTCAGAAGGTTGCAAAAGGGGATCACATCACCCCAGGACATTGCAACCATCATAAATATGAGCTGGTTGCTAAGCATCTGCATTTTTATCATGTGACTATAGGGATGCTGCAAAGGTGTGAGAAATAGTCATAAGTCACATTTTCAGTGCCATTGTAAGTTTGAATTGTCACTAAATGACTGGTTGTAAGTCAAGAACTCCCTGTGGTGATGTGGAATCACCAAAGGCCATGCAGAATCTGTAGGGTGGGTATTGTTTATTCTGTGCTAAATGAAACCAAACAAACCACATTGTCAGCCCTATTAGGTCGACTAGACCAGGAAATGAACTCCACAAGAAGTCTATAAGTCGAAAACATCAATGTTGATTAAGAATATGATTGCACAAGATGGTGATATACTGACTAAAAAGTCCGGTTTTAGGGTTGAGAAAAAGGGGGTTACATTAACAAATTCAAACACACATTTGTTTAAAAATAACTATGTGCCTGGTATCAAAAAAGATTTATTAAGATGGGACAAATTGCATTTATCATTACTGGGTAGAATTTTTGTGATTAAGATGAATGTTTTACCAAAGATGATCTTCCTGTTTCAAACATTATCAATACTTGCAACTGATACTTCATTTAAACAATGGCAAAAGGATATCTCTAAGTTTATATGGCAGGGGGAAAAATTGAGAATTAGATATAAATTATTGCAAGATGCTAAGGAAAAAGGGGGGTTGGGTTTACCTGATTTGAAACTGTATTTTGATGCTTGTTGTTTGGTTTGGCTAAAAGAATGGGTGAACCTTCAGAATAAGAGGTTACTGAACTTAGAAGGCCATGAATTAAGGTTTGGTTGGCATGGCTATCTGTGGTATGACAAAATTAAAGTAAACATTGATTTGAATAATCGTTTTACCAGGCGTGCCATTTTGAGAGTTTGGATTAAATATAAAACAAGCTTCTCTATGAAGGTGCCACTTTGGGTTTCCTAGAGTAAAATAATATCTTTTAATTTGGGTGAGCCTACCCTCAAATCTAAGGAGAAGCTAGAATCAGAAGATCATGTTTGCCATTGGAATGGTTACAAAAACTGATGGAGCTAGCAGAGATGGCTAAACTGATTAAAGAAAAGATTAAAGAAAAGAATATGAACACTTTTATTGCCACATGGAAACCGCTTCTAGAATTTGTTACTGAAGTGGAAAAAATGAAATTTTGATTTTGGATTTTACAATTAGATAGACTTGATGTTATCAAAATGGCTAGTTTATATTATTTTGTAAAAGTAAAAAGTTAACACTCAACTTTACTGCACCAAAGGAAGTTGGAAATCAATGCCTTTTTTTTCTTTTTTTCTCCCTTACCTCACTTCTCTACTCCCTTTTCCCTTCCCCATCTTTTCTGTTATTTGTATTTTCATTGTAACATATATTATTATAAACTAATAAAACTTTACATTAAAAAAAAGAAGTCTATAACTCCTTTTTATTGAGATTATCTATAACAGAAATGGGGAATGATGGCCCTTTTGTGACTTGTGGACTTCAACTCCCAGAATTCCTGAGCCAGCCAAGTCCATAAATCATAAAGGAGCCATCATTCTCCACCTCTGGTCTATAATAATAGAATTTTGCATTTCCAGTTGGGCTGTACCTTCTCCTCCTTCTTATACACTTCAGTAAATTAGAGAAGTGTCTGCCTGAGTCATTTCCAAATTATATATCTCAACTTCGGAAGTTTCAATTTTTCCTAGATTGTGTTTCCTGCATATTGTCTTCCTGACTCTCTACACACATACTTTGTAAACCTAGTCAATAACTTCCACTTTACATGTTTTAATAATAACATAAACATGAGGTGGGACAAGATTTATAGACTGCATCTCCTTTGAGCCATTTGCTTGAGACTTGGATGAAGGACATGTTAGAAGGACATCTTGAGTTCACATCTCCAGCCTCTGTTGTTAAACAAATCCCAGAGTTTGGGGAAAACATCAGGCCGGAAACCTGAAAACTGCAGTCTAAAGAGAGAGTTCTAGGCTGAAAGGACGAACTCTATGATTTAGAATACATTTTGAATACAGTACACCTCTATTGTCCACAATGCAATTACTTTTGACCATGCCTAATTTACAATTTTAATATCAAAATAATTAATATTGTTATGTCACTGGCAACTCATCCTTTCCTCCATTAGAAATAGAATAATTTAATACTGTGCACAATATACCTATAGAATTGGAAAGGGATCTCTCCATTGTTCCTGTAGATGCATTTCTTTTATTTACACATCTGTTATCTTCCCCTTAATTAAAATCCACCTGAATGAATAGTTCTGCAAGCCAATGTCTTTTTCTACCGATATGAGAGATTTGTAGATTTCCTTTTGAGAATGCCAGTTCGTCTAATCTAAAGCAAATTAAAATTAGAACACAAAAGAAGGTGTAGTAATTATTGAAAATTCAGAGTTAGACCTTGAGAGAACCATAAAATGCAGGAACCAATAACAAAAAAAAGACCTGATTTGGTTTAAATATAAATTGAAATCAGATTATAGGTAGTCCTTGACTTACAACCATAATGGAGCCTGCCCGTTATGATTGTAAGTCATGACGGTCATAAAGCAGGTCACCCACAGGAACAATCCAATTTTATAACCTTTTTTGCAGTGGTTGGTATACAAACATGGTAGCCATAAAGAAAACCTCAGAGAGATTAAGCGAATGCTGCAGGCATTAAGTGAATCCATTGTTCACCATGGGGCATTTTTGCCAAAAAAACCAGAATAAATGCCAGTTTTCAGCAAAAACATCATAATTGTAGTCACTGCTGTAAATTCGGACCGGTTGTCAAGCACTCAAATACAGTCATGTGACCGGGGGGGGGGGCAATTGTCAGAACTTCAGAACTGGGTCATATGAACCTTTTGGGGGAGGTTCCACCGTCCATCATAATTTCAAACCATCGCTAAGAGATCGGTCATAAGTCAAGGGCTACCTGTATTTTAAAATCTGTCCAAAGTCAGATGAATAGGTCTATGTCTCTGCAGGAACATGAAGCAGGCCCTAACTTGTAACAACACACAAGTTTTGAAACGTCATTCACTGGAAGGTCCAACAGATTTCCCTTTTATATCCATCCTGATGTTTATTCAGAAGTGGTTGATTTATTCAGGCCTTTGAATTGACATAATTATTTCTCCCAATTCTTCTTTTGAAATGTCATGTTTATAAGTTCTGAATTTTTCTTTGTCATTTGCTACCGTTTTATAGTTTTAAAACTATATATTGTAAAGTGCAGGTTAACTCATTTGATTGGGGGGGGGGGGTTTGAAGTTTTTATCATTGTGCCATTCCAAAGGATTTTTTAGGCAGAAAAGGAACATAAGGAAATTTTTCCTTAAGTTCCATTAAATCAGGGTTATCTAGTGGAAAAGTGTCAAAAAAAGGCAAGATGATGGGAACAGCTGTGAAATCAAATCTTCCCTATTTTTTTACATGTATCAACAGACATAAAAAGGGGCAGAGCTTCTATTGCCTTGTGGCTACAATCTTCGCATTTCTTGAGCCTATTCCTTGCCCTTGAACACCCCCGCATTAAGTGCTCAATAGAATTCAAGAGCCTATTTGATATACTGGTTAAGGCACCAGGCAAGAAACTGGGAGACTGTGAGTTCTAGTCCCACCTTAAATACAAAGTCAGCAGGGTAACCTTGAGCCAATCACTCTCTCTCAGCCCTAGGAAGAAAGCAATGGCAAACCACTTGATAAGTCTTACCAAGAAAAGCTACAGAAGTTTGTCCAGGCAGTCAATAGGAGTCAACACTGATTTCAAGGCATCGAAAAGACAAACAAACAAACAATTTACTTCAGAGCAAAAAAGTGCCATAGAAAAAGTGTGGAATGCAAATATAGAAAAAAATGAAATCATAAATATGCATAAAGTTATGATCTTAAACATCAGCTTCCCAGAGTTGCTCAATAGTGAGAGGGGCAGTATATAAATCTAATACATTTAATTAATAAATAAATAAATCAAATCCATGCTAAGTAGTGTAGTATTCAGTGAGACATGTTCTAAGTAAGCAAGCATGGGCCTGGTTTTTAATAGTGCTACTGAATTTCTTGCCCACTTTTTCAAAATCTCTTTGGTACATATTTTCGCCCGGAAAAACATGTCCAATTCAGTTTATTTTCTTCCTTTAAAAAAAAAAAGATGATTATTAAATTAAAGGTAATTGGAAGAAAGTTGCTGCTAATTACTGGAGCAGAAAGTTTAAAAGGGAGGATCAGTTTGCCTAGTTCAGACCCAGAAAAAAGGAGAAACATGAAAATCATCTTCTTAGCTGGCTATGCAGTACTGCTCCTCTTTCCTCCCCCAGGTAAGTGGAAATATCTGGGCTAATGTAGATTTCAGATAAATTCAGTTTACCTACTGATCTATTTGATTTATAATGCAGCTTTTTTCCAAGGTGGCTAACAAACTATAAAAGGAGAAGCAGTTCAAAATGTAGACTAACAGAATAACAGAATAACAGAGTTGGAAGGGACCTGGGAGATCTTCTAGTCCAACCCCGACTCAGAAAGGAAACCCTATACCATTTCAGACAAATGATTGTCCAATCTCTTCTTAAAAACTTCCAGTGTTGGTGCACCTATAACTTCTGGAGGCAAGTGGTTCCAGAATGAAGCAATTACATAAAAGTAGGCAATTACATAAATTGCATACTAGAATGAAAGTAATTACATAAATGTTAATATCATCTAAGAATTAAAAACCGGGCAAAAGAGATGCATTTTTACATCTCTTGTGTAAGTAAATTGTATAAATTCTGGGAGAATAAGAGCCAGACATGGCCCCAGGGAGTGCTCAGCAATCAAAATTTCCACCTTTTCCACCTCCTCCTGGAAAGACAAAGATAAGCAACATAGAAGCCAAAGAAGAGTATAAAAGGGTATAACCACTGGATGCCATGTGTTTTTATGGCTGAGTGTTATTTTTGTTATTGTTGTCACCGTCAAACTCCAGGGATATAGTTGAATGAATCAGAGTCAGTTGTAGGATAGAAAGGGATTTTGGAGATCCTCTATTACAACAGTTGCTGGAATTGGGTATGTCTAGTTTAATGAAGAGAAGGACTAAGGGTGACATGATAGCATTCCAATATCTCAGGAGCTGCCACAAAGAAGAGGGAATCAAGCTATTCTACAAAGCACCCGAAGGCAGGAAAAAGAAGCAACGGATGGAAACTAATCAAGGAGAGAAGCAACCTAGAACTAAGGAAAAATCTCCTGACAGTTAGAACAATTAACCAGTGGAACAACCTGCCTCCAGAAGCGGTGAATGCTCCAACACTGGAAGTTTTTAAGAAGAGACTGGACAGCCATTTGTCTGAAATGGTATAGGGTTTCCTGCCTGAGTAGTGGGTTGGACTAGAAGACCTCCAAGGTCCCTTCCAACTCTCTTATTCTATTCTATTGTAACTCTGTGTTCAGGGCAAGAATTCTCGGACTATCCCAAACAAATGCTTGAAAGCTTCAGTGATCAAATCTATCTCTAGGAGACAGCCTGTATTACACTTAATCCTTGTTTAACGATCATATTGCCCTTTATTGGTCATTAAGTGAAGCAATTGTGAAACCACAACTGTGCGTATGGTCTAACTTCAGCTTTCCAATGCTTTATTGGCCTGCGAAGGTTGTAAATGTGAGGATTGAACAGAAAGTTACTTTTTTTCTTCAGCGTGGTACTTGTGTATGTTGCTAAGTGAGGCAATTGTAAATGAGGACTACCTATACTGATTATCAATTCTTGCAGTCAAGAAATTCCTCCTTATTTCAAGTATCACCCTCTGTAAAGCTTCCACCCACTGTTTCCTGTCTTCTCTTTGAGAGTTATGGAAATAGATCCGTGACAGCTCATCAAGTTTTGCTTTAAGCCTCTTCCCCACTTTTTGTTCTTCAGGACAAATACATCCCGCTCTTTTAACTCAATTGGATTTAGCCTCCAAAGTTGTGACATAGTGTCACAAAAGGGACAGTGAGCAAACCTTGAGTCAGATTGATTGTTTTAAGTCAGATTAATTGGAATTGGACAGCTAGTACAGATACTTACAATAGTTTGTTTACTGACTGTTTAAAGTTACAACGGAACTGATAAAAAGTGACCATTTTTCACACTTAGAACCCTTTCAGTATCCCCAAGGTCACGTGATCAAAATTCAGATGCTTGGCGACTGACTCGTATTTATGACGGTTGCAGTGTCCCAGGTTCATATGATCATCTTTTGAAACCTTCTGACGAGCAAAGTCAATGGGGAGGCCAGATTCACTTAACCCACCATGTTACTAACTTAACAACGGCAGTGATTCACTTAACAACTGTGGAAAGAAAGGTCACAAAATGGGGCAAAATTCACTTAACAGCTGTCTTGCTCAGCAACAGAAATTTTGGACTCAGTTGAGGTCGTAAGTTAAGGACCACCTGTACATTCAAAATAAATATAAATCAATGTTTTAAAGAAAATGGATGCAATAAGATTAATAAAGGCTTGGCATCCTTATTTTGCCTGTTTCCATGGGCCAGGGGTTATCCCTCAATCACCTCTGCTCTAAAATAAATTAATACATTCCTTGACTTACAACCATTCATTTAACGACGGTTTGAAGTTAACAACGGCACTGGGAAAAAGTATCTCATAACATGTCCCCCCCCCATTGATCACCATCGCAGCATCCCAAAGGTCACATGATTAAAATTCAGGCGTTTAGCAACCCGCATGTATTTATAACGGTTGCAGTATCCTGGATTCACATGATCTCCATTTGGGACCTTCCCAGCTGGCTTCTGATAAGCAAAGTCAATGGGGGAAGCTGGATTGGCTTAGCAACCGCGTGGTTCACTTAACAATTGTATTGATTTGCTTAACAACTATGGCAAAAAAAAAATTGTAAAATTGGGGTGACTCAGCAATGGAAATTCTGATCTTAGTAAGTCGACTCTCGTAAGTCGAGGACTACCTGTATTGCCATTTTCTTGTTTTAATAATAATAATAATAATAAAGTTGGAAGGGACCCCCTGCTCAGGCAGGAAACCCTATACCATTTCAGACAAATGGCTGTCCAGTCTCTTCTTAAAAACTTCCAGTGTTGGAGCATTCACCGCTTCTGGAGGCAGGTTGTTCCACTGATTAATTGTTCTAACTGTCAGGAAGTTTCTCCTTAGTTCTAGGTTGCTTTTCTCCTTGATTAGTTTCCATCCATTGCTTCTTATCCTGCCTTCAGGCCCTTTGACTCCTTTGTTTTTATTTTCTTCTACTCATTTGTCCCCAGTGTTTAGTTTATATCTTGATCCTTCATGCAAGGCTTTGTTAAAACCTCTAGATGTGGGATTTCACAACACAGGGTTCAGATTTTTCCCTTGCAGTTACTAAATGCTCAGCCTCTCAGTGACCCCTGGATTCATTTGGACTTACAGATGAGATAGGCAATGAAAAACAGTTGCAGTGGGAAAACTTAGATAGCTTTAAATTGGATCAAAAAAGTCCAAGAAGAATAAAGATGGGACACAAAGACATTTTTTAAAACAGAACTGGAGTGGAGCCCTCTAACTTCACTTGTCCACTCCTTGAACTTCCCCAAGATTGTTTGCAAAAAAAAAAAAAAGGAGTCAGTTCTGATTATTGCAGTATGTGACTATAACAAATAAAATTTGGAGGCAAAAATGTGACTTGGTGGCATTTTGCAAAGCTCACAGGTAGAAGTAGGTGAAACCTCATTAGTTTTAAGTCCAAAAGGTGAAGATTAGAAGAAACTGGGGCTTTCTGATCTTGGTCGTTTGCTTACAGACATTTCACTACCCAATTAAATAACAAGATCAGTGCCAGAAATCTCTTAAGAGGAAATTTCTTTCTTTAGAAGTAACTTATTTGAAAGTGGGAAAACGTTAGATGAGAACTAGAAAGAAAAAGCTCTTTCAAGAAAGCCTTCAAGCAGAAAGGAGATGGCAGATCTTGGCATCAAACAGGCAGATTAAACCAGAGGGCTTATGAAGTGTTCTGAAGCTCTTCTGTATGTCAACTAGGGGATATCGTATAGCATTTAACTCTCTTTAACCTAGAGAAGAATATCTTCACTTTTGAAAAATAAACCTGCATAGGAAAAACAAAATACCAATTTGATGGAGCAGAACTTCAGCAATACATAGCCATGATCTTCAGCCTGAGCATTTAAGAGTTTTTAAAAATTGTCTCTGATTTTGCCAGTGAAATGTTGAGAGAGTTAGGCATTTGAGGGAGGGAGGGCTAGTTTCTAGGGGTACCTTGCTAATGCTTTGGTGGCAGATATAGGACCCACATCTGCTTTAATGTCTCATCCGGCCTGGTTCTTAATTCTTCAGAAGTAGTCCTTGTCTTACAACAACTGAGCCAGCAAATACCATCATAGGTCATCTGGTTGTTAAGCAGGTCACCACGTGGCCGTGATCAATGTTAAGATCTGGTTGTTAAGTGAACAGCGCAGTCATTAAGCAACTGCCGTGGTCATTAACTGATCGTAAGTTGAGAACTACCTGCACAAGTTTTTTGGTACTTCTCTGGAAGCATCGTCCATCCTGGATTCTGTTTATAAGTCATTGAACAGATATTTAGTGTAATGGTGAAAATGATCAGAGAAGGGCCAGCTCTACTCTCCATTTATTGGATAAACTTGGGCCAGTCACCATCTCTGTGTATTATTAAGTACCTAACCTTGAGCTGCAAAGACAGAATTTAAAACAATGAACAATAAAACTCTGTCCTTTCCTTCGAGGTGAACGATGAATATTTTAAATTTAGAACTTTTTTAATATGATAGGTTAGGTTTCCAGAAAAAGGATTGATGCCAGTGTGCTCTAGCGTGCTTCATATGGGGCCTTTGATTATTTGTCTCTCCTGACAAAACCTGATGCTTCAGCTGAACTATTTTAATTCTATGTCGTGATATTACAAACTTTTGTGAAGAAAAAACTCTATTGCTGTGTCTGCAGGATCCCCTTTGCGATGTTACACTTGCCTCTTCCCCACCATCTCCCCGCTGGATTGCTTGAAGTTTGCCACCCCGTGTGGCCCATCACAGAAGTGTCTCACGTCAGTGGCGAAAGGTCACAAAGGTGATGCTGTCATGTTCCTCATTGCAATGATCCTAACCCCTCAAAAGCTAGGAAAGAAAATGTGGGAACAGGTTAGGTAGGAACCCCAATACTAACCTCACCTCTCCACTCCTTCTGCTCGACACAAATGGACATCAGAAAGGTACCTGAGAAACGGGAGGAACATCAAATGCTTGGAGAAATCTCCCATGTGGTCCTACCAGAAATATTGGATCAAACTTATTAGCCAATGAAATGGAAAGGTGATAATTGGAGAAGCGTGGTATTTGTGATATTCTTCCATCCGGCCTTGACTCTCATTTCTCTCTCCCAGGTGCCCTTGAGCTGGTGATCCATGAGAAGACCTGTGGGGATCCTTCTATGTGTGGAGCTTGGGGAATTCGAAACATATTGGGGATCAATTTCACCTACAGCACTTTCTGCTGCTCCACTGACCTGTGCAATGGGGTTGCTGGAGAGTTCAGTAACTTCTCGAAGCTGCTGGTCTTCACCCCACTTTTGTTCATGCTGGTCTATCTCTATTAAGTCATCCCGAAAGCAGCCGCAGCCTCGTGTAATGGTATGGGATAACACTACAGCCCATTGTTATCTGTAACTCAATAGACCTGGGAGCTCCAAAATGCTATATAGGAGGAACTCAGGCACATCCTGTCCTTTTCCTTCTCTTTCTTGGGATAATTTCTCAATTTTGCAGAGGGAAAATAAAAGAATTTTCAATCTGCCTGGTTCTATCAACTTTGCATTAAAAAGGAGAGGGGGAAAAGCTTTCTAAGATGGCAACGGAAACAAGAAAGATTACTAAACCCTTGGTTTATTTCATTATCCTTATTATAGTTTTACTGCCTAAATCTGAAATGTAAGCATAATTATTTACTTATTCATCAAATTTGCAGGCCACCCAACTCTCAACAATTCTGGGAGGGGAAGGGACCTCTTTTATGTCCTTAAGTCTGTATTTATATCACACTTCAACATAATGAATTGATGATGGTTCACTACTAAGTAATACAAATAGAAAAGTACTGGTAGTTAGAGAAATTATGACATCTTTAAGAGCAGTGATCAAGCATCCCATAAAGAGGTGGTAGAGCTATGCAGGAAGAGAATCCGAAACCCACAGCAGCAGCAGCACCTTTATTAGATCCAAAAAAATCACTGCAAGTCTTCATGTTTCAAGAATGTTTCATTAGACAAAACCGGTTAGAAAAAAATGAAGAGGGATGAGGCTGGTCGAGAAGCTTCAGACATGCATGTCAAGAAAAAAAAATCAGGTTGTGCTAAGACTTTCCCAAACGTGCTGAGAAAACAAGTTCGGGAAACATAAATTTCAAGGAAAATGTGTTCCATCCTTTGTAAGATACACAGATCCTGCAATTGGTGGAAAACAAAACTCAGAGAAACATTCTTTTAGATTAAGAAGCATGGATATTATCTTATTTTATGCATTGGGCAATCTCCCAAAAGATATACTTGACATTGCAAAAAATAATTGCCCAAGATCAGCCTTCCTCAGGCCTCTTTTCTTCCAGGCAATTCTCCTCATATCGCAAGATCTTGGAGCTAAAGTCTATGTCAGCAAGGTAACATTGGAACTATCATTCACGAGTTCCAAGATTTCAGCTGTGGAATCGGCTTCAGTGACATCTGATTACAAAGTGAGATTACAATCTGAAAGTTATTGGGTACCCTTTAGCTAAGATGCTATAATTTAAAAGTATTAGTTATCACAATTGTCTTTGTAAGGCAGAGAACACTTGTTTGATGGGTAATGAAAACCATCCTCCAAATTGACAACAAGAATAGTTCCTAGGGACCATTTTAAGGAATCCATGTTCCTTGGACTTTAACTAGAAAATATATTAAAGACTGTACAGGTTTTTTTTTTCCCAATTATAGCCAAAGGATTCATTGGGAAGCACCACAGATCAGTTCTGACCTGGGTCACACATGTTTAATGTTCTCTTCAATTGTAAAGTTTGGGTTGAAGAGAACCAGGATCGACTCGTGATGACTTCATGGCTGCGTTTGCACACTTTTCTTGGCAACAGTTTGAAAGTGGCTTGATCTTGCTTTTTTTCTAGGAGATTTTTGTTTTATCTTCCTGGCCTATCCTACAGATCTGGTGTCCCCCTTGTAGTCTCACATCTGCAAAAATGATTAGAGGACTGGAGGCTAAAAAATATGAAGAACAGTTGCTGGAATTGGCTATGTCTAGTTTAATGAAAAGAAGGACTAGGGGTGACATGATAGTAATCTTTCAATATCTCAGGGAATGCCACAAAGAAGAGGGAGTCAAGCTATTCTCCAAAGCACCTGAAGGCAGAACAAAGAAGCAATGGATGGAAATTGACCAAAGAGAGAAGCAACCTAGAACTAAGGAGAAATTTCCTGAGAGTTAGAACAATTAGTCAGTGGAACAACTTGCCTTCAGAAGTTGTGAATGCTTCAACACTGGAAGACTGGACAACCCCTTCACCTTAAATGGTATAGGGTTTCTTGCCTGAGCAGGGGGTTGGACTAGAAGACCTCCAAGGTCTCTTCCAACTCTGTTATTCTGCATACTCAACAAGCCCAATCTTGCTTAACTTCTGAACTGCCAAAGCAACATTGCCTGTTCTTGTGAGCAACCAGTATGAAATGTCGAATAACTTAAAAGTCAGGATTCATATTAGCTTGCTCCATCTGCTTTGCAGAATTATCCAGCGGGGTGGTTCATAACTACAGAAGTAACCCAATATTCCTGTAGCAGTCACAGTACCATGCAACATTTTATAATTGTTTTCCCCTCCTTTGGGTAGGGAACAAGTACAACAAGAAACTTCCTATTTTTAAAAACATGTATTTTTTTATTTCCTACTTGCTCATATTTAAATTCGAATCATTTTGTCCCTCCAGAAAACAAACATTCCCCCTCCGGTGGCCAAACACAAATACATATGTTAAAATACGCTTGGAGAGCCCAAATTCAAGAATCCCTGCCAGGGAAGCCCTGTGTCCCTTCTCCACATTTTAGAAGTTTACTACTTCAAAGCTTTGGCAACCAGCTCATAAGCTAATTCAATTTCTTCGTCATCTGGGCAGGTGCTGGCAAATTCCTCACGAGCGTAGGCATTCTTGAGATAGCGATGGATGCCGCAGAATTCCTCAGGAATGGTAAAGTTACGGTATTTCTTGCAAACCACCTGTTGGGAAGGTGTACAACCACAAATTATTTGCAGTTTCAACCCACTGATCAATTGGTACATTCTGCAAGGAAGGAACCCTGGTGGCTCAGTGATTGGAAGGCTGTATTGCAGGCAAACTTTGCCCACAGCCTGGAGTTCGATCCTGACAGGGCTCAAGGATGCCTCAGCCTTCCCTCCCTCTGAGGTCAGTAAAATGAGGACCCGGATTGTTGGGGGGGCAATGTGCTGACTCTGCAAACCGCCCAGAGAGTGCTGTAAAGCGCTATGGGGTAGTATATAAGTCTAAGACAGGGGTCTTCAAACTTGGCCTTCTTATGACTTGTGGACTTCAACTCCCAGAATTCCTCAGCCAGGCACGCTAGCTGAGGAATTCTGGGAGTTGAAGTCCACAAGTCTTAAATGTGGCCAAGTTTGAGGACCCCTGGTCTAAGAGCTAAGAGCTATTGCTATTTGGCAAGATGGGCAGCAAACAAATCTAATTAATAAAGCTGGCAACTGCATAGCATTAGGCTCCAAGAGTCTTAGCTTTTTATGACGAATAGTTTGTAGCCCACTGCTATAATGTGCTGATAAGGGTAGTCCTCGACTTATGACCACAATTGAGCCTCAAATTTCTGTTGCTAAGCAGGACACTTGTAAAGTTTTGCCTCATTTTATGACCTTTCTTGCTACAGTTGTTAAGTGAATCACTGCAGTTGTTAAGTTAGTAATATGGCTGTGACGTAAATCTGGCTCCCCTATTGTCTTTGCTTGTCGGAAGGTCGCAAAAGGTGATCACATGACCCTCGGGGACATTGCAACAATCATAAATATCAGCCAGTTGTCAACCGTCTCAATTTTAATCAATGTGACTATGGGGATTCTGCAACAGTCATAAATGTAAAAAATGGCCATAACTCACTGTTTTTCAATGCCATTGGAACTTTTAACGGTCACTAAATGAATGGTTGTAAGTTGAGGACTATCTGTAATGAAATCTCAGCTAAGAAAGGCCTGAAAAGATTTTGGGGAAATCACAATGCAGGTAGTCCTCAACTTTCAACCGTTCATTTAGTGACCCTCGAAGTTACAACAGCACTGAAAAAAATGACTTATGACCGTTTTTCGCACTTATGGCCGTTGCATCCCCATGGACACGTGATTTACATTTGGATGCTTGACAACTGACTCACATTTATGACGGTTGCAGTGTCCCAGAGTCATGTGTTCCCCTTTTTGCGACTTTCTGACAAGCAAAGTCAATGGGGAAACCAGATTACTAATTTAAGAACTGCAGTGATTTAACAACTTTACGAGAAAAGTCGTAAAATGGGGCAAAATTCACTTAACAAATTTTTCATTCAGCAACATAAATTTTGGGGCTCAATTATGGTTGTAAGTCTGAGGACTACCTGTAGTATGCTATGGATCTGAATCAGATCTGAAGTAGGCAAGAGTGCTTTGAATCTGATGTGGTAACCCTGTCTCTGTCAACTTCTTCCTCGATTTTTCCTGGCCTCACACGGATGCTGCATGAGCTCAGGAAAAAAAGTGTGTTGGAGTTAAGGAGACAGCAACATGTTGTTCCCTTCTGTTGTTGCCTCCTCAACTCAATTGTGCATATTTCCCTGACCTCACACAAGCCCAGGAAAAGGCAGAGCTTCAAGTAACAGCTGACAGATGAAGAAAGGATGAACACACCAAATACGAAGTGCCCTCAGCATTTCAGATCCAAATATGGCACTCCTAAGATGGGCCTCAAATGCTCTGGCGGAGGCCTTTGTGCCTTCCTGTATAAACGTGAAGTATTAATACCACTTTACAATGCCTTGGTAAGGCCACACTTGGAATACTGCATCCAGTTTTGGTCACCACGATGTAAAAAAGATGTTGAGACTCTAGAAAGAGTGCAGAGAAGGGCAACAAAGATAATTAGGGGACTGGAGGCTAAAGCATATCAGGAATGTTTGCTGGAATTGGGTATGTCTAGTTTAATGAAAAGAAGGACTAGGGGTGACATGATAGCAGTATTCGAATATCTCAGGGGTTGCCACAAAGAAGAGGGAGTCAAGCTATTCTCCAAGGCGCCTGAGGTCAGGACAAGAAGTAATGGATGGAAACTAGTCAAGGAGAGAAGCAACCTGGAACTGAGGAGAAACTTCCTGACAGTTAGAACAATTAACCAGTGGAACAACCTGCCTCCAGAAGCGGTGAATGCTCCAACACTGGAAGTTTTTAAGAAGAGACTGGACAGCCATTTGTCCGAACTGGTATAGGGTTTCCTGCCTGAGCAGAGGGTTGGACTCGATGACCTCCAAGGTCCCTTCCAACTTTATTATTATTATTATTATTATTATTATTATTATTATTATTATTATTATTATTATTATTATTATTATTATTATTATTATTATTATTACTATTACTATTATTATTACTATTACTATTATTACTATTATTACTATTATTACTATTATTACTATTATTACTATTATTATTATTATAAAACCAGGAGTTATGAAAATAAGACCAAAAATGTCATTCTTCCCGCATTTTTTCCTCAACTGTATGCTTCTGGGAGGCTTACAAATAGGATGTGAAGGAAACCACCCTCTTAGCTCCCGTTCCCCATAATAATTTAGAGGCAACCCTGTCTCTGAAAAGTTTTTCACCTTGACAATATGGAGCTTGGGCAGCAGATTGCAGTCTGCCAACGTAAGTTCATTTCCGTCAAGAAACTTGCGGTTGGACTGGCCTTCGTCTTCTGCGCTGTTCTCATCCACCTCTTCAGGTTGCGGTGTCATCAAATAAACGTCCAGCACTTTCAGTGCTTTCAGCAAACCTTTCTCAAGATCTAGGGATTGAAGAGTGGGGTAGGAAGGAAAAGGGATAAGAGGTACCAGTGAAAAATCTGAAGGAGAAGTCAACACAGCCGGAAGGATTCAGTTGGTCACTGAACTGGGAAAAAGCTCGGGAGGTTTAGAACAAGAGGAACAAGGCAGAAACAGAGAGGAAGCCAACAGTAACTGTAATGGAATGATCTTGGGAGATATAGGAGGTAGAGCCTCAGCCTAGATAACAGCCTGACAAACAAAATTTGCATTCAGAGGAGGAGGGGTGTCAAAAGGCAACTCAGAAGGGACCCTCCCTAGTTTTGGGGGAAATAAGTGAGGGAAGAAAATGAGCTGCATAGTGGCCTAGTGGTGAAGACACTCGCCTCTGACTTGGAAGGTTGAGAGTTCAACCCTAGGTAGTGGCAGATGTTTCTCTCTCAGGGCACAGAGAAAAAAATATCTGCTGTGAACACCTCGTAGGCATCAGGAAGGGCATTCGGCCAGTAAATGCTCAGCTCCATCTAGTCGCCCCGACTCTACCCTGAATTAAGGGACTACAGGGTTGTGAAAAAAGGGAGGGAGGGGAGGGGTACATCCAGATTCTGTTAATGTAACCTTACAATAAAGATGGAGCTAGTAATCCAGGATCTACGTCTGGTCTGGATTACTTTGCAAGCTTGACAGTGTCCAAGAAGAAAGCAAATAGGGCCAGTGAGATTCAAGATATGGAACTAGAAAAGAAGAAGAACATTAGTAAGAGGGCAGAAACAGGATCGATTCTGTCTCTAGGATTTTGGGGGTAAACTCAAAAAGAGGCATAGCAGCTGGTGGGAAATGAGGGACAACAACTAAATGGTAGGCAACAATGATTTTGTTTCATTTTTAAAATTGTTCTTATTGTTTTTAATGGAAGCTGCCCAGTTAGCCTCTGAACTGTATACAAGTAAAAAAAACAACAAATAATGTCAAAGAAAAAGATTTAGCTAGGAAAGATTAAAGGTAATGAAGTAATTGACAGGCGATTTCACAGTGAAAGCAAGCAGGAAGAACGTTACATTACAGACCAATGAGAATGGAGTGGCAAGTTAGAAATGTTGAGAGTTCATTGGGGTTAGATGGCTTATAAATTCATATAAATAAAAATAAATAAACACTCAGTGAGAAGCTCCACTTGGAAGCTTTTTACTGTACCGAATATTGCAGAACTGAGTGCTGTTTTCTTAGGATTCTGCTGGCCAGCCACGCCCATTTTCAAGTCGGTCTATTCCGTTCTGCTCTCTGTTCCCTCCTTTTCCCCTCCCCTTTTTTAATAGGCATTTCCTTATTGGCTCCTGAGGCTTTCCTTCCCCCAATGAGAGCGTTTCTTTAACCTTATACAGCCACGCAGACCCTTTTGCAAATGTTAGGTTTCCCACAAACATACTTACTTTCTCCTGTTGGTTATCCATATATTGTACAAGTGACACTTTGTGGGAAATGAGCCGAAGAATTTTGGATTGGAGGACAGAAGCCAAAAGAGAAAGAAGAAAGTGAAAAGGCAAGGTTGAGGAACACAACCCAACCAAGAAGCAAGGAAAAGGAAATGAATTCCCAAGAGTTATTAAGCAATCACACAGGAACAGCAGTCAGGACTTTTGGTCCAAGATACTCACTGGCGTTGAGAGATGGGTTTGAGTTCTTGATATAGGCAGAGAATTTGGCAAAGACATCAAGGCCAGCTGTGTTAGATTCAGGGTTATTAGCAGCCAGCTTTGGATACCTAAGAAAGAAGCAAAAAAAAAATAAATCCATAGAGTTTGATAATATCATATGAAATTCTTTCTATATCCCAAAATCCACTTTGCCAATCAGCTCTATGGCTTTGTTTAGTTCGTACTTAGGAGGGCACAGAACCTCTTCCAGGAATTCTTCAATCTTGTTAGTGTCCGTATGGACCTCGGTCCCGTACATCAGGAATGGGAGCTGGCCTCCAGGGCAGAGCTTCTGCACGGCCTCGGTTCTCCTACGAAAAAGAGGGAAATGTTAAGTAAGAAATGAAAAACAGCTAATTTACACGGATAAACCCCCCAAGTGGCCTCAAAGGCTCTCAGAGAGAGGACTAATGACCAGATGACTGCAAAGAAAGATAACCCTTCCATCTCCACCCCTCCATCCTGTCTGAACCTATCCTTCCATCCCCTCCACCATCAGAACTGATGAAGCTTCTTGGATGAGCAGCGAAACATCTTCTTCCTCAAGGAAAAAAACCAGCCCAGTTGCCTTTTTGAAAAAGCAACTTTGAGGCAGCTAATTTACAGATAGTCCTCGACTTACAACCACAATTGAGCCCAAAATTTCCATTGCTAAGCAAGGCAGCAGTTAAGTGAGTTTTCCCCCATTTTATGATCTTTTTGCCAAGTTATTAAGCGAATCACTGCAGTCGTTAAGCGAATCATGCAGTCATTAAGCCAATATGGCTTCCCCCGTTGATTTTGCTTGTCGGAAGCCATCTGGAAAGGTTACAATTGGTGATCACCAGGAACAGTGCAATCCTTATAGATACATGCCATTTGCCAAGTGCCCAAATTTCGATCACGTAACCATGGAGATGCTGCAATGGTTGTAAGTGTCAATACTGGTCATAAGTCACCTTTTTTTTTGTAACTTCGAATAGTCACTAAACAAATGGTTGCAAGTTGAGGACCACCTGTAGCATAAATTGGATATGCTCATGAGTTTGACCCCCATCCAACTTCTTTCCATGTGTTTGGGATTTAGCTGGGAATGTTTGAGAGCTGAGGTCCAAAGTGGATTGGAGAAGGAGGCTGACCACTAGTGTCAGGGGAATAAGACAGGATTACGGTTGTCTCACCTACCTTTTGGTGTCCACTGTGGTGACATTGAAGGTCACTCCCTTGAGCCAGAGAACCATAAAGAGTCGTTGGGAGAAGGGGCAATTCCCAATTTTGGCTCCATCACTGCCAGCCTGCAAAAAAGCCCAATCCGAACAGCGAGGCTTAGATAGAAGCATCAAACTGCAACTCACAGTTCAGCAGAAATCATTCTGGTCTATAGCTCAACATTGGCCTGGAATTGGTAGCAAGAGGAATGACAAAGAGTTTCGTTTCTCTGGGTAAAGAATGGCAGTCCCTCAGTTCCTCTAACGACAGGATGGCGGGAAAAAGCCAGCAATCCCTGGGAACACCACTAGATGCTGCCATTTCACAGAAATATGGTGACAATCTTCATAGAATTGCTTTATATCAGGAACAGCCAAATAGCTTGCCTCTCTTTCTGTCTCTCTTTTCCCTCCTTCCCTTCCTTCCTTCTTTCCTTCCTTCCTTTCCTTCTTTTCTTCCTTTCTTCCTCTTCCTTCCTTCCTTCCTTCCTTCCCTCCCTCCCTCTCTCACACATAGCCATTCTTACATTCTTTTTTTTTTTACTTTTTACTTTTATCCAACACTCCACCCTTGCTTCTTCCAAAATAACTGGTATCTCCACTAATTCCACCTTTTTCCTTCTGAAAAAATATCTTGGCTTCTTGTCACTGGCTTTCTCATTAAACCCAAACTGCTCCTCCTAAGATCCCTTTTCCTTCTCATCAGGGGTGAGTAATCTATACTCATGCAGGCCTAACTTATAAAGGCATATGGGGAAGACTTGGCAAAGAGAGTCTGCCAAGGGATAGTCAGGTAAGAGGTAGCCTAGCCCATAAGTGGATCGTGGATGCGGCAAAAGGATGAGAAGAGACATATAAGGGAATAAGTATGTTTTCAGATTTGCAAGATTCTGTCAACGTAGTTCTACAATAAAGTGGAATTAGCTCATCTGGTCGCAGTTCCTATCTGGTTTACCAAGCAAGACTGACATAACTTCTCCCTTTTTTTCCTCCAGCCCTTTGAGGTTTCCAACCACAAGTGCAGAAAAACAGCAGGGGAGTTTCCCATCTTTCAGAGGCAGGAAATTCATCAAAATTAGAGTTTAAGCCCAATATTAATGTTGTTTCTGATTTAAGACTTTTCAAAATTCCTCCCTTAAATCCCAGAGGAATAAAAGTAGCATCTGACTTGGCTCAAAGACATACCATGGCACTCACTACCTAGTCCCAAAGGTGCTTTTTCAAAAGGCAACTAGGCTTTCTTTGTTTTTCCTTGAAGACGTTTCGCTTCTCATTCAAGAAGCTTTTTCAGTTCTGAAGTAAAGAAGCTTCTTGGATGAGAAGCAAAATGTCTTCAAGGAAAAACCAAGTCCAGTTGCCTTTTGAAAAAGCACCTTTGGGACAACCGTGGCCTGGATGATTCAGAATCTCCATAGACTATTTATCCCCACATTCTATTTTAATGCATCCTCCGACCATACAGAAAAGATGGTCGGCCATTTTGAAATCTTGCCTCAAACCCACCTATTGTGTGAAGTCTTTCTGAACACCTTTGATCAACTGGAAATCAAATTGGGGCTGCAACTGGAGAGACAGTAGGGGGTCTCTCCATTTCCAAATATACTATAAATTCCTTGGACAAAACAAGTTTTCTTGTTCTCTGCATATACCATAAAGCACTACATGAGCGCCAGTTTGGTCTAGTGCAGCAGACATGTCAAACTCGTGACGTCACATGATGTCGCGCAACATATCGGAGCTTTTTCGTCATTGCCAGCAATGGGGTGGGCGTGGTTTCCCAATGACGTGTCCGGCCCACGGGCCGGCAGTTTGATACCCCTGGTCTAGTGGTTAAGGCACCAGTCTAGAAACCAGGAGACTGTGAGTTCTAGTCCTGCCTTAGTCATGAAAGCCATCTGGGTGAGTCTCTCTTAGTCCAACTCACCCATAGGGCTTCTGTTTGTGGAAAACATAGGAAAGTGTGTTGGTTGCTTCTCTCCTTGATTAGTTTCCATTCATTGCTTCTTGTCCTGCCTTCAGGCGCTTTGGAGAATAGCTTGACTCCCTCTTCTTTGTGGCAGCCCCTGAGATATTGGAACACTGCTGTCATTTCCCCCGTCCTTCTCTTCATTAAACTAGAATACCCAATTCCAGCAGCCGTTCCTTATATGCTTTAGCCTCCAGTCCCCTAATCATCTTTGTTGCTCTTCTCTGTACTCTTTATAGAGTCTCAACATCTTTTTTCCATCGTAGTGACCAAAACTGGATGCAGTATTCCAAGTGTGGCCTTACCAAGGCATTGTAAAGTGGTATTAATACTTCACGTACCAGTTTCTTCTCATCCGTGAATTATCCTTCTAAAAGTGTAGACTCTAAAAGCCTTTTTAGAGCCTAAAATATTCTAGCAGGTTTGAGATGCAGCTACTTTGTGTATCAGCCAACCCTCAAGATGCAAGGGGAAACTAAGATAATTCCTCCTGTAAGTTATAGAAGGCAGTATTTTCCATGAGTCTCAATTACTGGCAATTTTTAACAATGCTACTCAGCCTTTAAAAAGAAAACTGTACCAAACAATAGTTTCCGCTACAACTATTGCAGTTCCTGTTAAAGGAATGACTGGGATTTTTTTTCCCCGGTGACCATGAAAAATTGCGTCTCTGCAGTCACAAAGGTTACAAACACCACCCCATAAAAATGCTGAGCTCTCCTTATAATAATGCAATTTCAGCATTAATCACCAGGTGATATGCTTTTCACGGTAGCATAGTCCCTTCCAGTAAAACACAGTGTAACCAAGACTAAAGTTTTATTTTTCTGACAAGATAGCCTTATGAACACCAAGCCTGCTAGCAGAAACTTTAACTACAGACCTGCAAGTGTTTTAGTTTCTTTTACTAGGAGCTTACAATTATTTTTTTCTAACCACAGCATTTGGAAAGCCAGGGGTTTTATTTTGAAAACCCAGAGGGACCAGAACAAAAACTTATTATTGTTGTTCATTGTACAGTCAAGCCAGCTGTTCAGACTGGATTTGACTTTTTTATCCACCTATCAAAATGAAAAAGGTCTTCTGCAGTCACGACATAAGCCTAAGACTGAAAATCAGGCTTGTCAGATGCTATATTTTTTCTCTCCTGCTCTATGGAGTAGAGAGTTGGTCTCTGACAGAAGGCCACCTGAAGAGACTAGAAGCATTTGAAATGTGGATTTACAGGCGGCTGTTACGTATAAGCTGGGTTGACAAAATCAGAAATGAGGAGGTGATAAGCCGCCTGGGAAAGCCAAGGGAAATCATCAAAACAATTAAAAAACGAAAGTTAGAATATTTCGGACATGTGATGCGACACCCAGAAAAATACGGCATACTCCATTTAATCCTCCAAGGAAAGATTGAAGGCAAACGAGGTCTAGGCAGAAGAACATCATGGCTTCAAAATCTAAGGGACTGGTTTGGACAAAACTCAGCAGCACTTTTTCGTGCGGCTGCTGATAAAAACAGGATCGCCAACATGATCGCCAACGTCCGATAACGGATATGGCAGAAGAAGAAGAAGAAGATCCACCTATCGAGTTCCTCTTAAGGACTGGGGATAGGCAGATGTTGATGTTTGATGGTGTTAGAAGTATCGTCACAGGATGTAAGCTGTTCCTAGCAAAGCTGCCTTTTGCAATTGACTGATGGTGAATTTGTCAATGCCAATGGTGTTTTAAGTGGTGCTCCGGTTGTTTTGGGATTGCACCCAGGCGCCTATTGTATTATCTTTGCTTTCTTTTGCCACAGTCATTCTATTTCTATTTGCAGGTTTGGTATTTTGTTATCTTCTCCAGTTGTTTCTCTTCTATTCTGCGGTCTCTGGGTACTGATAGATCCACTATCCAGATTTTTGTTGTCTTTCTAACTGACAATTGTTAAGTCCGGCATGTTATGTGGCAGGTGCCTGTCTGTTTGAATTCTAAAGTGCCAGAGCACTTTACATTCTTCATTTTCTATGATAGTTCTGATTGGACTCGGTATTTTTGACGATCAAATCTAGGCTAACTAAATAATATATGCACTGTTCCAAATACTGCAACTTTTTGTAATTGACAAATTGAGATTCCTTCCATTCTGACTGTATCCAAGAGCTTTTCCAAATCTTTGGCACAGCACCAAATGCAGCAGTTCTTATTGATTCCACCACTGTTTGCTTTTTCCACATTTGCTCAGTTTCTACTTGATGGTATTAGTGAATTATTTCAAATTTTATTTTTTTAATGTGACAATCAAAAGAAGTGTGCATGTAAGAGAGACAGGGGTTTGTGGACCCCACTTCCTAACTATGTTGAAGGCCATTTTATGATTCCCCTGCTGTTGTGTGTTTTTATTTATTGTACAGGTAGACCTCAACTTACGACCACAACTGAGCCTAAAATTTAGGTTGCTAAATGAGAAATTTGTTAAGTGAGTTTTGCCCCATTTTATGACTTTTCTTGCCACATTTGTTAAGTGAATCACTGCAGTTGTTAAATTAGTAACATGGTTGTTAAGTCATTCTGGTTTCTTCCTTGACTTTGCTTATCAGAAGGTTGCAAAAGGTGATCACATGATTCTGGGACACCTCAACCGTCTGTCATAAATATGAGTCAGTTGTCAAGCATCCAAATGTAAATCACGTGACCACGGGGATGCTGCAAAGGTCATAAGTGTGAAAAATGGTCATAAGTCATTTATTTCCATGCTGTTGTAACTTCAAATGGCTACTAGGCGAACTGCTGTAAGTCGAGGACTATCTGTATATGTTTTGCGATCGTTGAACAATTATAAATATTGTTACTTATTTTAAAGTTGTGCACTGCCCAAAGTCATGCGTGTGAGATGGGTATAAATTGAATCAATCGATATAAATTGAATCAATAAAACAATTGATATTTAACTCACATTATAAATGACAATCTGGGAATTACTTTTGAGGGGATTCAGGGAGAAGGGGGGTTCAGGGAAAAGAACCCAATTTTTTTTAGGCACTCAGGACTTGCAGTCTGTCTCTTTTTGCTGCTCTGTGTTGAGTAGAATAAATAAATCCTTCTCGGATTCAGTTGGGCACTTTATGCTAATGTGCATCGAATGTGCTACTTAAGGCTTGATTTATAGCCAGGCTGGCAACGACTGATAACTCAGAACAACAACAGGAGCAAAGATGAAGGCGTTTCTTCCAGATCCTCCTGACTGATCCACAAGACAGCCCTCATGGGAACAGTCGGAGGATGCCAAGACCATGAGGAACTCTCTTAGCAACAGTTGCCATGGTCTGGAGGCACTCGGCCAGCAATCGCAGAGATAGGCAAATAACACTCCCAAAGGTCTACAGCCATCAGCCTGCTGCTATGGGAACAGCCTGGTTCCTCTCAAATCCACTGGCTAATCTGGAGCCCACAGAGAGCGTTTGCGCCCAGACAGCATTTGCATCTGGAGAGCATTTCCATCCGCGGGCTTGCAGGGTTGCCAAGACGACACCCAAACAGAACGAAACAAGGAGCAAATTGGGAGGCAAAATGGCCGCCTTACAGCTGCCACCCATGCAATTTGGATGAATGGGCCATCCAGCCTGTGCAAAGAATAGGGAGTTGGCCTTCTTTTTTTAACAAATGGCAGAATTATGGTGGAGGAAGAGGGCTCCTGGAAGCGTGCTAAAAGAGATGGAGGAGTCATTGTTATTTTAGTCCTTCCCATGCTGAAATTGTGGGGAGGAAGAAAGTAAATGCAAACATGAACATCTCTTGAGATGCTACTGGCTGGATTAAGATGCTGCAGGAACAGATGGCTTATTTGTAACTTTAAGCAGCTGTCCATTCCTAGCATCTGCAGCTCAGCAGTTCAAATGAACCTGGGAAATTAAAACACTCAGAATGCCCCTTCCAAAATATGAAAGAATGACTCCAGGGAGAATGGGTGTTAAGGGATGAAGCACATATCTTTAAAACCTTTAAGCCCATTTCACTCCTTAAAGGCCCCACCCTCTCCAAAATGCAAAAAAAAAAAAGTCCACAATCAAAATTTCAGGTCCTGCCCACTTTAAGGGGTTTTGGAAACTATAAAGAGACCCAATCTGGTCTAGTGGTTAAGGCAGCAGATGACTGAGTTCTAGTCCTGCCTCAGGCATGAAAGCCAGCTAGATGATCTTGGGCCACTCCCTCTCTCTTTCTGCGCAACCCACTTCACAGGGTTGTTGTTGTGGGGAAAATAGGAGGAGGAATGAGTATTATATATGTTCACTGCCTTTAGTTTTTTCTAAAGTAATAAATGTGGCATAACATGAATAAATTTATAAAAGGAAGGAAGGAAGGAAGGAAGGGAGGGAGGGAGGGAGGGAGGGAGAGAGAGTGAGAGAGAGAGAGAGAGAAAGAAAGAAAGAAAGAAAGAAAGAAAGAAAGAAAGAAAGAAAGAAAGAAAGAAAGAAAGAAAGAAAGAAAGAAAGAAAGAAAGAAAGAAAGAAAGAAAGAAAGAAAGAAAGAAAGAAAGAAAGAAAGAAAGAAAGAAAGAAAGAAAGAAAGGAAAGAAAGGAAAGAAAGAAAGGAAAGAAAGAAAGAAAGAAAGAAGTGGAATGCTTACAGAATGCCCCTCCCTGAAGGATTATATGACAAAATGACTGGTCACAGTTCAGGATGATTATTTTTTAAATTGGGATTTCTTAGAAGAAGGAATTTACCAACAGAGGGGGGAAACCTTCCCCCAGATCCCTCCTCTACAACCTTTTCTGCCAAAAACCACTGCAAGTAGCTTTAAATGGACATTCTTCTCCCTTACGGTTCACCAATTATAATTCGTCATCTGTCATTGTCAAGGACTACTAGTTTTTAATTTAAAACTGATTCTTCCAGTGGCTCAGGAAGGGGGGGGAACCCAACCCCAAACTGCAAATCTTTACATGGAGAAAATATTATTTTCCTGGAACTTGATCAAGCGCGAATGAGCCATAAAAATAAGATTTCAATCAACTCCTGGGATAAAGGGCTGCATGAATATTTCAAGAAAGGCAGGGGAGATGTTCGAACTAAAACTGAATTACTGTATTCATGCCTGTCTCGTCTCATCAGGAGGGAGACGGGGGCTTCCCTGGCTGATCTCATCCTGAGACTTGAGAAGGATTGCCAAAAAGGAAAATTTCTATTCAGCAGTAGACAGGAAATTCCACTTTAAGCCGTCAGAAGCTCCTTATGTGCCCAACCCTCAGCTTATCTTTATTCAATTCGCTCCATTTCACTCCATTTCCAGAAGCAACATACCTCCATCAGCCTGCAGTCATTCCACTGACTAGGCTGAATCAGGGGTGCAAATTAGCCGCCACCCCACCCCCCAAAAAGTGACAAATCATGGGCTACAAATAAGCAGCCCCTGGAGCGGAAAATGGATAGAGCCAAGACAAAAAATGTTGTAATTTAATACAAATAACAGTATTTAACAACTTCCTCATTCTATGATATTTATTTGATTAGCGTATATGGACGTCCATCTCACTTGCATGTGACTCTGTTATATCAACAATCAAAACCTTCCACTCTTTAAACCAGTTAAAAACAGTTAAAAGACTCAGTCCTGCCCTCTAATTTATCAGATTCCTCCCAACTTCACCAAAAACGCCTAGCCTTTAATTCAGCTTATCATCAAAACACATTCCCTGACCAGCCTTTTGTTTTGCTAAAGAAAGGATGGAAGATGAAGGATACCATCCAAATTGGTGTACCAGAATTATCTAACACTCCACAGGTAATCTTTTACTTAACAACCGTTCGTTTAGCAACCATCCTCAAACTTGCAACTGCTTCAGCATCCCCACAGTCATGTGGTCAAAATACAGGCGCTTGGCAACTAGCATGTATTTACAATGGCCGCAGCATCCTGGGGCCATGGTGGTTACCGTTTCCTAACTGGCTTCTGACAAGCAAAGTCAATGGGGGGAGCTGCATGTGCTTAACAACCCTGTGATCACTTAACCACTGCAGGGATTCATTTAACAATGATAAAAAAATAAGGTCATAAAGTTGGATGAGACTCACTGTTCAACCCCTTTACTTAATGGAAACTCTGGTCCCATTTGTGGGTTGTAAGTTGGGGACTACCTGTCCATTAGTGTTCTTCAAACCTGGCTACTTTAAAACGTGTGGATTTCAACTCCCAAAGTTGAAATCCATAAATTTTAAAGTTGCCATCTTTGAAAAAAACAGTGCTCTACCTACGGACTTCAATAGTACTCCACAGACTAAAAAGCTAAGTCCAGTCAGATGTTGAAACTCTTAGACGTCCAAGTTCTTTCTGGAACCTGGCAGATATTTTCTTTATCTCAACCCCTCTGCCTTACAACGGAGAGGAACAATGTTTATTCTTTCACAAATACCTTCCTTGGGTATGTCTAGTCTAGTTTAATGAAAAGAAGGACTAGGAGTGACATGATAGCAGTGTTCAAATATCTAAGGGGCTGCCACAAAGAAAGGGTGTGTGTGTGTAAAGCTGTTCTCCAAAGCACCTGAAGGGCAGGAGAAGAAGCAATGGATGGAAACTGAACAAAAAAGAGAAGCAGCCTAGAATTAAGGGGGAATTTCCTGACAGTTAGAACAATTAATTAGTGCAGTGATGGCGAACCTTTTAGAGACCGAGTGCCCAAACTGCAACCCAAAACCCACTTATGTATCGTCGTGTGCCGGGTGGGCGTGGCCCATTGGGTGGGTGTGGCCCATTGGGTGGGCATGGCTGCGGTGGTAATGGCAGACTGGGTGGGATTAAAAATCAATTCCAACTTTGCAAGATCTTTTTTTTTCCCACGAGAAGTTGAAATTGATTGATTGATTGAACCTTTTTTTTTTTGCACACAGCGGTGGAGGCCTAAAGTGAAAAGGTTTTATAAAACCCAGCTGAAGGCCTAGGACTGGGGTGATGGCTCGCGTGCCCACAGAAAAGGCTCTGTGTGCCACCACTGGCACGCGTGCCATAGGTTCGCCACCACGGAATTAGTGGAACGCTTTGCCTCTGGAAGTTGGGTGCTCCAACACTGGAGGTTTTGAAGTAGAGATTGGACAACCATTTGTCTGAAATGCTATAGGGTTTCCTGCTTGAGAAGGGGGTTGGACTAGAAGACCTCCAAAGTCTCTTGCAACTGTGTTATTCTGAGATTAGATGGTATGGTACTAAAGGTCGAAGCAGGGATTGGGTGGAAACAAGCTCAAATCAATTATCTTTGATACCTTTTTTCTTCTCTTTGTAGCACCCAGTTCTTTTCTCTCATCCCATTTCTCCCAAACAGCACCCACCCTGGGTATCTTTTGAACTCAACATTCGGTTAGGACTTTAGAAACCATGCCGCATTTGGCCAGGCTATGCAATTCTACACCTCCAGGTTACTTCTGTTTGCCTTATACCCTTTCGCGGATTCCTTCTAAACTTTGAACTTCTTAATCCTGCTTCTCTCCCATAAGGGAATCTCAGTCAATCAGACTGTCAAACATCATGCTTAAGCTACAGTGGGTGGAGAAGGTCCATCACTGAAAGTGGCAGAAACTTTCGGCAGGTTTCCTGCTTGCTCAGGAGAAGCTGCAGGCAAGAGCTAATCTCGGTTTGGCAACCAAGAGAGCTTCACCTGGCAGGACTTGCACACAAATACTTGGACTGCAGCCCTACTAGGTTTAACCTATGTTTAAAAGAAGGAACCTGTTCCAAGAATGTGGCATGATAAAACCCTCGAAGACAAAGCCAGTTCTGGAGGTGTGTCACTTCAAACTTGCTAAATATAACATAGACAAACAAGGAACCAGGAGCCCCAGTTTTCAATTCTCTGCACGCGCATGTATGTGCGCGTGCATTTGCATCTGTGCAAAGTGAGAAGAAAAATGTATGGAGGCTTTATTCTTACACTAGCCTCGCTCTCTTTTTCCAAGCCAAGGGCATTGGCCCATTGCTTGTCTCTAGTCTAATATTTATGCATTTATGTATTTACATTTCAAACTAGGATAAAATCTTGGAAGAGCAGAACCTGTAGTCTGTATGTAAATCCGATTAACCTGTTCTCACACTCTGCTTGCCTTTAGTTTTGTACCCCTTATCCTGACTGCAATACCCAGCCACAAGGCAGATGCCCCAAATGGGAGGGAGAAGTCAGCGGGAGCTCTTGTTGTCTGGATTCAGATGTCAGAACATGATTTGTTTCTTTTCAACTTACTACAGTGAGTGAAAACTTACCACTGTGACTTCCTATTAAGTGTGAACCAACCCCTACAGCTTATTCTTCAATCACACCACAAAGAATGTGCCTTGTCTGCACGGTATCTGACTGCAATCAAATTCCTCTTCATCTATAATTATTCTATTATCATTCATCTCTACCATGAAGCTAAACTGCTACTACCTTCAGGTACTTGTAAAAAAAAGTTTCTAACATTTCCAAGCTGCAAAAAACTGTATCGTGACCTCTAGGTGGCAGCAAAGAAAAACAGGAGACGCTGATCCTCTCCTGCCACCTAGTAGCTATCTGGAGTTTTGCATCAGAAGGACTTTTGTCCTTAAACTAACCCACCTCAGAGGATTGTCCGAAGGAAAAGAGTGAGTCAGGACAACATCCTTGAGGAAGTCAAGGGTAAAAATGTGGGCAGGGGAGGGGAGAAGAGCAAATGAAACTGTGCTGGGTGTAACAGCTGCAATGAAAAGGGTGTGCCAGACATCAAACATTAAGTCTTCCTGGGCTTCATGTGCTGGTGAGATCCTCAAATCAATTCCTTTGTATGGCCCTGAACTAAGCTTAGCAGCCGGATATGATTTCAATTTCCTGCAGTCCTCCCAGGCAATATGGACATGGGCACTCCCAGATTAGTGTAACTAGAGAAATGATTATATAGGAACAGGACCACTGAAGGGAAGATTGCCAAAATGTAGAACTGTTCTTAGATGAGTTTTAATAGGATCCGAGGTCAGATTCAGGAAGTCTGACATACAAGCTCAGCAATTTAATTCTATCCTATTAAGCTTCTGTTGACTCTGTATTTTGGTACTTCCGAAGTTAATCGCACCTTAACAAATATGAGACCTTTGTTTTTCTTTCATTATGTACTCCTTTTATTTGTCGCCAGTAGATGTTCCACCCTTGGCAGCATGCAGTACAAAAAAATAGAAAGAATTCAAAATCAGGACATGGAACAAGTAACTATTTATTTATTTGCACAAATACAAACAGTGAGTCATTCTATCTGGATCGGTTTTGCTCCAATGGTTTTAAATGCATCCCGCATCGGATCTTGCGCTGAGATTAGTATTATGCCTCAATAATTCCTCTTACACTCTGACTTAAGAATTAGCAACTTAATATGGTTGAAAATAGCACCAGATGAAGAAGAAGTATAAAAAACAAAGATAATCCTTAGTCGAATACTGTTTCATTCACATGCAGGCTACTTTTTTTCCAGTACGTTAACCAAGTAATTTCTACTAGATTAGCTCCAGCTATACAAATGTCTTCTTTATATAGAACCAGTGAATACTTTGTATTTCATAAAATATAGAATCACAGGCTGGAAGGGACCTCGAAGGTCTTCTAGTCCAACCTCCTGCTCAAGGCAGGAGACCTTATACCAGTGGTGGCGAACCTATGGCACGGGTGCCAGAGGTGGCACTCAGAGCCCTCTCTGTGGGCACGCGTGCCGTCGCCCCAGTCCTAGGCCTTCAGCTGGGTTTTATAAAACCTTTTCGCTTTAGGCCTCCGCCGCCATGTGCAAAAAAAAAAAAAGGTTCAGTCAGTCAATTTCAACTTCTTGCGGGGAAAAAAAAGATCTTGCAAAGTTGGAATTGATTGATTGAACTTTTTAGTCCCACCCAGTCTGCCGTTACCACGGCAGCCACGCCCACCCAATGGGCCACACCCAGCCAATGGGCCACACCCAGCCAATGGGCCACACCCACCCGGCACTCGACGATGCAGAAGTGGGTTTTGGGTTGCAGTTTGGCCACTCAGTCTCTAAAAGGTTCGCCATCACTGCCTTATACCATTCCGGTTGTCTGGTCTATTTTTGAAAACTTCCAGTGATGAAGCACCTACAACTCCCGGAGGCAAGCTATTATATTATTAATTATTCCCACTGTCAGAAAATTTCTCCTTACTTGTATGGTAGGTTGGGTCTCTCTTTAACAAGCTTCCACCCACTGCTTCTTGTCCTGCCTTCTGGTACTTTGGAGAAAAAGAATAATTTCTTTTAAACTTATATCTGCAAGATGCCTGTCCCCAACCAATGTACCGTTAGTCTACTCTAAACCCTTGCTTTTGAGTAAATTCTGCTTCACAACAATATCTTGGCTAATTGGGTTATCATTGTTTCATAGTTGGTATTGTAGCTGTATCTCTGCTCAATAGAAACAAGAATTCACTGGCTGACTACACCCTATGTATATTCTAGCCTTTAGCATGTTCTATGAAAGCCCCAGTTTCATACCACTTGTTCCTCATTCAGGGCCACACCTACACAATCAGGGCTTGGATCAAACATGCTTGGGACATTTAACAAGGAAAGTGAAACAAAAAAAGAAGTCATCTATAATTTATGGGATCCAACTATAGGCGTGAGAATGATTCCAATAAGCAAAGTTGAACCGTAGGAGAAAAAAAGAGATAAAGTTGTTTTATAGCATGCGATAAATCTATAAAATCCACAAAACCCAGCTTCTGTAACACAGGTCCTGCACTTATGACCACTTGTTTTAAAAATAGCTTGGAATTGTCACTTTGGAGTTACAATGGCATTGAAAAAAGCGACCTACAACCTATCCTGGAAGATAGAGCCATGGTGGCACAGTGGTTAGAATGCAGTACTGCAGGCTACTTCCACTGACTGCCGGCTGTCAGCAGTTCGGCAGTTTGATCCTCACCGGCTCAAGGTTGACTCGGCCTTCCATCCTTTCGAAGTCGGTAAAATGAGGACCCAGGTTGTTGGGGGCAATATGCTGACTCTGTAAACCGCGTAGAGAGGGTGTCAAAGTTGAATTGCTAAGATGCTTGCTAACCTCTGCCGCTACTCAACTTGCCATAGAAACAGGGGGGAGGGAGAGCCTGGGAAAGAAATGGGAGTTTCAAGAAGCCGTCCACGGACTGTGAGACCCAAGGTCACAAACGCAGGTATGTGACGGAGAAGTGGATCGTTCCCATAACAAACCAAAGATTGGGCAATGTGAACATTTGGTGGTGGTGGTGGGGTTATGAAAAGCTATTGTTAACCAACCAGATTTTCGCATGGGAAAACTAGAATTGATTTTGCTTCTTCAATCCCGGATGTGTATTCAATAAAGTTTATCTCTTATGGCACCTCAAGATTGTAGAGTTTCTTCAATATTGAATTTGCTAGCTGGACGGTTGACAGAGGGCTGTAAAGCACCGTGAAGCAGTATATAAGTCTAAGAGTTATTGCTATTGCTATACAGCTGTCACCCCACCCTAATGATCACATGATTGTGATCTGGATGCTTGGCAACTGGTTCATACTTATGACCGGTTGCAGCATCCTGCCGTCACATGACTGCAGTCTGAGATATTCCCAGCTGGTTTCTGACAATTAAACTGAACAGGGGAAACTGGATTTGCTTAATGACCACATGATTCACTTAAATACTGCAAGATTCACTTAACAACCACAGTAAAAATAGTCATAAAATCAGGTCTGGTCCTGTGATGACTCGCTTAATGACCGTTTCACTTAGCAATCGAAATTCTTGTCCCAATTGTGGTTGTTAAGATGAGGACTATCTGTAAATGTCTGCGAATCACAGATACCCTGTGAATTCCTGAGGAAAAGGCTTTAACATACAGCTGGCAGGTCCTCAAGGAACACGGTAAGAGTTGAATTCTCAAGATTTAAAGGTATACCTTCCAGTGTTTTCCTTATTTACTTAATAACATCCTACTGGATGGGGGTGCGCATGGATGCTGTTGACTTCTCTGCTCCACTGCATCTGAATGTTTCTCCATTCAGCGTGACCATTAAAAATTGGGAGACGGAGAGCTGAAGCAGATGGTTCACAGTGAGCAGTTTTCATTGTTCTTTATAGACAAAGTGGATCAGATTCATTTTGACTTTTACCTAATGTCTGGCAGGTCACCAGGAGGCAATCTGACAACCACTTATTCTGTTCTTATGAATTATTTTTAGCATGAGGAGGAGGAGGAGGAGGAGGAGGAGAGCCATTCAGTTAATAATAATAATAGAGTTGGAAGGGACCTTGGAGGTCTTCTAGTCCAAGCAGGAAACCCTATACAATTTCAGACAAATGGTTGTCCAGTCTCTTCTTAAGAGTGTCCTACTCTTGGCAATTCTATAGGCCAGGTCTCTCCACATCTTGCATACTTCTTTGAAGGTCTCTCCACATCTTGCATACTTCTTTGAGTTGTTTTATGATCTGGCTGGTGTCACCTTTGATATGGTGTCCACCCACCATGTTCTTCAGCAATCTAGTTTCCTTTTACTGCTAACTCTTCCAAGCATAACTGCTTTTTCCAGTGAATTCCCCTGCATGACATGGTCAAAATAAGTGAGATGCCAGCTGGAAATGCTCCTCAAATTGTCACCTGTTTGCGGGCAAAGCTTGTGGAAAGAACAATTGCAGATGTATGACTAGTGTGTCCATTGCAAACCCTTCTGAATAGGTCAAGCTCAGTCACATTTATCGACACCAGCTATATCCCTTCTTGGCTGCTGCAATGTGCTTTAAGCAGGATTACTAAAAGATCTAGACTTGTAACAAATCTATACAACAGTTTAAGCTGTTGTGTTGACTTTTAATAACTTAAATGACTTAAGGACTGAACATATGTACCTCTCCCATTATGAACCAGCACAGGCATTTCAAAGAGAGGAAAAGCCCTTCTGAAGATGACTCCATTGCCAGAAGCTCAGTTATTTTCAGGGTCTTCTCCAGCTATGGGATGTGCTCTCCTGGGAGATGGCTTTGACCTTTACTTTCTCACTATTTAGGAAAGTGAAAGACACCTCTCTGTCACTGAACTTTTAATTCATTAATTGATGATAGAATAGAATAGAATAGAATAGAATAGAATAGAATAGAATAGAATAGAATAGAATAGAATAGAATAGAATAGAAGCTGGAAGGCACCTTGGAGGTCTTCTAGTCCAGCTCCCCCTCCCCCGCTTAAGCAGGAGAACCTATATACCATCTCAGACAAGTGACTGAAAGTCTCTTCTTAAAAACCTCCAGTGATGGAGCACCCATTATCATCATCATCATCATCATACTAATACGAATACTAATATTAATAATAACAACAATAAAGTTGTAAGGGACCTTGGGGGTCATCTAGTCCAACCCCCTGCTCAGGCAGGCTACCCTATACCATTTCGGACAAATGGTTGTCCAGACTCTTCTTAAAAATTCCAGTGTTGGGGCATTCACCGCTTCTGGAGGCAAGTTGTTCCACTGATTAATTGTTCTTACTGTCAGGAAATTTCTCCTTAGTTCTAGGTTGCTTCTCTCTTTGGTTAGTTTCCATCCATTGCATCTTGTCCTGCCTTCAGGTGCTTTGGAGAATAGGTTGACTCCCTCTTCTTTGTGGCAACCCCTGAGATGTTGGAACACTGCTACCATGTCCCCCCTCATCCTTCTCTTCAGATTTCTGGAGGCAAGCGGTACGACTGGTTAATTGTCCTCACTGTTAGGAAGTTTCTCCTTAACTCCAGGTTGCTTGTCTCTTTGATTTGTTTCCAACCATTGTTTCTTGTCCTGCCCTCTGGTGCATTGGAGAATAGTTTGACCCCCTCTTCTTTGTGGCAGCCCCTCAAATGATGATGATGATGATGGATGATGGATGATGATGTTCTCCATTCAGTCATGTCTGACTCTTGGCGATTCTACGGGCCAGGTCTCTCCACCATTTTCCAATCTTGCACAGCTTCTTTGAGCTTTTCTATGCTCTGGCTGATGTCAGCTTTGATGGTGTCAGCCACCGTGTTCTTTGTCAGCCTGGTTTCCTTTTACCCGAATTCTTCCAAACATAATTGCTTTCTCCAGTGAATTTAAGTTAGTCTTACGCTTAAACTCTATCTTTTTTTTATTTTTAAATGCTGTTAGCCACCTTGAGAAGAAAGCCAGGATATAAAGAGAGACAGACAGATGGGCAGGAAAGACCTAACTGAGACTCGCTGTTCAAACTTTGTAAGGACACATCTTTAGGCCCCAGGAAGAAATAAACACTGCACCTAACACGGATTGTCAATTTTCCCCCTCTGCTTGGGGGACAAGCTGAATTTATTTTCCAGATTGCAAACGGCCAATCACAACAGCTCCATATGCCGACTTTGATGCAAGAAAAACTGAAATGATGAATTATTCCTGACACACCCATCCGAAACTAGCAGTTTGGTTCTTATTTCAGGAGAATTTTTAAAATCTGCCTCAATTTAATCAGACAAAAAAAAAAGATGGTCATGCAATCACATGAAAGCCAAACAGTCACTCGGAAACTTGGAGATCTGTGTTTTAACTGACACTCAGCACCACAACTCATTGGTTGGCTGTGGGCCAAGTTCTTGATTTGTAAAACTAAAATCTAAACTTCTAGAAAAAACACAAAGGACATCTACAAACATGTGACAGGACCAATTATACAAAGCAAGATGATCAACAAGGTCCTTCATGGTTAGGAAGAGGCCACATGTATAATCACCTTTTAACCGGAGATATCAAAGTTGCAACTCTTTATGCAAAGCATGTGGTTTGTTACTGAGCTACATTTTAAAAAAGGCAGATCTGAACGTACCAAGAGAGGAAGCTAGGACAGGTAGTCCTTGACTTACGAACATTCACTCAACAACTTTTTGAAGTTAGGCTGTCCCTGAAAAAGTGACTGAGATCGGTCCTCACACTTGCAACCATAGCAGCATTCCTGCAATCATGTGATCCAAATTTGGGTGCTTGGTAACTGGGATGTAATTACAATGGTCACAGCATCCCGGGGTCAAGTGATCGCCATTTGCGACTTTCCCAGCCAGCTTCCAACAAGCAAAGTTAAGGGGACAAGCTGGATTCGCTTAACATAGGGGTCTTCAAACCTGGCCCTTTTGTGACTTGTGGACTTCAACTCCCAGAATTCCTGAGCCAGCGTGCCTGGCTGAGGAATTCTGGGAGTTGAAGTCCACAAGTCATAAAAGGGCCAGGTTTGAAGACCCCTGGCTTAACAACTCCAAGCTCTGCTTAATAATCACAACACGAAAAGTCATAAAATCGGGCATGATTTGGTTAATGACCATATTGCTTAGCAATGGGAATTCTGATCCCAATTTGTAGACGTAAGTCAAGGACTATCTGCAATCAGAAAGTTCCTGCTTCAAGTCTCACCTCTGCCATCCATCTGAGCTACGGAGAGCTCCCCAAGCTTACAGGAAGTGCAGATGGTCCTCGACTTACAACTATTCGTTTAGTGACCGTTCGAAGTTACAACGGCACTGAAAAAAGCGACTTTATGAGAGTTTTTCACACTTACGACTGCTGCGGCATCCCGGTGGTCATATGATCAAAATTTGGATGTTTGGCAACTGGCACGTATTTATCAAGGTTGCAGTGTCCCGGGGTCATGTGATCCCCTTTTGCGACCTTCTGACAAGCAAAGTCAATGGGGAAGCCAGATTCACTTAACAACCGGGTTACTAACTTAACAACTGCATTTAACAGCTGTGGCAAGAAAGATCATAAAAAGGGGGCAAAACTCCACTTAACTGTCTTGCTTAGCAACAGAAATTTTGGGCTCCATTTTGGTCGGAAGTCAAGGACTACCTGTAATCTCTCTACAATATAGGGCAGAAGTGGGGATACCTTGGCTCTTTTATGACTTGTGGACTTCAACTCCCAGAATTCCTAAGCCAGCCATGCTGGCTCAGGAATTCTGGGAGTTGAAATCCACAAGTCATAAAAGAGCCAAGGTTCCTCACCCCTGGTATAGGGAGACTAGAGTAAAAGCTAGCAATATGGACATTATAATGATTGCAACAATCTGTTTTTTGTAATGTTATCTAAAGGTCACGCACATCATCATCACATACATGATTATTAAAGACCCAGCTTCTTCATTACTACATGTTTTCCGATTCTCAGATGTTAACAAGGAAGGCCAAATGCATCAAACCGGGATTCCTTTCTGCCGGGTGGTATACCCTACAAAAAACATACAGCGTTTAGCCTGACATGTGATCTAGATTTCAGCAAGCATATTGTTTTGCTGCCTTTTTTCTTCTTCTCTGGTTCCCCATCCAGCCCTTCCCCCTTGAATCCTATAATGGGAAGAGCAGCTGAGACAACAGCCTGTATTGTGGCGTCTCACAGAGATAACAGACAAACAGCATATGCTCTGTAGCAAGAGAAATCCAAGACGACAAGCAATGCACAGTAAAAAATAATAATAATAAAAATCCACGTTCGCCAACCTATCTTCCCACTTATTAAAAATATGCTAATTCCTTCCGTTTAAAAACATATTCAAGAGGATACACAATCCATTAAGCTTATCCAAGCACTAAAATAACCAACAGAGCCAACAGAAAGCAGCAAAAATAATAAAATAAAATAAAATAAAATAAAATAAAATAATAAAATAAAATAAAATAAAATAAAATAAATAATAAAATAAAATAAAATAAAATAAAATAAAATAAAATAAAATAAAATAAAATAAAATAAATAAAATAAAATAAAATAAAATAAAATAATAAATAAAATAAAATAAAATTAAACTAAATTAAATTAAATTAAATTAAATTAAATTAAAAAAATAAAATATATATAGCATGACTACATCACAAAATACAAAATACTTTACAAGGGTTTTTTTCCCTCAGCCTAACATAATTTGGAACATAAATCTTCTGTTTTGACTTTGGGTGCTAGATTATTTCCTGGTTGTAGAGGTTCAGACAAACCACAAAAGGAAAGTTTTATTCAGTGGCATTTATATTACAGAAAAGGAGACTGGAAAGAGATTTTGAGCTACAAATACCGTAAGGAAAAGTTTGGATGAAACAAGAGCACAGGTAGTCCTCGATTTATGACTATGATTGAGCCCAAAATTGTTAAGCAAGGTGGTTGTTAAATGAGTTGTGCCCCATTTTATGACATTTTCTGCCATGGGATGTTAAGTAAATCACTGCAGTTAATTAAGTCATGCAATCGTTAAGCGAATCTGGCTTCCCCCGTTATCTTTGCTTGTGGGAAGTTGACTGGGAAGGCTACACGTGACCCCAGGACAATGCAATTGTCCTAAATACAAACCGGTTGCCTTTTCAGTGTCATCGTAACTCTGAACAGTCACTAAACAAATGGTTGTAAGTCGAGGACTACGTGTAAAGGGGTAAACACAAGTTTAAGGATTTTATTCATCTGTTGGGGAGAGGAGAGGGGACAAAGAAGACAAGATGGTCACAACTGTACAATCACAGCTGCCACCTTGGCTTTTTTCCACCCGTTCTGGTAGCCTCTGTAAGCCTCTCTTTGACTTTAAGAAAAGATGAATAGACCCAAAATGATCTGGAAATTTGGACATTTAGAATAATAACTTCAATGTCACTTTGAATGTACACTAATCGGCATATACTAAAATGACATTTCGTTGCATACAGCTCTCAAAGGGTCACCACCTGCAATATGCACTACATATATGTGACAAAAATAAATATAGAATTATTAATATACCCACATGTATTATGTGACACAGAGAAACAACATAGCCTAGTTCGGTTTATGTATACATGCGCCTGGCGAGAAAAACGAGTCATGAGAGTTTACCAGACGGATGGCCTAGGGAACAAAGCTATTACAGAATCGGGTAGTCTTGCTAGAAATACTTAAACCTCCTCCCAGAGGGGAAGCAACAGAAACAGACCGTGAAGTGGGTGGGTGTGGGGTCTCTAACAATGCTCTGAGCTCTAAGCACGTAGCGCTTATAAGCAGCATCTGCCTTCTGAGAAAAGACCAGAGCTTCAGGCTCACATTAGCTTAGGGGAAGAAGAAGAAAAAAAAAAAAAGCAGACGAGGAAGGACACGTGATCAAAATAGATCGAGGAAGTTTCCCTTTCTCAAAACAACACGAGAAGGGATCGTGGAACAAAACTGACTGGGAAGAAATTCAGAACAGGCAAAAGGAAGCCCATCTTGGCAGAACACCCAGTTAATATGTGGGTTTCATTACCACAAGACGGAATGAGAGCCACTAACTTGGATGGCTTCAAAAGGAGATTGGATAAGTTTGTGGAGGACAGGAGGACCTAGGTCAGGGGTAGGCAACCTTGGCTCTTTTATGACTCGTGGACTTCAACTCCCAGAATTCCTGAGCCAGCCATGCTGAGGGGAAAGGGAAAGATTTCAAAGCTGAACCATGCTGGCTCAGGAATTCTGGGAGTTGAAGTCCACCAGTCATAAAAGAGCCAAGGTTGCCCTACCCCTGACCTAGGGAGACCCTCTTAAGAGGAGGCAGACTACTGATTTCATCCTCTCTCTAAATAAACAAAAACTCTGCCTTTTTTTTTTTTTTTTGGCCAGGGGCAAATAACCCCATTTATAACTAGCTGCTACCTCTAGTCCTCAGAATCCCTTTCATGTCCTCAGTGCTCACCAAAGATCTTCTCTATTGTAGAGAAGAAGATGGTCTCCAGTTTAAAGAGACAGACCACTGAGCAAGACGAGAGAAAATGATCTATCAAGAGGACCCTTGTAGAAAAGCTCAAAGCTGCGCTCTCAAAGCACAAAAGCTGCGCTCTCAAAGCAGATGTTTGCTGATAGAATGAAGGAATTTGAATGAAGTTCAGACACTTAAACCTCTTGTCTGTACTATGAGACATTTACCGGAGCTCTTTCTCAACTATTCCCAACTGTGAGGTCTCTCAAACCATGTCAGCCTACATCTCCTTCCTCTGTGCTTCTTCCATCACCATCCTGAGGACAGTTGTAACTTGATATACATGAGGGCACCAGGTTGGGGAAAGCATACAGTACAGATAGCCCTCGGCTTACGACCACAATCGAGGCCAAAATTTACGTGGCTAAGTGAGAAATTTGTTACGTGAGTTTTGCCCCATTTTACGACTTTTCTTGCCACGTTTGTTAAGTGAATCGCTGCAGTTGTTAAATTAGTAACACGGTTGTTAAGTGAATCTCGCTTCCCCATTGACTTGGCTTGCCAGAAGGTCACAAAAGGTGGATCACATGACCCCCGGGACACTGCAACCATCATAAATGTGAGTCAGTTGCCAAGCATCTGAATTTTGATTACGTGACCCTGGGGATGCTGCCAACGGTCATAAGTGTGAAAAGCGGTCATAAGTCATTTTTTTCAGTGCTGTTGTAACTTTGAACGGTCACTAAATGAACTGTTGTAAGTTAAGGACTACCTGTATATTAAGTTTCCAGCTGATTGGAGATGTTCTTCATTGGTCTTAACTCTTTTCAATGTTATGTTTCTCTTATTGTTTTTTTTTTGTGATTTTGTTTTTACAGTGGCACATCTCTCTGGAATGTACTTTTATAAGAAAATGACAGGCTAAAATCTAAGTTCTGCATGCGTGATTTCCTTCTACTAGAGCCACACCCGGTTGTTCCTACCACTGATTCTTCAGTTGCTGTGTGACAAGCAAAATTACTATTGCTTTTCTATGCTAAGGAGAAAAACTGCATTTTTTCCCCATACGGTCATCTTTTTAACTTCTAACCATGGCAGCTAGCAGGATTTAGTTGCCATAGATGGCTAAAAGAAATTGGATGTTATAAGACACATGCACTCTATCTTTTGAGGTAGGATCAGTTTATCATTCGTGTAATTAAAATATATTTCCCAGTTACGGTTTCTTTTTTAAAAATGGGAATATTAATATTAATGAAATGCCGTTGAAAGAAGTATTCTACTACTATAACGTTGTAAAATAACTGTTTTATCACTGTAACATTTCAGTTTAGGTGGCATTTTGTTAATGCACATTTCGCAAAACTATTTTAGTGGTAATTAAAAGATGGCTTTAAAATTAATTAATGCAACGATACAAGTGGCTCCAGCCTGATTGAAAAAGAAATATGCACACTGTGATAAAAGGGCTCCATCGCGGAAATTATGCAGAAGCACTTTATGACTTACATTTACCTGCTTAGTAGGTAACTGTCCATATGCTTTAAAAGGCGGAAGTGATTATTAATAACACTATTAATCTTACAGCATTTCCATTAGGGTTTCCCTATTCAGCAGGGAAGCAGACAGGGAGGCTCAGAATGGTAGTAAATGGATGAGAATAACCGACAGATAGCAATAGCACTTAGATTTATATACCGCTTCACAGTGCTTTACAGCCTCTCTAAGCGGTTTACAGAGTCAGCATATTGGCCCCAACAATCTGGATCCTCATTTTACCAACCTCGGAAGGATGGAAGGCTGGGTCAATCTTGAGCTGGTGAGAATCGAACTGGCAGCCAGTGGAAGTAGCCTGCAATGCTGCATTCTAACCACCGCACCACCACGGCCAGATTCTCCATATAAAGGTGGTATCAATGCACGGCATCTCCAAATTAAATACAGATAGTCCTCAAGTTACGACCACCATTGAGCCAAAATTTCTAGTGCTAACCAAATACCTTGTTAAGCGTCTTTAGTCCAATTCTGCACATTCTAATGGTAATAAATCTCCATTAGCAAAAGCTATCCATCCATATTATTGTTTTAAGCTTGAGGTCTCTGGGATTGAAGGCCCTCTCCATTGAATGGCTGTTGAACTGGAGATACAAATGATGGACTTGTAGAAGACTTCTCATGCCAAGCATGAGGTCAGCCAGCCTTCAGGGCCTTGGTGCCTTCCACATGTTCTGGTCTCCAGATCCCAACACCAACAGCTAGGAGGTTACCTGGATAGCAGACAGGCTCTAGAGAACCGGAATCCTAGCCCACTATTGATGACATTGGGTTGGCCTGGTAAAGGTTTACACAAACACGGACTACTTAATCATGGCCCTTTGCTAAAAGCATGGCCGGTGAGTATGACAAACATCCTCATATTGTTAAGCTAATTAACACCTGTAAATATTTGGCTTCTTTTCCTTTGTCCCACCACGAGCAGGAAGCTGTGCTCAGTGGTGGATGGGAGGATTTCACCGAAAACAAAGAAACATAAGGCATGGGGCAGGCAAAACAAGGAGATCCTTGTTTCTATTTACATTTTCCTTTGTGAAGTGGTAGAAAGTACAATGTCCTTCTGGGGTCACGAGGATATTCCCAACCTATACTGACAGGCTCACCGAGAATACAGTACATGTGAATTTAGTAAACACGATCAGGGGAAATCATATGCTTTTTTTTCACCCCCTGACAGGATGGGTCAGGGCTGACTTATGAAAACAACCGCATCTTTATACACACGAAAGGCAGATATATTTTTTTCACGGCCACAGTCAACAATGTCTCTGCAGTGGTCTACTCTACACAATCTCAATTCAAGATGCAAGTCCACCCCTGAGTCGTGGTGGCACAGTGGTTAGAATGCAGTACTGCAGGATACTTCTGCTGACTGCCGGCTGACTGCAGTTTGGCAGTTCGAGTCTCACCGGCTCAAGATTGACTCAGCCTTCCATCCTTCCGAGGTCGGTAAAATGAGGCCCCAGGTTGTTGGGGGGCGATATGCTGACTCTGTAAACCACTGAGAGAGGGCTGTAAAGCACTGTGAAGCGGTATATAAGTCTAAGTGCTATTGCTATAGGACACTGTATGCGAGCTGGTTGCAAAGCACCCAAATTGCAAATATTTGACCATTGCGATGGCATAATAGCTGTAACCTTCCCAGCAAAGTCAATAGGAGCAGCCAGATTCATCGAAGAACTGCACGATCTGCTTAGCCACTGGAGTGATTTGCTTAACAATTGTGGCAAAAAAAAAAAAAAAGTTTGTAAAATGGGGCAAACCTCACTTAACAACTAACTGCCTTCCTTAGCAATGGAAATTTGGGGCTGAATTGTGGTGGTAGGCCAAGGACTACTTGGAAATGGAGACATGGTGACTTATAAGGTTCTATCAAGAGCCACACCCGGAGGATTTCTCCCCCCCCCCTTCAATTGCAAAACACTTAAGTTACAGACATATAATGCAAATTAATCAGCATCCACATAACCACAGATTTTACTACATGGGGTAAAATGGCTGATCAGAGCAGACAAGCAAAATGCAGCACAGGACAGACGGAGACCTTCCAAAACCTGGGATTGAAAGATTTTCTGCTCCTAGACCAGGGGTAGGCAACCTTGGCTCTTTTATGACTCGTAGACTTCAATTCCCAGAATTCCTGAGCCAGCTTGGCTGGCTCAGGAATTCTGGGAGTTGAAGTCCACGAGTCATAAAAGAGCCAAGGTTGCCTACCCCTGTCCTAGACAGTATTTATTTATTATTTACCAAACTTCACAAAAAGTGGGCACCATACAACAAACAAATAAAAACAAGTTATATAAATAAATGCAGTCATGATTAAAATTAAAATATATTAAAAAGTAAACTATACCAATCCCAGGTACAGGTAGTCCAATTGAGCCCAAAATTTCTGTTGTTGACATTTGTTAAGGGAGTTTTGCCACATTTTACAACCTTTTTTTGCCATAGCTGTTAAGTGAATCACTGCAGTTGATAAGTTGTTCAGTGAATCTGGCTTCCCCCATTGACTTTGCTTGTCACAAGGTCACAAAAGGTGATCACAGGACCTCGGGACACGGCAACGGTCATAAGTAAGAACCAGTTGCCAAGCGTCTGAATTTTGATCACATGATCATGGGGAGGCTACAAAGGTCGTAAGTGTGAAAAATGGCCATAAGTCACTTTTTTCAGTGCCGTTGTAACTTTGAACGGTCACTAAAGTCGAGGGCTATCTGTATAGACAGAGGGAATACCTCAGTAAGGCCCTTATCGATGAGAGGAGTGGCATATAAATTTAATAAATAAAATAATGGAGAGAATGTTCCATAAGGCAGGCACCACAGCAGAGAAGGCCTGCTTGCTGGGACTCACAAAATTTACACAAGTTTCCAAATATGTGAAACCTGCATATGTATGTACAAATTTCATTGAGCAAACCTGCCTAATTAGCTTTAACAAATAACCAAATCCCACACATCCTGCAATAACTGAATGCCAGTACTTAATTAAAGCTCTGAAGCACTGAAGGACATTCATTTCCAAACGCGGCACAGGAAAACACAATTTCCTCTTTAAGGAGAGCCACTCACAATAACAATTTGTTAAAACTGCAATACTGTATGCATACAACCCAGAGATGCCCTCAAGCTCATCACCACTCCTTTTAAGCTTCTCTTCCACCCTCTGAGGAATGCAAATAATTAATACTATTACTGATTTCCATTTAACAGTCGTTAAGGGGCTGCAAAGATCTTTTGCTGGGTCTCAAATCTGAACAAGATTAAGACATGCACATTTTAGGCTTGGCCTACATATATGATATCTTTTGAAGATGTTCTGCTTTCACTACCTGCCATCTTTCTGTCAACAGAGCATTCCTAAGAATCTGTTTCTTAATCTTTTGATGATTTTAATGCTTAACCCAACAGTTAATTTCTGAGAAATGTCATCATTTCTTGATAGAAACTTTCCACTGAGCGATTAGAATGTTTACAAACATTGTGGGCTGCTAATTAGTGGGTGAGATTTAAAACTCTCAATTTTGAACGCAGATTTAAATCTGCCATTTCAACACTGGGATGGAATAAACCACAACATTTTATGTCAAAGTGGAATAGAAACCAGCCCCTCTGGCCTACTGTTTAACACCAAGTCAGCTGTTGGTAAGTCTTATCTCATCTGGAAAATAAATTTGGGTAAAATGTAGACCTGTATATCAGGGATGTAGCTGAGAATTAATCTCTCGCGCGAAAGTCTGTTGAAAATAGGCAGCCCTCTGGTAGTCCTCAACTTATGACCGTTTGTTTAATGAAGATTTGGAGCTACAACAGTGCTAAAAAGAGTGACTTATAATTGTCTTCAAAGTTACAACCACTATCAACTATTATACCACCACAATGGTCAAATATTTGCAATGTGGGTGCTTGGCAATGAGCTCGCATATAGTGTCCTATAGCAATAGCACTTAGACTTATATACCACTTCACAGTGCTTTACAGCCCTCTCTAAGCAGTTTACAGAGTCAGCATATTGCCCCCGACAATCTGAGTCCTCATTTTACCAACCTCAGAAGGATGGAAGGCTGAATCAAACTTGAGCCGGTCAGGATCGAACTGCTGAACTGCTGGCAGCAAAATTAGCCTGCAATACTGCATTCCAGCCACTGCACCACCACGGCTCATTAGATATCTGATCACAATTTATGATCGTCCCAGCAGCTTCCGATGTGAGTCAATGGTAAAACCCTTGTTAGCTTAACAACTGTGGCGATTTGCTTAATGGCCATAGTAAAAATGGTCATAAAATTGGATCCAATTATGTGATCAGTCACTTAACAACTCAGTGCTTAGGGACCAAAATTCCACTCCCAACTGTCGTTGTAAATTAAGGACGACATGTACTCCACTAAAAGTAGACTCAGTTTTAATAGCAGCCAAGTATAGCAGTAACGATTTATAAAAAATTCTATCTGTAAATAGTTTTGGAGCACACATGAATGAATGAATGAAACCGGAGAAGGGATATTTTCAGGATGGGAGTCAAAAGAAGTCAAGATGGCAGCCATAATCATGCAATCAAAACCTCAGCACCGTTTTTCTGAGCATTAAGGCATGTAAGAAAGACCAAGTTGTTCACAGTCGCAGCTGCCAGCTTGACTGGAGCAATGAAATGGAGAGAAAACACCGTTTTCCTATGCCAAGATGTCACAGGAACACCCATATGTTTTCTCAGTATAATAAGCAAAAGAAATCTCCTACTTGAACAGCAGAAATGGAAAGGGGGGGGGGGGAAATCTCGAGCCCAAAGCCAATTTTTCAATCTAATGGAAGCTTTCCTTATTTTGCAAAAATCAGATGTGGAGAAGACAACATTGCAGTGGCAAAGATTTCACACTGTGGTCTTGATGCAGCTCCAGTCCTCCCTATAACAGACCATTTGTGAAAGAAAAAGACAAAAGGCAAACTTGCACTCTCAGACAAATGTGGGTTGCCCCTCAAAAAAGGACAAGCTCCTGGATCCCGATAACTCTTCCAAATCTCTTAAACTTTCTGAGCTCTTCTTTTGAGTATTGTTCAAAATTCGAAAGCGCCCTATAGAGCCACATCATTTTTCACTGATCACCCCTCTAGGCCAGTGTTCCTCAGCCTCAGCAACTTTTAAGAGGTGTGGACTTCAACTCCCAGCATGCTGGCTGGAGTGTTCTGGAAACTGAACCTCTTAAAAGTTGCTGAAGTTGAAAAACGCTGGCCTGGATCAGAAGTTCCCAATCTAGGTATGCTGGCTGGGGAATTCTGGGAGCTGAAGTCCGTGCCTCTTAAAGCTGCAAGATTGGGAACCCCTGGCCTAGATTATAAACCAAAAACAGGGAAGAAGCAGGAGCAGCTTTCTTTCTAGAAAACTAAATTATTATTTTATTTTACTATTGGATCCACTCTAAATTAGGTACTGCCATGCTGTAGCATTTAAATGGGGTTTAAGCAATCTTCCCAAGGCAAGCCACTTTGAAGTCCTGCTTAATTTTAATTACGAAATAGAAACAGAACACTTATTAAAAAAAACAACCTGGTATTAGAGAGCAGCCACAATTGGCTAGCTTCAGATAAACTGGTTTATTAAAACAAGCCATTATTATGGCTTAATGTGATCGGTAACTATGGTCACAAGGAAACTTGCCATCCTCTGCAGATTGGTAGACTGCCCCCCTCATTCGCTATGATTCCTGGAGAGTGACTGATTATGATTTAAGGAACTCTAGTTCATAAGTCACTTTTCTGCTTCCAGAACTAAATGAAAGCAGCAAAATTTGCATGAGCTTTGGGAATTTAAGTGGAAAAGGGTTAACTACCTCAGTCGCCATAACACTCTCCCCTGAGAAGTCAGAAGGCAAATTAGCAAAAGGTGAATAAGAGTTTACCGGAAAGATACATCATAAATCAGCCTTGGGCAATCCTATAAATAAAATATGCCAATCGTTCAAGCCTAGAAAAGATTTTATTTATCTGCTAAGAAGCAACATGTGTTTTCCCCTCTACAAAAGGAGCATCTTTCTTTTAAAGAAAGCAGGGAAATAATGGCCTCTTTTGCTGAATTGGAGGCCAGATGGACAGTTCATCTCTCCTCTATCAACCAGCTTCCCCCCCCCCCAATGGTCAAGGGAGAAGCGCCATTCCTTTCTTATTTTGTCTTGTGATTAACGTCTCATTTATCTGCCCATAAGACAGAAACTGATATGGAAACCAAACTAATTCTTCTAAGATGAATGGCACTCCAATGTTTTCATAAGCTCCTGGTGAGCTACAGAAATCAAATTGTGTGTAAAATACAAGTTTGGCCTTAACCAGATAACATAAGAATAAGCCCAGCACTTTGCTTTGAGAAGTGAGTTCCATTCAGGGCCAACAGGATGCCTTTGGAGGACCTAGAATGCCCAACAAGATGACTTTGGAGGACCTAGAGTGGCCAACCACCATTCGTGGCCAATTAGATGCCTTTAGGGACTCAAGACTAAGACATAAGCCCTCTTTCACCATTATTCTCCAAGAACAGGAATTTGAAGACACACAACCCCCTAACAAGAGGTACCATTGAAGGTACAAATACAGATTGGGCGAGACCCGGCTTAAAAACAGTAATTGTGAGAGGGACCTTGGAGTCCTAGTGGACGATCACTTGACTATGAGCCAGCAGTGTGTAGCAGCAACCAAAAAAGCTAATACAATCCTGGGTTGTATAAACAGAGGCATAGAATCAAGATCACGCGAAGTATTAGTACCACTTTATAAAACCCTAGTAAGACCACCCCTGGAATACTGCAGCCAATTTTGGTCACCATATCACAAAAAAGGTGTTGAGAGTTTGGAAAAAATTCAGAGAAGAGCTACTAAGATGATCAAAGGCCTGGAGACTAAAACATACAAAGAACGGCTGCAGGAGTTGAGTTCAGAAAAGAAGAAACAGGGGCAACATGATAGCAGTGTTCCAGTATCTGAGGGGCTGCCACAAGGCAGAGGGGGCCAGGTTGTTCACCAAAACACCAGAGGGAAGGACGAGAAACAATGGCTGGAAACTGATCAAAGAAAGAAGCAACCTGGAATTAAGGAGAAACTTCCTGACAGTGAGGACAATCAACCAGTGGAACAGCTTACCCCCAGAAATCATGGGCGCTCCATCACTGGAGATTTTCAAGAAGAGACTAGTCATTCACCTGTCTGAGATGGTATAGGTTCTCCTGCTTGAGCAGGGGCCTGGACTAGAAGACCTCCAAGGTCCCTTTTATTCTATTCTATTCTTCAAGACCAACAGCCTTTGATAGATCTGCCCTCCATTAATTCATCCAACCCCCTTTAAGAGCTTTCAGGTTAACGATCATCACCATGGCTTGTGGCAACTAATTTCAAAGATTAATTGCGTACTGGGTGGAGAAGTGCTTTCTAATCAGCATCATTTGTCGTATTGCTTTGGGGAAGAGAGAAACAATTCTCCATACCATGCATGATCTTATACAACTTGGTCATGTCCTTGTTCATCTTTTCTCTCAGCTAAAGAATGTCCATTTGGATGAGAACTACAACATGGTCCCTGAGGAAAAGAGAATGGATATGGTTTTGTAGAGAGCAACATGGAAGGCACAAGCTTTGAATGATAAATGTCCCACTACAAATTTATAAATAACACAGGATCCAATCTTCTATAGCCAATACTAGTTTGTTAAGAGAGTTAGAGATGTTCGTGCAACAAGGAACAATGTCCTCATGGAAGCTTTCTGGCCCTGAAAAGGGGAGGGCTTTCTTCCACTAGAGCAGGAGCCTCCAAATTTGGCAACTTTTAAGACTTGTGGACTTTATCTCCCAGAATTCCTCAGCCAGCCATGACACGTTTAAGACATTAGCATGGCAAGCTAGGGCATTCTGAAAGTTGAAGTCCACAAGTCTTAAAGTTGCCAAATTTGGAGACCCCTGCACTAGGGAGTGGTTTCCCAAGCTTGGCAACTTTAAGACATGTGGACTTCAACTCTCAGAATTTCCTAGCCTGCCATCCTAATGGCTTAAACTTGTCAAGGTTGGGAAACGCCACACCAGAGAATCTTATGTAGAAGCTGCAAGACTAGCTAAAGTTTAACTTTAGACTAAGAGCCACATCCAGCCCTGAATAAGATCCATGCTCAAAAAGTGGATGTGACAAGAAAAGAGTAGGTAGGATCACACCCATTTAAAAAAAAAAAAACCTGGTTCTAAATTAATCTTTAACGTCCAAAGTAAACAGAATTAATATTCAGCCTCTGGCAGGTGGCCTAAAGAGAGTATCAAAACACTCCACAGAAAAGTAGAAAAATCTTAGCAGATGACAAAGTCTGTCTCATCAATACTTCTTGTCTTTTTTTATAATGTGTAATATTTAATATTAATAATGTTAACACCTGCACCTTTTTTCAACCCTTATTGTAACCGTTATTTCTTTGTGTAATAAAAGTGAAGGACGCCCAGTTGCCACAGAGTGAGCGAGCAAACGCCATCAAAAACCTTATGATTCAAACCACACAAAACTAAACAGTTGTCTATTTAGATCTCAAAGGGGAGGCAACATGGCAAGCCGATAACGGAAGGGTAAAAAATTTGAGCCCAATTCATCACCTCTGAAAACAAACCCCACAATCTGCTGCAATTACTTGTTATGTTTGAGGACCAGCATTTTAAGCAGAGCTGATCGAGGACCCTCTGACCCAATTTTCAGTGTACTATATTTGCACGACAGGACTTTCGAATAGTTGACAAATCACCCTACTGGTAGTCTTTGACTTACAACCATTCACTTAGCGAACGTTTGAAATTACAACAGCACTGAAAAAAGTACCATTTTCCACTCTTATGATCGTTGCAGCCTCCCCAGGGTCACGTGAACAAAATTCAGATGCTTCACAACTGGCGTGTAATTATGACGGTTGCCGTGCCCCGTGGGATCCTGTGATCCCCTTTTGCGACCTTCTGACAAGCAAAGTCAATGGAGAAGCCAGATTCACTTAACAACCGTATTACTAACTTAACGACTGCAGTAATTCACCTAACAACTGTGGCAAGAAAGGTTATAAAATGGGGCAAAACTCACTTAACCACTTAACGACAGAAATTTGGGGCTCAGTTGTGGTCGCAAGTCAAGGACTATCTGTAGCCCCCTGGCAAAACAAACTCAAGGCTTCAGCAATTAATCAAAATTGTCACCCAGCACCTGAAACATCTGCGATAAGAGAGGGAGGAGAGACGGCTGCGGCTCTAAATCACAATGCGGTTTGTAAAGGGAAGAACTATTATCAGAGTACTGAATTATTATCGCACTTCTAGAAGCCATCACGACTGGTAGCAAATGAGGAAATGCTAGGGTGGAAACACCCAAATCAGCCTTTGCACAAAGTACTGTGACTTACCCTGGCAGCAATGGCAGGATGGGGCATTATGTCACTGTCACTCTCTGATCCGCCCATTTCACCATTTTAGGATTGAAATAAAGCAGTCCTAAAATACGTACATTTCAGGACTCAGGATCTGAGTCAGTCCCCGGGACCGGAGATTTGTTCTTCCAAGCTTTCGGACTTGTGCTGCAACCCATCCTCAGGGAACCTTTCAGTCAGCAGGATGTGTTGAACCTGGAGATTGAGAATTTACCCGAGGATGGGCTCCAGCACAAGTCCGGAAGCTTGGAAGAACAAACCTCTGTTCCCAGTGATTGATTCAGACAGGAGCCTGCAACATTATACTGGGACAGGTATATTTGCCTTTATTACATATATTTCACAAGTGCTCCTTCCAAGAATAAGATCCTTTAAGGGCCAAATGCAGACGGGAACTCAGAAGAGGGGGAATAAATTAAAAGAGGCCACAAGTTCTCAGGATCACATTTCCCTTGGGCTACCTGAAAGTTTGTTCACAGTTTGCATTCATTCTGCAAGGCTGCATCAAACCTGTTGCTTGCTCTCTCTAACACATTAGGGGAGAAAGCAAGTTTGAAAAATGCTTGCACGAAAATAAGATAAGGAGGGATGGCAGGTGTAAGGACAAACAGTGGAAAGAAAGGGAAGTCACTACAACTCCTTCTGGTGAGTTGACCATCAAAGGAGGTGTGTGGCACTGAAGAAAATCTAGAGGTTTTCATGTAAAGACCTCCAACTCACTTTCTAGTACCTTCTACTAAAAGTAGTCTCAGGGAAACACTCATACCCGACTAAGTTCCTACACATCCTGGAATGAAAAGAAAGACTTTACACAATGTATTAAGGTATGACTTATTTAGTCATGGATTACTTACTCATTCACTCTGTTTATATACCACCAAATCTAAGAGGTAACTTCCCATTATCCAAGTTCACCCAAAGTTCAAACTATGGTTTCCATATCATGAAGTTCCTGACAGAACAATTAACCAGTGGAACAACCTGCCTCCAGAAGCAGTGAATGCTCCAACACTGGAAGTTTTTAAGAAGAGACTGGACAGCCATTTGTCTGAAATGGTATAGGGTTTCCTGCCTGAGCAGGGGGTTGGACTAGATGACCTCCAAGGTCCCTCCCAACTTTTATTATTATTATTATTATTATTATTATTATTATTATTATTATTATTATTATTATTATTATTATTATTATTATTATGCTGATGATGTTGGATTCACACCATGCACCAAGCAAAAGTTAAACTCATCATATTACAGCAGAGCACAAGGACACAAATCCATACTAGACAGATTAATGAACCTGATTCTTATCTGATATAGTAGCATAAGTGGAACACACTGCAGGCCAAAGAAAGCTTCTACGGTTCTCCAAATATCCTACAAGGTTTTCTACACTGTACCACAGGTTGGCTATCTATGGGCTGGCATAAGTAAAGAACCAATCAATAAGCCATCAGGAAAAATAGTGTGGCATGGCATGGCATTTTTCTCAATGGATTCAGATTTGGTTCTCAACTTTTTGACGAATGAAAATACCAAGTTGGATCAGAAAAATAGACGTTCTTTCTGCCCTGGTCTTCCCCAAACTCATAATTTTTAAACTTTCTGAAGGAGCATCCTCAAATAGCAGGTAGCAGTTTGGAAGTCCTCCTTGATCCTCACCTGTTCCTGGATTTTCAGGTACCATTGATGGCAAAATGTCTACACAGTTATGTTTAGTATACCAATATTTACAAGGCAACCAAATTCATATACAACTAAATTATGGTCAAGTGCTCTCTGATGGCTATGTCTGAAGTTTGTCTGAATGGTGCAAAATGTGTCAGCTGCTGACTGCAACAATACTAGGTTTACAGCATATTTGCATCATGTTGTTTGTATACATCATATATGTGTATTATGTTATTTTATTATTGATGTTTTAACTGTTAGTTGGGAATCATCCAGAGCTTGATATAAGATGGGCAGCTAAATAAATGCTTTAAATGAATAACTTTGACGCCAGGTTTTTAATGTTTATGGCTTTACATAATATATGTTTACATATATTTTGAATGAATGAAAAATGAATGAATAAAATGAATGAATGGTTTGTTCTGACAAGTGTTTTATTTTGTCAGTGGTGTGATTGTACAGTTACTTATTTTTTTAACTGTGCGTTAAGTGTATTTGTTAATAATGTGTTTATTTAGGTAAGCAGGCATTTTGAGCATCCTTGTCAGATGAAGAGGGAAGGCAGAAATCTTTTAAAAGTCACATTCAGAAAATATCTAGTTTGAAAGACTGAAGAGAATTATTCAGGGATTATTTATTCTGCTTGATTTATCGAATTTATATAGCCACCCATCTCATTGAAAGCAACTCTTTTAAGCCTCCTTCCTTCAAAATCTTTCTTAAAGACACCACCACCAGTCTAAAAGGGCACCCGCCAAATCAGAGCACCCCACCCTCCTGACAACATTCTCAAAAGATGGGAGAGATTTTAAATTCTCCTTTCTCAGTTCATCGGCATGCACTTCAAGAGGAAGGAAATGAAGTCTGAGAGACAGAAAAAAATGTCAAGGCTTGAGAGTAGATGATTCATTCGGACTTAAAACTTTTCCTAAATTGACAGTGCTGTAGAACAGAAATGCAGAAGGCCAAGTTATAGGTGGCTGCCTGCCAAGCCTTGAATTCAGCCTCCAGAAGCCAAGTTGCCAATAATTATTTGGCAGAAGGAAATTATTAAAAACAAAGGAAAAACTGTCTTAACTGTACTTAATTTATTGAAGTTTACTGAGGTTTAAAAGAAAGTTGAACGTTTCTCTAGTCTCCACCATTTTCATCCTGTCTCTTTCCATTTTTTGGAGGGCATCTTTACTCCCTCAAGTACCCAGAAGCTGTTTTAACAAGTCACAATGAATTCTAAAACTTTTATCCTTTTATTTCAATAAAGAGACTTAGGATAAATTCATCTCAGTAAAGTCCAAATCCAGCAATGTCAAAACTGCTTCCCCCACCAACCCATCGGATACCTCACCCAAGTTTAGGAAAGATGTGTTAGATTACAATCTCCATCAGCCTCCATTAATGGCATGAGATGATGGGAGTTGTAGTCCACCACATCCGGGAGACTTCCTTTTGGAGCAAGCTGAACCAGGGATTTAGAAGGAATTTTTTAAATGATTGCTAGTTACTTCCCAAAGTTACTCTCTCAACTAAGCTAGCTCGTTTAAACAGCCACTTTCGATACCCCAAGTGAGCTAAAAGAGATATTTTTACCACCAACAAGAAAAGGACTAACAGTTAGGGGGTTGAGGACACCTGGAATCCTGCATCCAGTTGTGGTCACCACATTACAAAAAAGATGTTGAGGCATTGGAAAAAGTACAGAGAAGAGCAACTAAGGGCCTGGAGACTAAAACATATGAAGAATGGATATGGCTAATCTAGAAAAAGGAAGCACTGGGGGTGACATGTTAGCTGTATTTCAGTATTTGAGGGGCTGCCATAAGGAAGAACCTATTCTCCAAAGCACCTGAAGGCAGGACAAGAAGCAATGGATGGAAACTAATCAAGGAGAGAAGCAACCTAGAACTAAGGAAAAACTTCCTAAAGAGTGAGAACAATTAACCACTGGAACAGTTTGCCTTCAGAAGTTGTGGGTGCTCCATCACTGCAGGTTTTTAAGAAGAGACTGAACAGCCATTTGTCTGAAATGGTACAGGGTCTCCTGCTTGAGCAGGGGGTTGGACTAGAAGACCTCCAAGGTCCCTTCCAGCTCTATTCTGAATTGAATTGAATTGACCCGCTCTAAAGATGCCACACACTTCTTTTGTTTCACTTTGTCTTTCCGGGATTCCTCCGACGCCCATCGCCCGTGCCACGACTTGACAGATCGGAAGTGGAGTCCAAGGAGCGTCGGGTCGAATTCCGACCCGATCACGCCTAGCTATGGATTCCCCGGGATCAGGGCAACGGACGGGTCCTCTGGACTTCTTCCTTTGACTTCCGATCGATCCCCACCCCACCCCACCCGCCATCCGCCCCGAACCCGGATCGCACACCCGAACCAAAGCATCACAAGCCAGCTAGCAAATCATCTTCGTCGAAGTCTGCTCAAGAGACTTTAAAAAAGAAAAAGAAAGACGCGCGCGCTACTTTTCTCTTCTTTTTTTTCCGGTTTTTGGCCCTCCTTTGCTCAAGCGGGGAGGAAGTGGGCGGGAGGGGGAGAGAGGGAGAGAGAGAAGAGCGAGGGAAGGTTTCCCGCTTCTCCCCCCCTCGCCAAGATAGAAAGGCGCATTAATCGTGCTTTTTAGGGAAACCGGGGGGGGGAGGCTGGAGACACCCCCCCACACACACACACACACACTGAAACGCTCCCTTTCGTCTCTTACGGCGTCCGATTCCTTCGCGGGAAAGGAGCAGCCCGCTCGCCTCCCGCAGTAAAGCGCCAGACAGCCCCCCCCCCTCCCTGGGGCTCCCTCTCCGCCGGCTTACCTTGACGAACAGCTCGACCTGCGGCTTCTCTTCAGCCATGGCTGAGGAGGAGGAGGAGGCTTCGACGGACGGCGAAGGGAGGCTCGCGGGGACCCAAGGGGCGGCTAGGAAAGGCGGGCGAGCGGGTGGGGACCCTGGAGCAGCGCCGAGAAGGCGACTCTCGCAACTTCGCCTTAACTTCCCTCCGCTACTCCGGCCACGCCCAGGAACTGAGGCCAGCCAGCCAGCCAGCGGGCCCTGCTGGCTCGGCCCCCCGAGGAGGAAAGGCGCCCGCGCCGCTCGGGCCGGGGCGCCTCGACTCGGGAGCCGCCGCTCGGAGGCGCGTCCAGACACCGCCGGTGCTTCGCTCTCTCTCGGCTTTCCTTGAAAGCGGCGAGAAGGTGGCCGGAGCAATTCTTTGCCCAGCCTTTGTAGGGGCCGCAGAGGACCTGTCGAGCAGATTTCTCTCTCTCCTTCCCTCCCTCCCTCCCTCCCTTTCTTTTTCTTTCTATTTCTCTCTGTGTTTCTTTCTCTTTTTCCCTGTCTCTCCTGTTTCTCTCTCTTTCCTTTCTTTTTTTCTCCCTCTTTTTCTTTCTTTTCTCTCTTTCTTTCCCGTTTCTTTTTCTCTCTGTTTTCTCTTTCCTTTCTCTCTCTCCTCTTTCTATCTTTCTTTTTCTTTCTCTTCCTCTTTCTTTCCTCTTTTTCTCTTTCTTTTTCCTTTGCTCTTTCTCCCTTTCTCTTTTTCTCTTTTCTTTTTTCCCTTTCTCTCTTTTTTCCCCTCTTTCTCTGTCTCTTTCTCTTTTTCTCCTTTCTTGCATATATTTTTATTAAATATTGTAGCAGCAGTAGGAACTAATGCGATCCACAGTAGAACAAGGACAACAAAAAGAAAAAAACGAAAAGAAAAGGCTCCAAGTGCAATAAGAAAAAGAATAGAAGAAAGTAAAAAAAAGAGAGAAAGATATAAAGAAGTGGCTTCCGATATTCTTCACACTAATTATAAGTAGAATTATACTTTAACATTCTCTCTCTCTCTCTCTCTAAAGTTACATCATGGCTTTCTTCTTTCTATAATCTATCCTGTTTAATTATCCAAACCATAAATCACAAATTCTTTTTTTTTTTCATTTTTATGCAAGAGTCTATTAGGGACTTTGGTCACCAAAACCCTCAAAAAAAGAATACAAATATTGTCCTTTCTCTAATCAGGGAAATCAATTTGTCCACCTGGGCACGTTCTGTCAATTTCACCAACCAATGCTCCCTGGTGGGTAATGCCAAATCTTTCCCGTCAAACAGGTTTCTTGAGCACTAGCAACAAGACTCAAACCTGCTAGACCTGTTTGGCCACCGGTGATGATGGATATGCCTTTAAAAGCAGAGAGCCAAGAATCTCTTTCCAGTTTTGGAAGGGTTACAGAAAGACCCACCTGGAGGCTTATATGGCCTGGACACAAAGGAGCTATTGCTAGTTGTAAATCGAAGCTAGTAGGCCATTTCACCTAGTACACAGGGCTAGAAACTTGATTTTTTTCTCTCTCCTGATACGTATAGTTCTCAATGTACAACTGGTCAATTAAGCGGCCAAAGTTAGGACGCGCCCCCCCCTGAAGTTCTGAAAGTGTCTCCCCCCCCCATGGTCATGGGACAGCATTTTGGAAACTTGCCAACTGGCCTGCATTTACAGGCATTTGCAACGTCCCATGGTCACCTGACTTAAGATTTACCACATTGCTCAAAACCAGCATTTACTTTTGGTTTTTGGCAAAAACCACCCCAAAGCAAACAATGGGTTTACTTAACGACTGTGGCATTTGCTTAATTAACGCTGCAAAAAGTCATAAAATTGGGTCAGCCACATGATGACCTGCATAATAATAATAATGATGATGATGATGATGATGATGATGATGGAAGGGACCTTGGAGGTCATCTAGTCCAACCCCCTGCTCAGGCAGGAAACCCTATACCATTTCAGACAAATATGACCATCATGACTCACAGCCATAATGGGCAGGCTCCATTATGATCGTAAGTCAAGGACTATCTGTTCAGTTATGGCTCACAGTCCCAATTCCAACACAGCTGAGGTTGTACCTGCTTAGAAAACCTTGTAGCTGTCATAATGTAAATGCCGTTAACAATTTTAGAAGTATGTTTTGAAAACTAGATTTATACGCCTCTATCGGCGTGAGAGTATTTTGTAATGATTTGCATCAGATGGCAAGGTGATGTTTTCCCAAATGCCCCACAAATAAACCTGATAGGATACTAAACTCAGAATACAATAAAATGTCATTTCTTCTTGAAACAGTTTGACCAAATGTTGCATTGTCACCGAGGGCCTATTTCTGAATGGTTAGCCAGTCTCCGTTAAATGAAACATTAACCTTCAAAGGCCATCTACATTCTTCTTTTAAAAAAAAATACCATGGACCATAAACAACAAGCATACCTATTTATGAATTTTCTGTGGTGTCTAGTCAGGTTTTCTATTGGACTTTTATTCCAATTTTCCTTTTCTCCCATCCACCTTTTTGAGGGGAGGCTGTCTTCTATTCTTCTATTTCATCCCATCACCCTTGTCAAAGTTTCAGCAGGGCAAGAATGGAGAAAATGTAAACATGCAGTTGCATTCAGCAGAATAAGGAAGTGCAAACAGAAGGGAACAAAGACTTGAGTGCAAAGGAAATAAGGCTTCAAAAATGTGCAGGTTTTGAACTGTGGCTGGATAAAAAGTCTGTACCCACTTTTCGCACTGCTCAGAGGCTGTCATCAGTTGGTTATAATGCTGTACTAATAGTATAAATTCAGATTTAGTTCCTAGAGGGGTTTATCTAAGGTAGCCTAGTGGTGAAAATGCTTGCCTCCAATTCAGAAGGTTGAGAGTTCAATCCTAGGTAGTAGCGGATGTTTCTCTCCTAGGGTGCAAAGTAAAAATATCTGCTGTGAACTCCATGTGGCATCAGGAAGGGCATCCTGCCAGTAAACCCTCAACTCCATCCGGTCATGCCCCGACTCTACCCCAAATTAAGGGATTACAAGGTCGTAAATTGGGTGTTAAGTTTCTGGAAAGTTAGTTCCTGGTTGGTAACATTGTACAACCACCTGCTGGCTCATATTTAAATGATTGTCCACTAGGACTCCCAGATCCCTCTCACAGTAGTAACTGTGAGAGGGATGTTGGTGTCCTAGTGTACAATCACTTAAATATGAGCCAGCAGTGTGCTGCAGCTGCCAAAAAGGCCAACACAGTGCTAGGCTGCATTAACAGAGGGATAGAATCAAGATCACTTGAAGTATTAATACCACTTTACAATGCCTTGGTAAGGCCACACCTGGAATACTGCATCCAGTTTTGGTCACCACAATGTAAAAAAGATGTTGAGACTCTAGAAAGAGTACAGAGAAGAGCAACAAAGATGATTAGGGGACTGGAGGCTAAAGCATATAAGGAACGGCTGCTGGAATTGGGTATGTCTAGTTTAATGAAGAGAAGGACGAGGGGGGACATGATAGCAGTGTTCCAATATCTCAGGGGCTGCCACAAAGAAGAGGGAGTTAAGCTATTCTCCAAGGCGCCTGAAGGCAGGACAAGAAGCAATGGATGGAAACTAATCAAGGAGAGAAGCAACCTAGAACTAAGGAGAAACTTCCTGACAGAACAATTATCCAAGTTCACCCAAAGTTCAAACTATGGTTTCCATATCATGAAGTTCCTGACAGAACAATTAACCAGTGGAACAACCTGCCTCCAGAAGCAGTGAAAACACTGGAAGTTTTTAAGAAGAGACTGGACAGCCATTTGTCCGAAATGGTATAGGGTTACCTGCCTGAGCAGGGGGTTGGACTTGATGACCTCCAAGGCCCCTTCCAACTTTATTATTATTATTATTATCATCATCTAAACATTAATATTTATGTACTTGTAAGAAGGAAGAGATTTTCTACTGCAGGAATACACAGGTAGTTCTCCACTTATGACCACAACTGGAACCAGAATTTTGGTCCATAAGTGTTGTCATTTAGTAAATTGTGTGATTACTAAATTTTATGACCATTTTTACCATGGCTATTAAGCGAATCATCATCGTTAAGGGAATTGTGTGGGCATAAGCGAATCCGGCTTCCCAGTTGACTTTGCTTGTTGGAAGCCAGCTGGGAAGGTTGCAAATCACCATTGTAAATGTGAGCTGGTTGCCAGGCACCTGAATTGTGATCACGTGACTGCAGGAGTGGTGCGATAGTTGTAACTGTGAGGATGAGTTGTAAGTCACTTTTCCCGAAGCCATCGTAAGTTTGAATCATTGTTAAACAAACGGTCGTAAGTTGAAGACTGCCTCTATATCTGAGTGGAAAACACCTTGCAAAGCCTTCTCCAGACTGGGGCTTGTAATATGTGTTGGGACTATAACTCCCATCTCCTGGTCAAATAGTGCAGTGAGGGATAGTAACATTTTAAATTCAACACATCTTGAGGACATTAAGCCAACAAGGGCTGGTGTGGAATCTCATTTCTTAGCGCAGGAATCATTCAGAAGAAAGTCTGGCTCCCCACAAATGCTCATTTTGGTCATATCACTTCACAATGTGCTAGAATCTTAAAAGGTAGCTTTGAACAGACAGCCAAAGTTCATTTTATTGGCTCTACTGCCATTAGCTGGGTTGTCAGAACAGGCTAAACCAAACACAAACACAAGCTATGATGATGGGGCATGCTCATCATAAAATCATTCTACAAATAACAAATTATTTAATTGTGTTGCTTGCCCCACTCCCAACCATGTGCAGAGTTTGTGGAGTAAGTTGAAGTCAACTCTAGACTTAAGGAAGACGTACATTCCAGCTTCACCCAGACATATGAGCTTCCTATAAGTAATTCCAAGTCAACTTTTTGTAGTCCAGCTTTTCCCAGTTTAACCCTCACACAATTTTCACCCTCTATAACAGGTGTCCTCAAACTTGGCCCTTTGGACTTGTGGACTTCAACTCCCAGAATTCCTCAGCCAGCGTGCCTGGCTGAGGAATTCTGGGAGTTGAAATCCACAAGTCATAAAAGGGCCAAGTTTGAAGACCCTTGCTCTATCATCAGTATAAGCCTATGTAGGCTTGGATGCCATTTTACAGGTTGTGATGAGGACTGAAGGAATGATGCTGCGTATGCCACCCCAAGCTCTTTGATAAAATATAAATATTTGTGTTTCTTCAAGACCAGCCAACCACGTTGGGTGTCTTAGGCTATCATTGATGTGTTACCAAACTATTTTAATTGTCTTCTCCTCTGCCTGGGGCAACTTTGGAATTAAAGTTCTTATCGGGCCTGCTAGGCATTGCCATAGGACAATTCCCAGGGAAATAACCTGAGAAGACCTTTATCAAGATTCAGAAATGGACAAACACTTTTGAGGAAAGGCAGGCAAACTTCTGGTTATTTCCAGAATGACAGCTATGTTAATCAGTTTCAGCAAACACACATATAAACCACTAGCCCTGTAGCAGCCTAAGGATTGCACAGTAATGTGTGGGGCAAAACATTTTGTGGGTTGAACTTCATTTCAATCCCAGAAAGTTTAAACCAAGGGTGTTCAAGCTTGGCAACTTTAAGACTTGTGGACTTTAACTCCACAGCGCTGGAATCCACAGGTCTTAAAGTTGTCAAGGTTGGATACCCCTGGTTCAAACTATAAAGTGTTTGTTACCCTTGTGGTTTAAACCTGTAGCATTTGAAAGTCTATCTATTTATACGCCAAGATTAGATCTGCCATCATTTCTCAAGACTGACCCACAACAACCTGGACATGACAAATGGATCAGTGCCCAAAGCTAATACTTGCAACGGCAACATGCCGACTCCATGGGGGACAATTCAATTCTCTACAAAATTTTGTCACTTGCAAGGTGGGAACATGGAGCAAAGGAATCCAAAGACCAGGTTTGTCACAATTCTTGAGGTGGGGTCCCTTAACATATTGTAGGAATTGGTGATGAAAATACTCTATTAAATCCTGAAGTATGATTATTCTGTACTACATCTGCTAACTCCCTTTAGTCGGGCTGCTCATGCTTCAGAAATTATTTGGAAGAGGTGCTCTGGACCTGGCCTCATTGTAGCCCTCCCTGTGCTGTTCATTCAAGTAAATTGGATCTTTTTTTAGGGTTTCTATCCCATTGGGGGGGAAAGGGGTACGTTAAGGAATCTTAAGGTGAATGCAACTATGAAGGCAGGGTCCTTGAATGAAGAGCAGAAAAGATTTATGAGTGCATTAGGTTCAATGCTTCTGAATACTGTTATTCAATTCTGGAAACTTAATGGTGGATATACAAATATGATAAACAGTTAATTGTCCTCTGAAAAGGCTACATTCAATGCAGTTGATAAAATGAACTAGGGTTTAACAAAAGCTTATACGGTAGTTAGTTTTTAAGAGAGAAGATACAATTCTGTGCTACTTTACTGTAAAAAGCTTAGTCCTCTAGGAAAAAATGTGTTACTCTTGTTACTGAGTTAGCTGAGTGTGTTAGGACAGGAAGAAGTCAGTTTTCAGGCAAGGAGCCCACTGAGAATTTGAACAGCCTGGCGGCTTCAGACAGAATAGCTGCCATGGGAGATATTATTGTTTAGAATGGCCATTTTTCAGAAAGCTAACTTAGTCATGCAGAATGCTACTTTGTGGAACCCAACGGCAATCTTTGAAATTAAGCTGCCAATACTATGCTTCCTAAACTTATTTTATTAAAAGAAAACTTTTAAAACTTACATGGGTCATCCGGTCTCGGTAGACCAAGGGACGTGTCTGGAGGAACATTGGCATCTATAATCTACTCCTACACTACACCATGAATCATTTGTATACATAAACTTTTAATGCTTTTCCTACACAAAATATGTAAATTTGACTTGGACCAGCCTGTACAAGAGAATGGGTCCGTTATGCTTCCTCCCGATATGGACGTCTGTCTTACTCAGAAATTCACATGTTTCTCAGAGAATTAGAGTTTTAATTAGAGGTTAATTAGCCCAGCCTCCATCTCTACTATTCATGTCAGTCTCGATTCCTGCTGACTACAACTCCATGTAGTTGTTTTGGCAACATTTTTCAGAAGTGATTTGCTATTGATTTCTCGCTAGAGTGAAGAAGGAGTGACGGGTCCAAAGTCACCCAGCTAGCTTTGTGCCTAAGGCGGGATCAGAACTCACATTTTTCCTTTTTTTTTTTTTTAACCTGATGCATTTAACCATTACGCCAAACAGGTTCTAATTAATGTTTCTATACCATTCCTGAAATGGCACTCATTCAGCTTCTAGGAGCCACTTGGTGTTATGACCGAGGTGCCAACCTAGAAACTGGGTGACTGTGAGTTCCAGTCCTGCCTTAGGCACAAAACCAGCTGGGTGACCTTGGGCCAGCCGGTCCCTTTCTTTCAGCTCCAGAAGAAGACAAGGGCAGAACATTTCCCAAAAGTTGTCAGGAAAAGTGTAGGGACTTGTCCAGGCAATTTCAGGGAGTCAACACTGATGTAAACACACATGCACACAAACAAAAGCTACAGGGACAATTGAGAATGCCAATTAATATGTACAAAGTGCGTTTTCCTCCTTGTAGAGTTAGCTTTCCTCCATATACTAAAGTGGAGATAGATACGATGTTTTAAAAGTTAACAAATCAGCAAGATTCATTAAGGTACTAAAAAAAATTTTTTTATTTGTTAAATTTATTTGAAAATATTCTATTATCCCCATCTTGCCATGGGGCTACTCTGGGTGACTTGCAAAAATAACATGTTAAATAATGAATAAACGAATAAATAAATGATAAACAATGTAAAATAATAGTAAAGAAATAAAACAATAAACAATGGAAGTACAAATAATGTAAAATTAAAAAGATGAGTGGAGGGGGAGCAGGAAGGTGGGGGTCAATTAATTATGGTCGTATCTAAAATATATATACACACACAAATTATATAAGGTCCAAACTCCAGCAGATTCTGTTCTCACTTAAACAACCTTCTTGATGCCCTGATCAAAGTCACAAACTCTCAGGCCTGGATTGGGAACACAAAAACCCCTCTATCCCATCCGATGAATGGAAGACTAATGGCCAGCAGCCACAACCTTTTTAAAACAACCCATCGTTCATTTCCAGGCATTTGCAGGAGAAAGAAAAAACGTGGAGCGGAAGAACAAAAAATGGCCCAGAAATTCTGGCCAGAGATATTGAACGTGGCGCGGCTTTCTCAAAACGTCCTCCTACTACATAGTACAGTACTACTAGGAGGCACCGGCACGCAGAAAGCAAGAGAAAGAAGAAAAGGATCCAGGCCAGATTTTCCGAGGAGCTGAGAGGTTTCCGCCCATATTTCTCTGGTTACTCTATGGTTCAACTTAAGAGAAAGTTGGGAGAGGGGAAGACGCGAGGCGAGATTAGAGGGCGATACTAAAGCATCCATTTGGGGGGGGGTCCCGTTCTGTCCACCCTCCTCTTCTCGTTCTTTGACACCTGCCTGGGTTGCTTTGTTTAACAAGGTGCTGTGCAGTTTCCTGTCTCACGCTGAAACCTTCCTCCTCTTTATCTTAAAGCAGGGGCCGCCAAACTTGGCAACTTCAAAGACTTGTGGACTTCAACTCCCAGAATTCCCCTGCCAGCCCATTCCCCAACGACTATGGTGATTCGCTTTAAGACTGCAATGACTGACGGTCAAAATTCGGGGCGCCATTGGGGTCGTAAGTTGACGCCCTACCTGTATATGCATCACAATGCATATTAAAAAGCATTGGGCTTTTGATCACATGGTCACAACTCCATTAGGGTTGGCCCAGGCTTCTGTTGTTAGAATCCACAGTTTGATATCCATTTAAAGGATTTTGAATTTTTAAAGAATTCTAGTCCAATGGCATCTCGCAGATGCCAGATGTGGAAGGAATAGTATCTCCGGAATGAAACCTTTTCAGAATAACCTACAGAATAATTAATCCCTCATTTTTCTTTTCTGGGCACAACCATTGTCTTAAGGTTGAAACATTTAAACTTATACACTTTTACATTTATACTACACTGTATCTGATCAGTCTTGATCAGGATGACAAGCTACCCAAAAAAAGAGGAAACGGGAGTCTTTGCAACACTGTTGCTCCATGGGCTCATAACTAGATGTTTTAAAGCAGGGGTGTCCAACCTTGGGGTTATTAAGATTTGCCAGACTTCAACATTTCCTGCTCTGGGAAAAATTAATATATTTTTTCCTTCCCACACACATTTCTGATGCTATTCTACCATTGCTGTGATTTCTGCCACCTACTCCCCCACCCCCTCCTGCCTGCCCAATCAAACAAAGATGAGAAGATCAGGAGAAAAAGAAGAACAAACATGGTATGAACAGAGAGAGACAGATCACATCCTGAATGGAGTTAAATGTGAGTGACATGTCTGAAAAACAGTTGATACAAAGGGTGAGACGTATAAATGTCTGTCATAATGAGCATGTTGGGTGAGTTGTTTCTTTCCTTTCAGGAATGCATTTATACATATATATAGTTTTAAAAATGTACATTGTTTTTTTAAAACGTACATTGGCAGAAATTGCAGCAACTGGCCTTGAAACAGCTGGCAGGAAACATCTGCAACCTAGTTCCCTCCAGATGCGCTGGGCTGTAATTTCCACAGCTCTTAGGCAGCAGATAAGGTTATCTTGTCTGGCAAAGCAGTTGCCTATATAAAGCTTAGGAAAACCAACTCATCCTAAGCAGGCTGTGCCCAAAATAATATGATTGTTATACCGGAAGATCTGGCAAACCAGAAATGGTCCTCACCCATGGCCTTTTGCTCAGCCTGTGAATGCAGGAGCACCGGGGCATGGGGGGGGGGGATTCTGAAATCTAAGGCAGATCACACACACACAAAAGGCAACCCTTCTGGTTCCAAACCATAAAAGGCCATAACAGTTACAAGAAGCCGTTTTTAACACAAAATGCACTCCGTAGCTCTTTCAAGAAGGAAGTCATGTGCTTCCTCTGAGGGGCTCCTTTTAACAGCTTTAACACGCCTCAGACCAGAGGCTGCTTTCAAAAGCAGATCATTGTAGTTCTCAGGTATCAATGCTCTAGCATGGCGGCCAAGCCTCTCTAGGAACAGAGCCCATGAGTTGGCTGTGTTAGAGAATCATAGAATCACATGTTGGTTCCCTTTGTTTTTTTCCCAAACAATTTTTTTATTTTGAATTACAAATGGAAAGGAGAAAATATACAAACTACAAAAAACACAGAAATAAAGTAAGAGAAATGAAAAGAAAAGAAAAGAAAAAGTGTAGAAAATAAAAAGAAAACATGTAGCTGAGATGAAGGGGAAAAATACTACAGGTAGTCCTCAGGACTGATCAAGCTATTCTCCAAAGCACTTGAAGGCAGGACAAGGAAGCAACGGATGGAAACTAATCAAGGAGAGAAGCAACCTAGAACTAAGGAAAAATTTCCTGACAGTTAGAACAATTAACCAGTGGAACAACCTGCCTCCAGAAGTTGTGAATGCTCCAACACTGGAAGTTTTTAAGAAGAGATTGGACAGCCATTTGTCTGAAATGGTATAAGGCAGACATGACAAACACAAGGCCCGGGGGCCGGATGCGGCCCGTGATGTGGTTTCATGTGGCCCGCGAAGCCATCCTGGAAACAGAGAGGGAATGGCCCCCGCTGCCCTGGCCCAAGCCGCCCGGGAGCCAATGTACACTGTCCCACTCCTGCTCAGGCCCCCACCGGCACCCTTGACTAGAACGATGTAGAGCTGGCCATGCCCACCCAGTAGACCACACCCACTCCAGCCACACCCACCCAATTGGCCACGCCCACCCTGGCCACACCTACCCCCCCCCCCGAGGACAACCACAATGCTGATGCGGCCCTCAATGAAATTGAGTTTGACACCCCTGGTATAGGGTTTCCTGGCTCAGCAGGGGGTTGGACTAGAAGACCTCCAAGGTCCCTTCCAACTCTTATTATTTATTCTATTCTGTTCTGTTCTATTCTACTCGCTTAGTGACCATTCCACGTTAGCACCTACCTGAAAATGGGGACATGACCCAGATCCAAAGTTCCAAAAGTTGCACCTCTACCCACCCCCCCAACTGTAGTTATGACTGCATTTTGGGAACTCAGCAACACGGCCGCATTTAAACTGTTTAGAGCATCCCACAGTCACATAACTGCATTTTACAATGGCTTTACTGAAAACCAGCACATGTGGTTTTCAACAAAATCACATCGTGGTGGACAATGGGTTCATTGAATGCCTATGGCGTTTGCTTAAACCACAAACAAAAAAAAGTCGTAAAATCAAAGACAGTCGTGTAACTGACCCATTTGGGGATGGTTAAGACTTAAGACCTTAATGGGCAATCTTCATTGTGCTCATAACTTGAGGATTGCCTGTACGTGTGAGATTCTCATGTATTCTCCCACAGTTTTCTTTGCAATTTATGTTTGTTTTAATTGGTTATTTAAGACTGTTCTAATTGTTGGTTTTGTTGCTCACCATCCCAGGGTCATGTGAGATAGATGGCTATATAAATTTGATAAATAAATAAATACATAAATAAACAGTAAGCTCATCAGCTTGAGTTAGCAATCTAGAACTAAGGAGAAATTTCCTGACAGTTAGAACAATTAATCAGTGGAACAACTTGCCTCCAGAAGTTGTGAGTGCTCCAACACTTTTTAAGAAGAGACTGGACAACCATTTGTCTGAAACGATATAGGGTTTCCTGCCTGAGCAGGGGGTTGGACTAGATGACTTCCAAGGTCCCTTCCAACTTTTTATTATTATTATTTATTATTTATTATTATTATTATTATTATTATTATTATTATTATTATTATTATTATTATTATTATTATTATTATTATTATAGAACGCTAGCTGCATTTCAACATCCTGCTAAGCTACATTTTAAATAAGTAAAGGCATCCTTGGAAATGCCACTGTAGACTTATCTGCAGGGATACAAATAGAATACTTTATTGGCTAAGTGTGATTAGACACACAAGGAATTTGTCTCCGGTGCATAAGATCTCAGTGTACATGCAAAACAACATAATAATCCTAATAACAAAGGATAGTCATGCTAATAATGCTACCAATAGAGAAGGTAGTGGAACAGATGAGAAGGATAAAAGTAATACAGTCATACCAAATGGATAAATATACTTAGACAGAAGACAGAACATGATTTGCCATTTCCATCTTAGGTACAAGTTCTTGGTGGTCTCTTATTCAAGAACGAACCAGATTTGAATTTTTTTAAAGATTTTTTTTTTTATCCCACCTTTATTACTTTTTATAAATAACTCGTGGCAGTGAGCATACTTAACATTCCTTCCTCCTCCCGTTTTCCCCACAACTGCAGCCTTCAGCCTTGTGATGTGGGTTGGGCTGAGAAAGACTGACTGGCAGGCTCTCATTCCTAAGGTGGGACTAGAACTCACCGTCTCCTGGTTTCCAACCTGGTACCTTAACCACTACTAGATCGTATTGGTCCTCTGAATTGAACTTTGCTGAAATGAGCTGATGGAGCCCCATCAAGTTTGGCTAGACACTGCCACCTTCTGAGACAACTTAGCTAATTTTATTTACTTTCAAAGATAGCAAATTGGACTTATTTTGATTCTTTTTAACTACATACCTTGGAAACTCCCTTTTCTTATGTTAATACTAATATTAATCCTTTCTTTCTGCTTGCGCTTTCCACCTCCCAAGAGAGTTGTCTGTTTCACTTAAGGAATGAGAGATTCACGTGAAAGCAGAATATTGTATTTTCAAAACTGGATGATTAATGATTGCATCATTACATCCTTCTCAACATCATTACCATCGTTTAAATTTATATGCAACCTGACTCTCAGGGACTCAAGGCTTCTTCCTCCCTTTCATCCTAAAGCACTTTGAAGCCGTAGTAGCGCCCAGCAGAGACACACTGGGCTCTCCGTAACCGTTCTCCTCCTTTCATGCTAGGAACTATGGCTTGCTCAGTTTGGGTTTGACATGTTGTGTGAATTCAGCCTTTGTGGTTTAAATGAAGACATCACTTTGGGCAGAATCTCCAAAATGTGACAACTGCAGACTCCAGGGCTTCAACACTTCTAGCCATCTTCTCCCCTGCCTTCTGCATTTTTTTTTTTAAAAAATCAAACTATCTACAGTAGGCTGAGGAAGTACTCTGGAAACAGGAAACCTTGCACATGATTTTGGGAATTTGGCTGGGCCTCATAAGGAGTTTCCTGACATAGGTTGGGAGATGAAGGTTTGGGAAGTGATAGCAGTGTTCCAATATTTGAAGGGCTACCACAAAGAAGTGGGAGGGGGGTGTCAACCTATTTTCCAAAGCATCAGAAGGCAAGGCAAGAAACAATGGAGGGAAACTAATCAAGGAGAGAAGCAACCTAGAACAGGGGTCCACAACCTATGGTCCACGGCCCGATACTGGGCCATGGCCTGTTGGCTACCGGGCCCCAGGAATAGCTGGTGAGCCATGCCCCACTCACGGTAGCACCACCGCATGGGCACTAGCGGCCTCATTTGCGCATGCACAGGGATGCTAGCACTGCCGCCAGCATCACGCTGGTGCCAGTGGCCCGTTTGTGCATGCGTGCGGGCGCCAGTGTACCATGGGTTTGCGCGACCCACTTGCGCATGTGTGCGCACACTAGCACCACTGTTGTGTGCGTGCCCATTTGCGCATGCACACGCAGGGCCGCACATGCACACATTTCCCTTCTGCTCCCTTTCCTTCCGGGCCACCAAGCCGGAAAGGTTGAGGAACTCTAACCTAGAACTAAGGAGAAATTTCCTAACAGTGAGAATAATCAACCAGTGGAAGAGCTTGCCGTTGGAAGTTGTGGGTGCTTCATCCCTGGTGGCTTTTAAGAAGAGACTGGACACCCACTTGTCTCAAATTGTATAGGATCTTCTGCTTCAGCAGGGGGTTGGACTAGAAGACCTCCAATGTCCCTTCCAGCTCTATTCCAATTAGATTAGTCCAATGAAAAGAAAGAGTAGAGGTGACATGATAGCAGTGTTCCAATATCTAAGGGATCGCCACAAAGAAGAGGGAGTCAACCTATTTTCCAAAGCACCAGAAGGCAGGACAAGAAACAATGGATGGAAGCTAATCAAGGAGACAAGCAACCTAGAAATAAGGAGAAAAGCAATCTAGAACTAAGGAGAAATTTCCTGACAGTGAGAACAATTAACCAGTGGAACAGCTGGCCTTCAGAAGCAGTAGGTGCTTCATCACTGGAGGATTTTAAGAAGAGATTGGACAGCTACTTGTCTGTAATGGTATAGGGTCTCCTGCTTGAGCAGGGGATTGGACTAGTCACTAGAAGACCTCCAAGGTCCCTTCGAACTCTAATTATTCTGTATTCTGTAAGTCAGAGAAGGGGAAAAGAATAGAAAGAGAAGAATTGATCTTACACTTCGGGTAACAACTTCCAACACGCAGAAGGCGAAAACTCTCCCCCCCCTCCGTCCCTCCCCTCCCCTCCCCGGTCACTCCAGAGAGAGGAATCCACCTCATTAGCAGAGCTGCTAATCGTCTGGCATCCAGGGTGATTATCCGAGAGGGTCACCTGACTCAATCCCATCGGATCTTTCGACTGGGTCAAACCAGAGATCTTCACGTCTGACTGCTGGGGCGGGCAGGGAAAGAGAAAGGGAGAACCGGGGAGCTTTCGTTGCCCGGTCTTCTGCCTTGACTAACCCGTTCGCCGGCGTCCTTTCCCACCGAGCCCGGTTAGCTCCGATTCCGCTTCTCTCTGCCCAGCAGAATTATTGCATCCTTAAAAAAAAAAAAAATAATATTGGAGCTCTCCAGTCTCATCCCAAGAACTTCCAACTTTCTTCGTCCCTGCCAGAGGGCTGCTCAACACACACACCCTTGCTCCAAATCTAAGCCCCTCCGCCTTTGGGGGGCCCCCCACCATCCGGATGAATTCGGGGGGGCTGGCGACCCCTTCTCTCCCCCCCATCGCAGAAGACCCTCCTCCGAGTGGAGCCCGCCTGCCCCGCCCCTTCCTCCAGAGTCTCCGGATCCTCTTCGAAATCTTGGACGACCAACGCAAAGGGACCGTCCACATCTCGGAGATCGAGAGCCGCTGGGGGCGGGGCGGCTCCGGGGTGGCCCCCCAAGAGGACCAAGAGATCCCAGCCGGGGTTCTGCAGGCTCTCCGGCAAGTGGCCGAGCCGTGCGGGGGCTTTTTAAGTTTTCCCCGCCTAGTGGCCGGGTTGAGAATTGCCCTCTTCCAAACCGAAGAAGGAGCAGCAGAGGAGGAGGACTGGGGAAGCAGAGGAGCTGCCCAGGTGAAGAAGACGACTCGGACACGTAAGTAGAACAGAATAGAACAGAACAATAGAGTTGGAAGGGACTTTGCAGGTCATCTAGTCCAACCCCCTGCCCAGGCAGGAAACCCTATATCATTTCAGACAAATGGCTGTCCAGTCTCTTCTTAAAAACTTCCAGTGTTGGAGCATTCACCGCTTCTGGAGGCAGGTTGTTCCACTGGTTAATTGTTCTAACTGTCAGGAAGTTTCTCCTTAGTTCTAGGTTGCTTCTCTCCTTGGTTAGTTTCCACCCGTTGCTTCTTTTCCTGCCTTCAGGCGCTTTGGAGAATAGCTTCACTCCCTCTTCTTTGTGGCAGCCCCTGAGATATTGGAACACTGCTCTCATGTCCCCCCTCGTTCTTCTCTTCATTAAACCAGACATACCCAATTCCAGCAGCCGTTCCTTATAGGTTTTAGCCTCCAGTCCCCTAATCATCTTTGTTGCTCTTCTCTGTACTGTTTCTAGAGTCCCAACATCTTTTTTACATCGTGGTGACCAAAACTGGATGCAGTATTCCAAGTGTGGCCTTACCAAGGCATTGTAAATTGGTATTAACACTTCATGTGATCTTGATTCTATCCCTCTGTTAATGCAGCCTAGAATGGTGTCTGGAAATCAGGGTGGGGGCTTTGTTTTCTGGAAGAGAAGCAAAATGAAACAGGAGAAATGAGAACATCTCGAGGTGGCCACTGACATCCAGAGATGGGGTGGCAAGAGATCAAAGGGGGACTGGACTACAGCTAGTCCTCGAACTTCCAACCATTCCTTTAGTGACCGTTCAAAGTTACGATGGCACCGAAAAAAAGCGACATGATCATTTTTTACACTTATGACCACTGCAGCATCCCCATGGTTACATGATCAAAATTTGCATGCTTGGCAACTGATTCATATTGATATCAGTCACAGTGTCCCGGAGTCACATGATGCCCTTTTGAGATCTTCTGACACGCAAAGGCAAGGGGGAAGCCAGATTCACTTAACAACCGTATTAACTTAACAATTGCAGTGATTCTCTTAACAACTGTGGCAAGAAAGGTGCTAAAATGGGGCAAAACTCACTTAACAACTGTCTCGCTTAGCAACAGAAATTTTGGGCTCGATTGCGGTCGTAAGTCAAGGACTACCTGTATATAACCTTTAAGGTTATTCTGCGGTTTCAGAACTCTTGAGTTTCAGATTAAATCTGGAAATAAGCGAGATAGGAAGTCGTGACCCTCCTGGTTTCTTAACGGGGACTCTTCCTAAAATGTTTGATTTGCTGGTTCTCCCCTATTTCGCCTTGGGAGCTTTGCAAGCCGCGTTGCAAAAAATCGTGCCGTGTTCTTGCCATCCAGCCAGCCTGGGAAAATGCTCTAGCCCAGGTTGCACAGAAGGATATCTACTGGCAGAGTTTAGGCGGGAAAGTGTTCCCGTTTTCTCTGCGGGAAATTAATTTAGATTGCCTTCTGTTCCTTTCCAACTTGCTGGATCAATAGGCCTGCAGTTGAAAAATTGGGAAGCTGACATCCGAGATTAGGGACTGGCAGAATGGACGAGTGCCATGCCTTTAAATAAACAGGAAAGTAGGCCAGAGAATGGCTAATTAAAACAAAAAGCCTTGAGCTGGAAGCGTTTATTTTGTGGAGTGCCATCAGGCAAGGATAAAAAGAATAGATAGCAATTTGGACTACATGTCTATGGAGATTCTCCGTCATCCAGGTCACGGTGGTCCCAAAGGTGCTTTTTCAAAAGGCAAGTGGACTTTCCTTGGTTTCTTTCCTTGATCTGAAGAAGCTTCTTGGATAAGAAGCGAAAAGTCTTCAAGGAAAAACAAAGCCCAGTTGTGTTTTGAAAAAGCCCCTTTGGGACAATTTGGACTGCAGGAAATCCAGCAGGTGAAGTGTTTTTTATGGCATGGGGAAATAATACTCTACTGGGGTCCCTTGAAAATGGACAAATACAATACAGGTAGTTCTCGATTTACAACAGTGCATTTAGTGACCGTCGGAAGTTACAATGTCCCTGAAAAAAGTGACTCGTGATCGTGTTTCACACTTAACACAACTGCAGTTTCCCCGTGGTCATGTGATTAAAATTCAGATCCTCATATTTATGACTCTTGCAGGGTCTTGGAGTCACATGATCACCTTTTGCGACCTTCTGACAAGTAAAATCAAGAGGGAAGACAGAGTCACTTAACAACTGAACAACTGCAGAGATTCACTTAACAACTGTGGCAAGAAGGGTCATAAAATGGGGCAGAATTCACTTAACAACTGTCTCACTTAGCAATGAAAATTTTAGGCTCAATTATGGTCGTAAGTTGAGGACTACCTGTAACCTAAGTCTTGAGATGAGTGGTTAGCAGTCTGGTCTAATTTTTCACATGATATTGTGAGCAGATAGCAATAGCAATAGCACTTAACGCTTATATACCGCTTCACAGTGCTTTATAGCCCTGTCTAAGTGATTTACAGAGTCAGCATGTTGCCCCCAATAATCTGGGTCCTCATTTTACCAAATTCGGAAGGATGGAAGGCTGAGTCTACCTTGAACCGGTCAGTATCGAACTCCTGGCAGTTGGCAGAATTAGCCTGCAATACTGCATTTTAACCACTGTGCCACCACGGCTCTTAATGTTGAACAAATCACTATTTTTCTACTATACAGGGTTGTTGTAAAGATAAAACAAGGAAATAAGTAATGTACGTTGCCAAGATTTCCTAGGAAGAAATGAAAATAAAACCCTCTGCAGTACAGGTAGTCCTCAATTTATAATGATCCGTTTAGTAAATATTCAAAGTTTCAATGGCACTGAAAAATGTGACTTATGACCGTTTTTCACAGTTACGACTTTTGCAGCATCCCAACTGTCATGATTTAATTTTGATTAAAATTCGGATGCTGATTCATATTTATGATGGTTGCAGCGTCCCGGGGTCACGTGATCCCTTTTTGCGACCTTCTGACAAGCAAAGTCAATGGGGAAGCCGGATTCACTTAACAACCAGGTTACTAACTTAACAGTTGCAGTGATTCACTTAACAACTGTGGCAAGAAAGTCACAAAATGGGGCAAAGCTCACTTAATGTCTCACGTAGCAACAGAAATTTTGGGCTCAATTGTGGCCGTAAGTCGAGGACTACCTAGAATCTGGCCTGTTTTCTGCTCTGTGTTCAATCTAGATTTATTCCGAATAAGCAGAAGAAGATATACTGTGACGGAGATGAGTTTTTCAAGGTGAAAAATGAAGTTTCCAAATGACTTTTTCACACTATACAATTCTTCTTCTTCTTCTTCTTCTTCTTCTTCTTCTTCTTCTTCTTCTTCTTCTTCTTCTTCTTCTTCTTCTTCTTCTTCTTCTTCTTCTTCTTCTTCTTCTTCTTCTTCTTCTTCTTCTTCTTCCTTCTTCTTCTTCTTCTTCTTTTCTTCTTCTTCTTCTTCTTCTTCTTCTTCTTCCTCTTCTTCCTCCTCCTCTTCCTCTTCCTCTTCCTCCTCCTCCTCTTCCTCCTCCTCCTCCTCCTCCTCTTCTTCTTCTTCTTCTTCTTCTTCTTCTTCTTCTTCTTCTTCTTCTTCTTCTTCTTCTTCTTCTTCTTCTTCTTCTTCTTCTTCTTCTTCTTCTTCTTCTTCTTCTTCTCCTCCTCCTCCTCCTCCGTCTTCTTCTTCTTCGATATCTTGAAATTTGAGCATTTTTATAGTGTTACCAAGTCAGACAGCATTTCTCCCTCCCTCCCTTGTAATATGAACTTTGGTTTTAGATACAAAAAAAAAGAGGTGATCGCATGGACCGTGCAAATGTCAGAAATTCATGCCGGCTGCCAAGCGTCCGAACTTTGATCCTGGGATCATGCGGATGCTGTAATGGTCGTAAGCATGGAAGCTGGTCACGACACACTTTTTTCAGTGCTGTTGTAACTTTGAGCAGTCACTAAAGGAATGGTTGTAGGTCAACAACTTCCTATATTTAAATTCCCACGGAAAGCAAACCTCTCCGGTCTTTTGCCAAGCGTGGGTCGCAGGCACAACACTGTTGCGGTCAGTCTCCTCCCTCTGTGATCTCCGTTTGAAACTATTTCCCTTGACTTTTTCTCCAAATTAAAAGGAATAAAGCTAGCAGATTTCACCTGCCTTCGGGCTGCCCTTGGGCAGTTTCAGAAGAGGGGGAAGGGGGGGGGGGAAAGAAGACTGCCATTGTGAATAGATTTGCAATACTGGCGAATATCTATAGTTCGGGTGTAGGATGAGAGTGACGGTTCGTTCTCCGAGCTTGTGGGTTGGTTTCCGAACATTTTGTTACCAGGTTAGATAACATCTTCAGTGGCGTTTAGGGGATGTCACAAGACCCTCACTTGACACACCCATCACAAGACCCTCACTTGACACACCCACACCTGAAGCCCTTATAAGCAGAACACCGACACTGACATCCCCTAAACTCCGCTGAAGATGTTACCTAGCCTGGTAACGAAACGTTCAGAAACCAGCCCATAAGCTCGGAGAACGAACCTTCACCCTCATTGCGAGTAGAGCTCAGGATGACCTTGACTTGCATCCATAGCAGGCTGGCGACCAGATGAAGTCAGTGTCATGGGGACATGTCAGAAAGAAGGTCCTACTTGGGCCACAGTGAGGTGGAAATTGGGAAAAGGCCTGTGACAGGATGAGAGAAGTCTTTGCAGTTGCAGAGATAAGAAGGAAAAGACAAATACTACAAAGAACAAATTCAACAAGCCAAAAAGGGAACAACACAAAGACCAAAACACTTTCCCACCAGCAATCAGCACCCAGATGAGCATAGATTAATTCCAATGTTAACACCAGACCAACAATCAAGAAGTACACAATGCACCAATCATTGAACTGCCGAACGAGCTAACAGTAAACAGCCAAACCAAAGAACTCGTAAGACCACCTCCACCAACACTGACAGGGCAAGCCACTAGAATATAATCCTACTCCTTACTAGCACTGATGATGTTACCTAGTTTGGTAATGAAATGTCTGTAGAAAAACAACCAAGGACCCCTCATTTTAACCCTGAGCTACAAATATTCTCCTTTATTAGGGCAAATACTAGCGAGGGAGGTGATGGGCTAACTTTCCTTCTCTTGCTACAAAAGCCTTATCTCCCCCACCCGACATCAACGTGACCCCAACAAGCTGACAACATACGGCCAGGGATTGAGTGAACCTAAGCCGGGCTCCCCAGGCTGTAGAGATAACCAATCCTCTTACCAGCTGCTCTGATCCAACTTCCCTCCATGATAAGGAGCTTTCCTTAATGGGCCGTGCAGAGACGGGAGGCTGGCAGGGTGGGAGTGGGATTAGAAAACAGCAGAAAAACAATTGGGGGGGGCTTTCTTTTCTCTCCCAATTCTCCATTCCTTCCGGTAGCAGATGGGCTTCCCTGTTCTGCACTTTCTCCATTGGACACCCCCCTAGTCACCTCCTTATCCCGAATGGATTTGTGAAAGAAAGTTCAACACCGTAATCCATCTTTCTTCCTTCCTTCCTTCCTTCCTTCCTTCCTTCCTTCCTTCCTTCCTTCCTTCCTTCCTTCCTTCCTTCCTTCCTTCTCAATTACTCTCTTCCTTATCCAGGAATGGATTTGTGAAAGAAAGTTCAACACTGTAATCTTTCTTTCTTTCTTTCTTTCTTTCTTTCTTTCTTTCTTTCTTTCTTTCTTTCTTTCTTTCTTTCTTTCTTTCTTTCTTTCTTTCTTCCTTTCTTTCTTTCTTTCTTTCTTTCCTTCCTTTCTTTCTTTCTTTCTTTCTTTCTTTCTCCCTCCCTCTCTCCCTCCCTCCCTTCTTTCCTTCCTTCCTTCCTTCCTTCCTTCCTTCTTAATTACTCTCTTCCTTATCCAGGAACAAATTTGTGAAAGAAAGTTCAACACTGTAATCTTCCTTCTTCCTTCCTTCCTTCCTTCCTTCCTTATCCTCCTTCCTTCCTTCCTTCCTTCCTTCCTGCCTGCCTGCCTGCCTCCTCCTGCCTCCTTCCTGCCTTCCTTCCTTCCTTCCTTCCTTCCTTCCTTCCTTCCGTCCTTCTGCCTTCCTTCTCAATTTACTCTCTTCCTTATCCAGGAATGGATTGTGAAAGAAAGTTCAACACTGTATATCTTTCTTTCTTCTTTCTTCTTTCTTTCTTTCTTTTCTTTTCTTTCCTTTCTTTCTTTCTTTCTTTCTTACTTCTTTCTCTCTCTCTCTCTCTCTCTCTCTCTCTCTCTCTCCCTCCCTCCCTCCCTCCCTCCTTTCCTTCCTTCCTTCCTTCCTTCCTTCCTTCCTTCCTTCCTTCCTTCCTTCTCAATTACTCTCTTCCTTATCCAGGAACAAATTTGTGAAAGAAAGTTCAACACTGTAATCTTCCTTCCTTCCTTCCTTCCTTCCTTCCTTCCTTCCTTCCTTCCTTCCTCTTTCTTTCTTTCTTTCTTTCTCTTTCTTTCTTTCTTTCTTTCTTTCTTTCTTTCTTTCTTTCTTTCTTTCTTTCTTTCTTTCTCCCTCCCTCCCTCCCGCCCTCTCTCTTTCTTTTCCTTCCTTCCTCCCTCCCTCCTTTCCCCCCTTCCTCCCCTTCCTCCCTTCCTTCTTCCTCCCTCTCTCCCTCCCTCCTTCTCGCTCGCTTTCCCTTCCTTCCTTCCTTCCTTCCTTCCTTCCTTCCTTCCTTTCTTTCTTTCTTTCTTTCTTTCTTTCTTTCTTTCTTTCTTTCTTTCTTTCTTTCTTTCTTTCTTTCTTTCTTTCTTTCTTTCTTTCTTCGTATATCACCTCTTCATTGTCTTCCCAAAATGATTTGCAAGCAATATAGCTACAGAGGAAACAGAAAGAAAAATAAATAAATAAAAAGAGCACAGAAAAGAAACAGGCAGCATAAAACCGTCAATGAGATTCTGATCGGAACTATGTGTGCCTGAGGGTTTTTTTTTTGCAAGCAAGTTTTTTAAAAAACATATTACTTTCTCCAATTGGTTAAAGTATCATTCCTATCTTCCCAGCCAGTCATTAGCCAAGCGGGATGGAGACAACATCAGCAATAGACGGGGGAAGGTTGAAAGTAGCTCATGATATGAGAGATTGGCCTATACAGTTTCTCGGAAGTATATTTTTTCTGTCTGATAAATATTATTGTTTTGAAGCTGGGCTCCAATGGCACTCTTTTGGACTTCTCATTTCTGGTTTAGGAGCTGTATCTAAATCTTTTCCTTGTGTTATGGGCAATACCCTCGTAATTGAAAGGCACAGTTAAATCAACCTATTTGTTGACTTATTCTTTTAAGATGAGAGGAGGTAAATCACTGAATGCATAGGGAACCATCCTATTTTGAACAGATTAGAATTTTAATTTAAATTAAATCTAATGCTGGCTTTGTCCTTGCTCACTCACTTTTTGGAATGTGATCCCTGGTATAACTTTCAAAAGCCTGAGGAGTTTGATCTATGCCAGTTATTTGGTTGGGGATAATGGGGCTTGTACTTTTGAGCATCTGGAAGGCATTCAGTTGTGGCTCATGAGAAGAGTTTACCATGATATTTTGGGTGGATTGTGAATTGTCACCCCAACCTTTCTGGGGTTCACTAGATTCAGGAAGGACTATTAAAGTGGACAGAGAAATGGACAAAGTTAGTACAGTATTAGGTAGTCCTTAACTTGTGACCACAATTGAACCCAAAATTTCTGTTGCTAAGCGAGACAGTTGGTAAATGAGTTTTGTTTCATTTTATGACCTTTCTTGTCACAATTGTTAAGTGAATCTCTGCTGTTGTTAAATTAGTAACGCGGTTGTTAAGTGAATCTGGCTTCCCCCATTGACTTTGCTTGTCAGAAGGTCGCAAAAGGTGATCACATGACCCCGGGAGACTGCAACCGTCATAAATATGAGTCAGTTGCCAAGCATCTGTATTTTGAACATGTGAGCAAGGAGACGCTGCAACGGTCGCAAGCGTGAAAACCGGTCATAAGACACTTTTTTCAGTGCCGTTGTGACTTTGAACGGTCACTAAACAAATGCCAAGGACTACCTGTATTAAGACTACTCAGGTAGTCCTCGACTTACGTCCATCATTTATCCTTTAAGTGAATGCAGTGCTTTTTAAGCATTGTTCACCGTAGGTACTTTTAGTAGAATGCGGTTATGTGACTACGGGATGCTGCAAATTGGCTGTAAATATGGGCTGGTTGCTTAGCACCCAAAATGCAGTCACGTGACTGGGGGGCGGGGTCAGCCCTCAGAATTCCAAATCCAGTCATATGTACCTTTTTGTGGGGGGGGGAGGTGTCCATTATTGTTTCAAATGGTCACTCTCCCACCCCAATAAGATAGTGGGTCACAGTACCTTTTGAGGTATTTGAAGACCAACTCATTGCCCACTAGAGCCATGTTTTTCACCTGATTGAAGTTATCACCATTTTGAAACTGGGCTATGCTTAAGCAGAACTTCCTGTCTTGCCCGCTGGAGCATCTGATTGGCTACTCTTGTAGGTAGTCCTCGACTTACGACCACAACTGAACCCCAAATTTATGTTTCTTAAGTGAGACCTTTGTTAAGTCAGCTTTGCTCCATTTTACAACCTTTCCAGCCACAGTTGTTAAGTGAATCACTGCAGTTGTTAAATTAGTAATACGGTTGTTAAGTGAACCTAGCTTCCCCCTTGACTTTGCTTGTCAGAAGGTCGCAAAAGCTGTTCACATGACCCCCAGGACACGGCAACCGTCATAAATATGAACCAGTTGCCAAGTATCCGAATTTTGATCACGTGACCCTGGGGATGCGGCAATGGTCTTCAATGGGAAAACGAGACACAAGTCACTTTTTTCAGTGCCATTGTAACTTTGAACAGTCACTAAACGATCCGTTGTAAGTCGAGGGCTACCATGTAATTTCCTCCTAGCAGTCCCATTGCCCCAGCGTTTCTAGCCAGAAGCCCGATTTGTGTTTGCTTTGCCGACTGTCAGTTTCCCTTAATTGAATTCGTGGAGGAGGGGAGCCTGTTTCTTCGCTTGACTTTGATCGGAGAAGATTTGCCCAAATGGCCTGCCAGAATGAATTAAGTCAAGAGCGGGGAAGCAAAAAAGCAGAGCACACTTCTGATTGGGTGAGGAAATTAAGAGGCCTGTTAGCATCAGGGAGAATCACAGAGAATATCCGTTGGCGGCTTCGGTAGGCCTTCCGACTGACAGCTGATCTCTCAGCTGCGGCCTATGCAGTGGGGAGATGGTGGCTGCGGCTTCAAGCATTTGGCACTGAGCCTCAGACGTCCTTCCATCTGTCGAGCTGACCCAGAGCCGCTTCGTTGAGCAGCTGCCCCACGATCCGTGACTGATGGCTGGCACCACTCGTCCCATGCACAGGAGACCTCATATATGCCTGGCCAAATAGTTCCAACGCAGCTGTGGCCATGGATTTCATGGGCCTTTGCTCCAGAAGTACCTGACCAACTTAGATTTGGCCCGTTTCTTCCATGTTTCCTGGTGCAGGTGACAAGGCTGTGTGTGAAACCGCCTTTGCAGGTAGTCCTTGACTTACGACAGGCTGCTTAGCGACCGTTTGAAATGATGACAGACTGCCCCTGGGAGTGTTTGTGATCCGGATTCAAAGTTCGACGTTCTGACAACTGGATCCCCCTCACAATCATAGGAGGGCACTTTGCAACCAGGCTGCGTTTATGGCCGTTTGCTGTGTCCCACAGTTATATGGACTGGGTTTTATAAAGGTTTTGCTGAAAACAGGAATTTTTTGTAGTGTTCAATGACCGTGATGGTCGCTTTATGGTTTCTACAAAAAAAGATTGTAAAATTGGCTCAGTTACCTGGGTGACCTGATTTACGACTATCACAAGTTACAAGTAAGGGCAGCTTCCGTTATGGTCGTAACTCGAGGACTATCTGTATTGGATCAGATCAGCTTCCTAGACTCAGTGGTGCCTACGTTAGGGCCACAGAAGCCAATTGCAGTTGATTCAGGACAAACTGTGATCTGGCAGAAGTCTTCAGCACCCTTTGTTTCAAAATACTGGCTAGCAAAAACGGTGGTAACTGGCAGGGTTGTAATTAGATTGCCTTGAGGTTGCTGCATCATAAATTGTGCATGGCAGATCCCTGTGACTTGGTGAGAAACAGCTCTACAAGCTCTGTGGTTGGAGACCCTTTATTATTTAGAACCTACATGAAGTCCCAAAGATGTTTTTTCCAAAAGGCATCTGGACTGTCTTGGTTTTTCTTTGAAAATGAATAGAATAGAGCTGGAAGGGACCTTGGAGGTCTTCTAGTCCAGCCCCCTGCTCAAGCAGGAGAACCTATACCATTTCAGACAAGTGACTATCTAGTCTCTTCTTAAAAATCTCCAGTGATGGAGTGCCCACGATTTCTGGAGGCAAGCTGTTCCACTGGTTAATTCTCCTCACTGTTAGGAAATTTCTCCTTAATTCCAGGTTGCTTCTCTCTTTGATCAGTTTCCAACCATTGTTTCTTGTCTTGCCCTCTGGTGCTTTGGAGAATAATTTGACCCCCTCGTCTTTGTGGCAGCCCCTCAAATACTGGAATACTGCTATCATGTCACCCCTATTTCTTCTTTTCTTTAGACTAGCCAAACCCAAATCCTGCAGCCGTTCTTCATATGTTTTAGTCTCCAGGCCTTTGATCATCTTAGTTGCTCTTCTCTGAACTTTTTCCAAAGTCTCAACATCTTTTTTGTAGTATGGTGACCAAAATTGGTTGCAGTATTCCAGGTGTGGTCTTACTAGGGTTTTATAAAGTGGTACTAATACTTCGCGTGATCTTGATTCTATGCCTCTGTTTATACAAGCCAGGATTGTATTAGCTTTTTTGGCGGCTGCTGCACACTGCTGGCTCATAGTCAAGTGATCATCCACTAGAACTCCAAGGTACCTCTCACAGTTACTGTTTTTGAGCCAGGTCTTGCTTAATCTGTACTGATACCTTTGATTTTTCCTGCTCGTCCAAGAGGATTCTTCAGTTCTAACTTACTGGGTGCTCCTGATTAAGATCAAGAAATACAACAAAGACTACATTGGAGAAGATATTGTAAAGAGTAAGGAAGGTAACCTGGATGGAAGCTGGGTTGCCAAGGCCACAAAGGGTAAAAGGTTTTTTAAATCCAGAAAGTCGAGATAATATTTAGAAACAGATCAGACAGACAACTCCCTAATTCACTGAATAATAAGATGGAGGAAATAGTATAGCACAATCAAACTTGCAAGATTCTATTATCATAGCCTGTCTCAATTAAAGTATTTTTAGTTATTTTTGGGGTGGGGCTTATATTACGAGCATCCTGAAAAATCATGCTAGGGCTTATTTTCCAGTTGGGTCTTATTTTCAGGGAAACACGGTAAGGGTGTTTGGGCAGGATGAAAAATGAGGGGATCCACTCAGCTGAGATCCGCTCAAGATTTTGGTTTCCTATCAGGAGAGATGAAGAAGGCTGGCTTGGTCCAAATCCAACATCTCAAGATGCCTCCTAGAATCTCCTGAAATGACCGTTATTGGAGGTTGCAGCTTTCAGGAAGAAAACAGTCCCTGTGTTAGTTTTATTAAATGAAATGTATCAGATATTGTGTCAGGTCAACAAGAACAACAACCCCCCCCCCAAAAAAAACCACCAAATTAAGAAGTTTGATTTAGAATAAGTCCATGGCTTCTTAGAATCTGTATTTTTGAGGTCCTCAAACCTGTACAAGGGCCTTCATTTTTGTAAAATCATCTGGCAGAAACAGAACCAAATAGTCCATAGTTAAAGGGGGAGGGGAATCTAAACAACAACAACAACAACACCCCCAGCAACCTTCTCTCTTTTTTCTCCAGGAGAATCTGATGGGAAAGGAGTCACTCGATCCAGGAGCACAAACAGCTTCTTGTCCCAAAGTGGGAGGTGCAAGATGATTCCAAAGGAACCATGTAGACACACTATTTCCGGTGACGTGGAATATGAAATGGTAAGGGGATCCAGAGAATGATTCCATAGAGCTAACTAAAAGATTTACTCTCCTTTCCTTCCCTTCCCTTCCTTCGCTTTGCTTCAGCCTTCACCTTTCCTCTCCCCATTCCCCATTCCACTTTCCCCCTTCCGCTTATTCAAATCTTAAGAAATCCACATCAGTTTCATGCACGGCAAAACAAAATCATACACACTCACACACCCCTGCTCTGCTCTCTTAAAGGTTTCTGAGTTAATACAGGTAGTCCTCGACTTACAACAATTCGTTTGGTGACCGTTCAAAGCTACAGCGGCACTGAAAAAAGTGACTTATGGGCAGTTTTCACACTTACGACGGTTCTAGCATCCTCATGGTCATGTGATCCAAATTCAGACGCTTTGGCAATTGCCTCATATTTATGACGGTTGCAGTGTCCTGGGATCACGTGATCCCCGTTTGCGGTCTTCTGACGAGCAAAGTCAATGGGGAAGCCAGATTCTCTTAACAACAATTTGACTAATTTAATAACTACACTGATTCATTTATCAGCTGGGGCAAGAACGGTGGTAAAATGGGGCAAACTCCCCGTTTTTTATCAATGTCTCATTTAGCAACATAAATTTTGGGCTCAGAGAGGACGACCTGTACTTAAACAAGCTACAAGGACAGGGAAAGGAAAGAATTATGCATCCTGGCTAATTTTAAATGCACTTTTCTCACGTTTTCTTGTATGGCGTCTTTGGCCTAACTTTTTCCATCCTGTTCCTGCGAGCCATTTTTCCCTATCCCACTTGGGTCTGGAAAAATTACGGGATAAAAAAAACGATGAACAAATCCTCCCATCAGAGTTTGCTGATTCAGTATCAGAAGTCTGGTGACAAAGTTTTTAGACAGTCAAAGGAGTTAATCCTCGCCCTGCTGCTCACCTCTTCCATTTCCAAGCTCACATGGGCAGCTGAAAAGACTGGGCTTAGGAGTCCTATTATCCAGGGCAACTGAAGCTTGAAGTCTAAGCCGGCATGCTTTGAGAACTGCTGAGTCTAGCGGAGTGGGACAAACCCGAATTTTCCAGACACCGAGTATATACCCTCCACCAGGGCAGGGGAAGGGTCATAGGGAGGGAAAGAAACACAGAATAAAGCAGAGGGCTATGGAAACAAAAAAAAGGAACAGGCAACACAAAGCGATGGAGAAGAAAACCACAGATGGGGAAGCAAGTGGGAAAAACAGAGCAGAGGGCCAAAAGCTAGAGAGAAAGCCATCGAGAGACGGGCGTGAAGGTGTGGCTACAGATGAAGAGGCAGCAGGGGTTGGGGCCGGGGGCTACTAAAGAAGGAAAGGGATAGACAGATGGAAGGAAAAAGGGGGTAGAAGGGAGAGAGTTGAGGGGAGGCTGGGAGGGGGATGTTTCAGAAGAGAACAGGAAGGAGGTGTTGAAGGAAGGAGGGCTAGCAGGATTTAAGAAGGAGAAGGGAGATGGTAGAGTGGACCGAAGAGATCTGATGAGTGGGTTGCAGGAGAAACAAAGGTGGCTTTGCAGGAGTAGCTGTCCATGTGGGTTTCACACCCATAAATAGTGTATTGTTGCAGCTTGGTTGTCTGGAAGTCAAAGCAGATCAGAGAAGTGGTTTATAGAATCCTAGAATTGGGAGGGACCTCAGAAATTGTTTAGTCCAAAGCTCCAGCTCAGCAGAGGATCTACTACTAGAGTATCCATGAGAAGTGACCTACCAGCCTGTTGAAAGACCTTCAACACTTCATAGGTCAACCTGTTGCTTTGGCTGAAGGGTGGCACAGTCAGGAACGTCCTTCCGAGGTCTGGCTTGAAGTCCACATTTGGTGAGGGAGAGCAAAGTAGGGTCCCCAGGGCTTCTGCTGCCTGCCACCGCAAGGCCACCATGGCAGTTCAAGGAGGCTACACCATCCTCATCATCCCACTGGGAACGGCCCTCAGCAATCTGCACGCTTTGAGATTCTTTATCTGGGTAAGTCTTTGTGAGGACCAGGGATCCATGCACGCATGCAACTTCCCGCCGCCAGCCTACATGCCCCTTAAACAATATTTATTTGCTCTAAAGTTCTGCAGTGAAAGGGGCACTGTATATAAAACCCTGCAAATGAGGGAATTGCTTTTGCCCCATAGAACTCCTTAGGTGCTGGATGCATCTTAATTTATATTGTGCTTATGCTTAACAAATACCAAGGTCTTATTTGGAAGCTTCATCAAGAGTTATATTTTCCCAGTCTTTTGGAGATAGGCTGAGCTGCCTCCTCTTTGGATATAGGGATATAGGATATAGGATCTCTCTCTCTCTCTCTCTCTCTCTCTCTCTCTCTCTCTCTCTCTCTGCATGCTGATGTATTCTTAATTATTGTTTCAATACTGCTGTCATTGCCAACAATTGTTTAGTTTTGATAGAACTCCATGTGCAGTTTTTAACCACGCTGTGGAATTTTATTTTAAAATAAAAATACCAGAGGTTCAAATTAGCAGTTCAACCAACTGCGCTTCTTCCAAAGAGCCAAAATACTGCGAATCTGCTTCTGGGTTTGAAGAGGAGAAACATCCTTTTTGTTGTAATTGGTAGAAGTTATGAGACTGAGTCACTTCTGTAACAGATGGAAGCTTATCAAAGAGAGGTCCGACCTAGAATTAAGGAGAAATTTCCTGTCAGTCAGGACAATTAATCAGTGAAATGGCTTGCCTCCAGAGGTTGTGGGTGCTCCAACTCTGGAGGTTTTCAAGAAGAGATTGAACAGCATTGGTATAGCATTGGTATAGGATCTCCTGCTTGAACTGGTGGGTGGACTAGAAGACTTCCAAGGACATTTCCAAGCCTGTTATTCTGTTATTCTGGCTTCATGTCTCAGATTATGTCCGCCCCCTTGGTGCTTTCAGTCCTTGAAACAGAGGGCTGAGCATTAACTCTTCTGAATGCAAACCCATCTGCTCCTAAATTATGGATCTTGGGGAGGGATGACTTAATACTGTAGGTCTCTTTTCAGGGTATCTCATGTCTAGTTAAAAGTGCTCCGGCCATTGTAAAGAAATTCCCATTGTAAAGAAATTACCGTTTCTCTTTCTTTTCCTTCCTTCCTTCCTTCCTTCCTTCCTTCCTTCCTTCCTTCCTTCCTTCCTTCCTTCCTTCCTTCCTTCCTTCCTTCCTTCCTCTTTCTTTCTTTCTTTCTTTCTTTCTTTCTCTTTCTTTCTTTCTTTCTTTCTTTCTTTCTTTCTTTCTTTCTTTCTTTCTTTCTTTCTTTCTTTCTTTCTTTCTCCCTCCCTCCCTCCCGCCCTCTCTCTTTCTTTTCCTTCCTTCCTCCCTCCCTCCTTTCCCCCCTTCCTCCCCTTCCTCCCTTCCTTCTTCCTCCCTCTCTCCCTCCCTCCTTCTCGCTCGCTTTTCCTTCCTTCCTTCCTTCCTTCCTTCCTTCCTTCCTTCCTTCCTTCCTTCCTTCCTTCCTTCCTTCCTTCCTTCCTTCCTTCCTTCTTTTTCTCCCTCCCTCCCTCTCTCTTTTCTTTTCCTTCTTTCCTCCCTCCTTCCCCCCTTCCTCCCTTCCTTCTTCTTCCCTCCCTCCCTCCTTCTCGCTCTCTTTCCCTCCCTCTCTTTGCAGCTCAAGCAGATGCAGCAGCTGGAAAGAGAGCGAGATGCCTTGCTGCAAGGCTTGGAAATGGTTAACCAGGTACGCGATTGGTTACAGTGCCACCTGCTGGAAGCTCAAAAACGCCAGAAGCACATGGGAGCCCAGGCGGTAAGTCAGGGTGGGCAGCCTTTTTTATCGGTCATTTATGGCCATTTGAGTGTCCTGAAGTCACGAGACTGTGTTTTACCAGGGTTTTGCCACAACTCAGCACTTACTTCTGGTTTTTCAGCAAAACCCCACCCATAGTGAATTATTGGTTCATGTAACGACCGTGGTATTCGCTTAACAACCGTGGTGATTCACTTAATGACTGCCATTAAAAAAAGGTCATAAAATCCAGTCAGTCATGCGACTGACCTGTTTTACGATTGTCACGACTAATGACCATGATAGGCATGTTCCATGATGATCATAAGTCAAGGACTCTCTACATTTCAAACATATCATTTGACAGCAGTTAAAAATATACCCCTCAAATAAAACAGCCACAATAACATTCAAAATGACTTCGTAAGAGCTCCATAAGCACTCCTGAATAGACCTAGGCGTGATCCATCACCATTTGCTGTGTTCCTCTCTTCCCTTCAAATTTATTCATTTATTTACTGGCAAATGTCTTTAGTCCTACATATTTCAATTAAGAATAAATCTAATCAGCTTACAAAAACAAATATAGTGAAAAAAATGCCTTTAAATATATCTAATGTTACTAAATCGACTTTTTAATAAAATCACAGTTAACAGCAAAGTTGCTAACACTACCTGAATTCTACCTACAGTACATATATTCTTCATCCATATGCATATTCTACATATATAGTATATATCCTCCATAGCTCAGTCCCGGAAAGCTTGTTTAAATGACTATGTTTTCACTCGCTTTCTAAATTTGCACTGTGTAAGAGTCATTCATTTTGGGGCAATCTATGAATACTGTTGAATAAAATGACTATATGAATGAAGAAATGAAATGTTTTAAGACATCTGGACAAGCTGGTGTGGCTAATAAATTCAAATAAATAAAATAGACCAGGTTGGGAAGAGCTGCAGTAACTAAATCACAACTGTGAATTGCGTATTCACAATTCTACTCTATATTTGTAATTTTAAGAAAAGCAGAAAACCATTAATGAAATTTGCCTGAAGCAAACAATTATACTAAATTATTGTCGACATAATTTATGCTGCAGTCCTTTATTGAATACCTGATCTTACAGTCGCTTATTACTCCATGGAAAGAAAGCAACTGTGCCAAAGTGGAATCAGAAATTAAAACAGGAAGGGAATATGCAATTAAATTACAAGTAATTATGTGTAACTAAGTCTTCAGACTTTCATGGAGAGAGTACAGGTAGTCCTCGACTTGCAGCAGTTCATTTAATGACCAAAGTTACGTCACTGAAAAAAGTGACTTATGACCATTTTTCACACTTACGATCGTTGTGGCATCCCCTTGATCATGTGATCAAAATTCAGATGCTTGGCCGCTGGTTCATACTTATGACCGTTGCAGTGTCCCAAAGTCATACGATCCCCTTTTGCGACCTTGTGACAAGCAAAATCAATGGGGAAGCCAGATTCAGTTAACAACCAGGTTACTAACTTATCCACGGCAGTGATTTACTTAACAACCGTGGCAAGAAAGGGTTGTAAAATGGGGCAAAACTCACTTAACAAACGTCTCACTTAACCACAGAAATTTTGGGCTCAATTGTGGTGGTAGGTCAAGGACCCACCTGAAGTGGCGGATGTCTTAAATGCAAGAAATTCTCTTTTTTTTTCTTATTTCTTGAACATTTGGGATAGACGTTGGATTTTCAGCTTTGAGATTTGTTGTCCTGTTTTGCACCACTGCAGAATGACAGCCGAGATTCTTACTCTAAGCAGAGCTGCCTGCTGCTGGCCAAGATCCAGGAAGTCAACCTGTGCTTGAAAAGTTTACTCACTTCTTCTGGAAAGGTCAGTAGTCCTCAACTTACAACATTTTGTTTAGTGACCGTTCAAAGTTCAAACGGCAGTGGAAAAAAGTGACTTATGACTGTTTTTCCACACTTACCACCATAGCAGCATCCCCACGGTTATGTGATCAACATTCGGATGCTTGGCGACTGGTTCATATTTATGACGGTCGCAGAGTCCCGGAGTCATGTGATTACTTTTTGTGACCATCAGACAAGCAAACTCAATGGGGGAGCCAGATTCACTTAACAACCGTATTACTCACTTAAGTACTGCAGTGATTCACTTAACAACTGTGGCGAGAAAGGTCGTAAAATGGGGCATTTAACAAATGTCTCACTTAGCAACATACATTTTGGGCTCAATTGCAGTCGTAAGTTGAGAACTACCTGTAAACAGATTTTGCAGGACCTTTGAGGTCTTCTAGTCCAACCCCCTGCCCAGGCAGGAAACCCTATACCATTTCAGACAAATGGCTGTCCAGTCTCTTCTTAAAAACTTCCAGTGTTGGAGCATTCAGAGCTTCTGGAGGCAGGTTGTTCCACTGGTTAATTGTTCTAACTGTCAGGAAGTTTCTCCTTAGTTCTAGGTTGCTTCTCTCCTTGACAAGTTTCCATCCGTTGCTTCTTGTCCTGCCTTCAGGTGCTTTGGAGAATAGCTTGACTCCCTCTTCTTTGTGGCAGCCCCTGAAATATTGGAAGACTAATATTATGTCACACCGAGTCCTTTTCTTTGTTAGACTAATTTATGCAACCATTCATCGTACGGTTCAGAATTGTGGTATTCAAGGCAGACCTATAGTATATGCCGGGTGACTGATACAAATAGACCTCACTTACCAGCCACCTTGTTTAGTGACCATTTGAAGTAATGATGGTGCCGAATAAGTAACTTTATGACTGGTCCTCACATTTATGACCCAGGCAATGTTCCCAGCTGCCCATCTTTCAGCCAACTCTGGATGGCTCCCAGTGATTTTTTAATTGTACCATGTTCTTAGAACTTTTTGCAAGCTTTTTGTATGAATAGGGTTTATTTGTGGTAAGAATTTGGCCAGCAAAACAGCACTTGTTCATGCTAGATACAAGTGTGGTGGTGAGTCACACTTAAACTGTGATTTTTCCCTCCCCCCTTCTTTGCAGCCCGAAGTGCCGCTCAAAAGTTGGGGGGTTCCCTTTTCCTCTCCAGAAAATCCATTTCACCAGCAAGCCATCATTGTGCTCAAGGAACAGAACCACCTGTTGACCAAGGTAACTACAAAAGCCTGGCTGATCTCCTTTGGATGGAAAAGGGGACAATTGATTTAAATTGCATTTGTGATGTGTCTATGGAGATTCTCAATCATGCAAATCAAGGTTGTCCCAAAGGTGCTTTTTCCAAAAGGCGAGTGGACTTTCTTGGGCTGTTGGTTTAAAAAAAAAATGTTTTACTTTTATTCAACAAGCTTCTTCAGTTCAGTTCACTGAAGAAGCTTCTTGGATGAGAAATGAAACATTTTTAAGGGGAAAAAAACCAAGGACGTCCAATTGTCTTTGGGATAAAAACACCTTTGGGACTTTATAATGTGCCAGATTGATCTACTAGAAGTAGAATCCAGAGATCCAGACTATCCCGCAAACAAGTATGCTTGTGGGTTTTAGGACACACAGTTTGTACAGTATTAAAGGGAATCACCTTACCCTATAATTCACTTCTTAAGTGTTTGAGAATTCAGAATAGTTCTTTGGTAAATGAACAAGGACTTTTTGGTGTGCTGTGAATAAATCTAGGAATAGAAGAACTGCTATGGAGCATTTATTATTTATTTTATTTTATATCTTATCTTATTTTATTTATTTTATTTATTTTATTATTTTATTTTATTTATTTATTTATTTATTTATTTATTTATTATTTTATTTTATTATTTTATTTTATTTTATTTTATTTTATTTTATTTTATTTTATTTTATTTTATTTTATTATTTTATTATTTTTTTATTTTATTATTTTATTATTTTTTTATTTTATTTATTTTATTTTTTTATTTTATTTATTTTATTTTTTTATTTTTTTATTTTATTATTTTATTTTTATTATTTGAATTTTTGGTTTTGGCATCTCCACCATCTGGAACAGTCAGGAGAAAGCAAATTTTAACCTATTGAGAAATCTTTGATGGACTGTAATACTAAGTAATCTAGCAATAGCAGGTAGAATTTAATATCTCCCTTTGTCATAAGTGTTCCCTTGAAAATCATTTATAGGTTTATTTCAGACAATCTATTTTTCTCCTGTAGTATGATTTGCCTTTGAAATATTAATTAGTCATCTCGAATGAAGTTTGAACCACACAACAGGCTGTCCGGCATTTTGTATTGGAATCCATGGTAGTAATACGGGGGTGGGTGTGTGGATGTGGCTGAACATGGATGGTTCATGACTAACAATTAATTGGCTGTAAATTAATGGCTGTAAGTCAAGGACTACCTATAGTCTATAATAAACAGATTCTGACTGTTTGCAGAATTTAAAACTTCAGCTTGCATCTATTACGTGAGATTGTTTTGTGAGGTCCTCTGGCAAGATGCATCTTTTAAAAATACAATCTTTATATAAAATCACAAATAATTGCATGCACCTCAGTGGGGCCTCCTGATCTGGTTGAAAAGGGAAGCATGCAACAAAGGTTGCACTCCATTCTCTCTCCCCTCACACACCTCACGGTATGAAAACTTAGAACCAGGTGGAGATTTGTGGGTCTCCAGATGCTACTGAACTGCCGTTCCCATCCTTCTCGTACCAGCTGTGTAAGATTGATGGGAGTTGGAGTTCATCAATTCTTGAAGGACCATTATTTGTCCATCTTTGGTTGCTCAGTAAAATGGCCCCAAAGCAGGTTGAAGGGACCCCTTGAATTGGGAAGTAACCAACTACAAGCTCCTTTCGAGAGCAGAAATGCTCTAAATATGTCAGATGAATGGAGAAATGATGCTACTTGTGTCATAATCATTGATGTTTACCTGACTAACAGGAGGTGTCCCAAAAATGCCACCGCATTGCACAACTGGAGGAAGAAAAAGCATCCCTTTGCAAGCAGCTGAAGGAGAGCTGGGGTTACAAACTCCCCAGCCACAAGGAGTTCACCTTCATCTGAGAAGATGCTCGGGGACGGGCGACCATAAACTCTGTGACGCTTCTGCTTCAGTTGGGCTTGCTTGGGATATCACTTTCTTTGGGGACTCCAAACGATGGACCACGTCAAGTCTTTTGTTAGGAAAGAGGCCAACGGCATTCCTGTTCCTATTTCCCCTCTTATTTGCAGAGGGCCAAGTTTGTTGGAGAAACATCTTGAGATGGTTGATGGTTGTTAGAATGGGAAAGATGAACATGAGGCTCTTGAGGTTCATGAAAAATAACCCGTGGAAGGAAATGGGTCAGGAGGTGAATCAGAGGTGTTGGGCAACCAAGACAAGGCCCATAACTGCCTTGGTTTCTTACCCTCCTGGGTTCCAACATATTTCAGATTCTTATTTCAGCTATGAGGTTGAAAACCTTCTCTCATAACAGCTTCAGGACTTTGTGCTCTGTAGCTCTGGATCAGGGATCCAGGCACCCAGAATTCATATCATGGCAGCATGTTTTTCCCTGGGATACCTATGCTGAAGTAACTTCCCTCTTGTGTTATTTTTTTTTCCCAACCCAGAAAAAGAGCCCATATCCATCAAGGGCCTTTTCATTCAGAGACCAAATACGTCGACGATCTCTTCGGTTTACAAATGTTGCAATCTCTCCTTTGATATAACCTGCAAATATCTAACCGTAATTCTGGGTTCTTCAGTTTTATATTTATACCTGAGTGGGGCTGAGTGACTACAGTATTACTTTTCTGTAGCTAAGGGAAATGAAACCAAGAGATATTTATGGCTAAAAACAGGGCTATGAAGCATGGGCACATGTCTCCCCGTGTTAGCTGTGTTTCCTTTCCACGTTTTGGAATATTGTTTCTATGATCCAAATGCTTCTAGATCAGTACTTTTTTTACATTTGGCAGTTTTAAGATGGATGGATTTCAACCCAGCATGCTGGCTGGGGAATTCTGGGAGTTGAAGTCCACACATCTTAAAGTTGCTAAAGTTGAGAAACACTTTTCTAGAATCTAGATCAATCCTGCACTTGTGGGGTGTGTTTACAGTCTAATCATTTTCTTTCTGCTTTTCTGAATTCCATTTGATATTTTTCTATTACTTTCTTCCTTCTTTTGTTCTCTTTGAAATGGTCTTTTGCTTGTAAAGGAAACAATTCCTTTCTCATGACCTTCTAAAATTCAGCTTATTTGGTTATTTATTTGGTCATAGCCCACTGCAATGTGTTCACTCTCTATGGGTCACAATCAATAATTTGCAATAAAACATCCAGGGTACGATCAGAAGTAAGTGGCTAAAATCTAAAACCACAAGATCGTGTCTAAAACCTGAGTTGCAAGGAGATGAAATAAAATTGTCAAGGAATTAATAACTAGAAGCTTGCATTCAAACACAATTCCTCTTACACAGTTGACTTTCTAATAAATTCCTAAAACCTAATGAGATGAGGGCTTCTTGAGTTTCACAGAGAAATGTGTTTCAAAGTACTGGTGCTGCAACAGAGAAATTGCATTGGTGAGCCTGTATGCATCTCAGTTTCCCCAAATGGATAAACTCCTAGATCCATGGTGGCGAACCTATGGCACGCGTGCTACAAGTGGCACGCAGAGCCCTCTCTGTGGGCACGCGCGCCGTCGCCCCAGTTCTAGGCCTTCAGCTGGATTTTATAAAACCTTTTTGCTTTAGGCCTCCGCTGCCATGTGCAAAAAAAAAAAAAAGGTTCAATCAGTCAATCAATTTCAACTTCTTGCAGGAAAAACAAAGATCTCGCAAAGTTGGAATTAATTGATTGAACTTTTTAGTCCCACCGAGTCTGCCGTTACCACCGCAGCCACACCCACCCAATGGGCCACTCCCACCCAATGGGCCACACCCACCAATGGGCCACGCCCACCCGGCACCCGATGATACATAAGTGGGTTTTGGGTTGCAGTTTGGGCACTCAGTCTCTAAAAGGTTTGCAATCACTGTCCTAGATTCTCCCGGACGTTTTGCGATGGGCAGATTGAAACTAGGGCTTGTAGAGGAGATAGCCCTGGGAGATAGTTCAATTGATATATAAAATAAGGACAGCCATGAAACTAAGAAAAAAGAATTATATAGAATCCTTCCTTCCGATTGCCAGAGGAGCCTAGCTTTAAAAAACACACACCCTCTACCGACATCTCCAACTACTAGGATCAAATATAATCTGACAGGTAGAACCCCAACCTCACCCGCACCCCGTAAGCACCTGGAGAGCAAGGATCAGTCAGGTTAGCCAGTGTTGGATGGCCCAGATGTTTGATTTTTCAACAGCTGTCTTCTTGTTTTCAAATTGTTGGGAGGCAGAGATGTCCTTTGTGGGCAAAGAACATTTGCTGGAATGAGAATCCTAACCCCGAGCAACCATTAGCAGAGCCGGTTTTATATTTTAACAGCAAGGAGAGTTACAGGTAATCCTCGACTTACGACCACAATTGAGCCCAAAATTTCTGTTGCCAAGTGAGATACTTGTTAAGATTTGCCCCATTCTACGACCTTCCTCGCCACGATTGTTCAGTGAATCAATGCAGCTGTTAAGTTAGTAACACGGTTGTTAAGTGAATCTGGCTTCCCCGTCGACTTTGCCCGCCAGGAGGTTGCAAAAGGGGATCACGTGACACCCCCCCCCCTCCCCGGGCCAGTGCAACTGTCATAAATATGAGCCAATTGTCAAGTGTCCAAATTTCGATCACGTGATCATGGGGACGCTCCAACAGTCGTATGTGTGCATAATGGTCACAAGTCACTTTTTTCAGCGCCGTTGCAACTTTGAACGGTCACTAAACGAAGTGCTGTATGTTGAGGACTGCCTGTATTTGCAAGAAATAAATTATAAAAATAGGCCGAGCCTAGCACTTCGTTAGCTACATCCTACCAGGAGGAGGAGAATCGGAGAGCTTGTGCTCTAGAGGCCTGTGCTAGGAATGGAGGCAAAATGAAGTGACCTCAGATTAGCAGTGTCTTAGGCAAAGTGGGACACAGAGTGAATCATGAAGTCCCTATGTCCCATTGCTCCCTTATGGTCTCAAAGTGCTAAAAAGTGACTCTTTCTGTTGGATTGGTGTAGGTTCTCCTGCTTAAGCGGGGGGCTGGACTACAAGACCTCCAAGGTCCCTTCCAGCTCTATTCTATTCCATTCCATGTCATTCCGTTCCGTTCCATCCCATCCCATCTCATCCCATTCCATTTTATTATTCTATTCTATTCTATTCTATTCTATTCTATTCTATTCTATTCTATTCTATTCTATTCTATTCTATTCTATTCTATTCTATTCTATTCTATTCTATTCTATTCTATTCTATTCTATTCTATTCCATTCTCTGATCTCAATGCCAAGGCAGTGAAAGGGATGAATCACGATTCAGCGGTGGAACTCTCGTAGCATACAATCGGTTCTTGCTCTCCGCAGTTGTTTTGAAGTGCAGTTCGACTCTCCTTGACTCAGCAAAAACCTTCCTGACATGTCTGTTGTCCCCCAGGGTCAGTTCCTAGCCTGACCCTGTCCTGGCTTTTCTGTCGTCCACTTGAGTTATGCCTCAGGCATAGTGGGCGATAGTCCCACAAATTGGACACTTGCCAATGGCCTTTTGATGCTGTCAAAATACGGTGAGAAAGACTATTTAACTCTGGTAGAGTGAAGGGCCGTTGAAAGTTCTCTCCCTTGTGGACAGGTGATCAAATCACAGGAGTCTTGCAGAACTAAACAGTTGCCAGCACTTATTTGCGCTGTGCAAAGTGAAAAAAGACCCTAGATACTTTCTGTGCAAATCATGGAGAATTCCTGCTGCAGGGGATTAATCATTTTTGTTGAAAGCCCGACAGCCGCCTGTCAACCGTACTTTAAACTGGGGTTCCTCGCTGTGCAGGGTGACTCGAAAACCTGAAGAGAGGTAATTATTTGTCTGTGGATTCCACGTTCTGCACCACTGGCCTGTTTCACTGTCAGGCTCGGAGCACCGAGCGAGTCATTTTAACATCAATCCTTGGTAAACTTTCTAGCTGATTTCCCCTTCATTAGTTGCTGCCATCCCCACCCCTCTTGCTGGCTTGAATAAACCACTATAGGAAAATCCCAAACCAGTTATGGCACAGTACTGCATTATTAGTGCTTTCTCCTTTCCCTTCCACCGGGTCCTCCACTGAGCTATTTCCTTCTTTTAAAAAACCACTTTGTATTTATTCTGAGGTTAATCTCTTGAAATGCGTGGAAACGAAAGGTGTCATTAAAATGTTAAAGCATTTGAATGTCTTAGGGCTGCATAAGGAAGAATGGGCAGTGAAAACATCTTCTTCTCTGGTGCAAACTTCCCTGGGAGAACAATAAACACTAAGGAAGCAAATGGTTTGCCTTGAATTCACTTTATTGAACTCATGCTCAAATTTCCAAAACGCTGCTTACAGAAATCTCTATTTCAATATCCACAAAAGGTTCCTACCATATACAGAACAAACCCAAACAGAAATAAAAAAATAATTTGCATACAAATATAAAGAGATTTGTCGCTAGGCAAAAAATATATAGATCAGATTTATTAGGAAAGGCTTCAGAGAACGGGAATAGAGTTGTGCAAACAGGCATCAGCTGGAGACTCCATAAACATCCAGATTAAGGCTAAAAAGTCCAGAATAGGATCTGGTGTAAGACTTGCTTTTTTTATTCAGAGGTGCTGAAAGAGATTCAGGGTGAAAGCTCCCACTGAATTCTCCTTCCACCGGCACTGCCTGTGGAGAAACAGGAAATCCTCGATTTACGACTGTTTGCTTAGGACCATTCAAAATTAGGATGGACTTATCTTGGGGCTACTTACGACCCAGATTTAAAGTTCCAACAGGCCCTTTCTGTGGTCACGTGACCTAACTTTGGATGCTGGGCAATACAGCTGCCTTTACAGCTGTTTGCAACCTCCCACAGTCACGTGACCACATTTTACGACAGTTTGGCTGAAAACCAGCACTTAACTTCCGAGTTTTGGGGAAATTGCACCCATGGCAAAGCATGGTGGTAATATATCAGATCGGTCATGTGGCCCCACCCATTTTTTTACAGCATTTATGACTACAATGGACAGGCTCCATTGGGGACGAATATCAGGGACTATTAAGGATCCTGACCTAGAAAAGCAATCTTGCTTTCTGAATTAAATTAGCAAGCTCTTCCGGCTACTCCGGAGATAAGAAAGATCAAAAGGCAAGAGGGGCTGTAGTTGAGAGGCAGTTTGGAGCAGCCGGTCATGGAAATTGGAGAAAAGTTAGATCATGAAAGCCTCTGGAGCACATTTAGCCAAGGCCAGGTCTAAGAAGAAACCTAAGAAAGGCGTTCCAGGACTTAATTCCTAGCACCAGCAACACAGAAGAGGCCTGTGATTCAGAGGCCTGCGCAATGATCTCTTGGCTAAAGAAGAAATGAAGAGACAACTCATCCTGCAGTACACTATTTTATCTAACGCCATGTTGCTCAACCTTGGCAGTTTGAAGAGGTGTGGACTTCAACTCCCAGAATTCCCCAGCCAGCACAGCACAGTTGAACTCCACACCTCTTCAAACTGCCAAGGTTGAGAAACATTGATCTAATGCAGGGGTCTCCAAACTTGGCCCTTTTATGACTTGTGGACTTCAACTTCCAGAATTCCTCAGCCAGGCACGCTGGATGAGGAATTTTGGGAGTTGGAAGTTCACAAGTCATAAAAGGGCCAAGTTTGAAGACCCCTGATCTAATGGATAAAGACTACTGGCTTACTTCCCACAGCACAATAATGGAGTTACTCTCCTTTTAGTCCAGATCTTGCACCATCTAGTTTTTGCTCTCCTTATCTTTGAATTTTGGTGCATTGACCAGGGAAATGGGAATGCTTAAGAGGTCCTCCAGGGCTCAGTGGAATGAATGTATATCATGTGAAATAACGTTATCTGGAGATGATAAATTAATGGAGATTCAAAGTGGGCAAGAGACTGGGTGAATTATTAGATTAGTCTGTGACTAATGGCCCCATCATCACCTGGGAGACTCTTGTGTAAAGAGGAGAACTTCTTAATTCCATCTTTATTCAGCCCAATGGTAAAAATCAAGCAAAAGGGATTATTACTGGATTCTGCTGTGGAGTGGAATAATACAAAGTGAGGCCTGCACAACACATGAAAGGACTACTTGTAACTGCTAAGGATTCTGACCTGGAAAAGCAATATTGCTTCCTGAATTAAATTAGCAAGCTCTTTTGGCTACTCCGAAGAGAAGAAGGATCAAAAGGGGTGTGTACAGCAGCAGCCAAAAAACAAAAAAACAGTGTGAAGCAGCAGCCAAAAAAGCCAATGCAAATCCTAGGCTGCATTAATAGAGGGCCAGAATCAAGATCACGAGAAGTATTAATACCGCTTTACAAAGCCTTAGTACAGCCACACTTGGAAAACTGCATCCAGTTCTGCTCACCATATTATAAAAAAGATGTAGATACTCTGGAAAGAGTGCAGAAAAGAGCAAGAAAAATGATTAGAGGGATGAAGGCTAAAACGTACGCAGAACGGTTACGGGAATTGGGTATGTCCAATCTAATGAAACAAAGGACTAAGGGAGACATGATAGCAGTGTTCCAATATTTGAGGGGCTCCTACAAAGATGAGGGGGGATCAAACTATTTTCCAAGACAAGAAACAATGGATGGAAACTAACCAGAGAGAGAAGCAACCTGGAACTAAGGAGAAATTGCCTAATGGTGAGAGCAATCAACCAATGGAATAGATTGCCTTCGGAAGTTGTGGGTGCTTCATCACTGGAGGCTTTCAAAAAGAGACTGGATGATGATTTGTCTGAAATGGTATAGGATCTCCTTCTTGAGCAGGGGGTTGGACTAGAAGACCTCCAAGGTCCCTGCCAACTCTATTATTCTATATCCCAAAGGTGCTTTTTCAAGAGGCAACTGGACTTTCTTGTTTTTCTTTGAAGATATTTCGCTTCTCATCCAAGAAGTTTCTTCAGCTCTGACCATTACCCACCATCCAGTCAGAGCTGAAGAAGCTTCTTGGATGAGAAGTGAAACGTCTTCAAAAAAAACCAGGGAAGTTCAGTTGCCTCTTGAAAAAGCACCTTTGGGACAACCATGACCGGGATGACTGAGAATCTCCATAGACATCTATTATTCTATGTTCTAAAAATAATGCTGTGTTTTTTCACTCTCAGAAAGAACATTCAAAATTCACTGAATTGGAAAAAAAAATATTTTATCCACTTCAAAAACCTTTCCCCTAGAATCCCCTTGGATCTACTTCTCTATATAGAGAAGCTGGAAGGCTACCAATAGCACTTAGTGTTAGCCTTAGCACTTAGATATATTTTACAATCCAAATCATTCCCTCTCTTCAATATTACAACATTCTCTTCCTAAAGCATGCTACAAAGTGGCACTATAGATATTTTCAATTAATGCTCTCTACCCTTCAGAGAACGTTGGTTGCCTATGTAAAAATGCTGTACATGTTAAAATATGCCTATCTGTTCACAGTTTAATCATTACAGTGTCATTGACTTACCTGCAATCATTTCTACATCAATAGCACAATTATTATGGAGTAAAAATGAGATATATCTGCATTTAGGAATGGTGTGTACCACAAGGAAATATCCACCAGCTTTCCAGAGCAACAAAATCTCAAAGAGACCAGGTTGAGGAAGGCTGTTTTAGCAGAAGCTGCTCCAAAACAAAATCAATCCCATTTCTAGGGAGTTAAGAGCAATGAGGTGCAATTGGCAGCATGTGCCCATGATCAGAAAGGAGTAAACTCCTGCAGTGAAGTTCAGAAACATTTGAAGAAGCTGAAAGAACTGCAGCAGACACCATGCAGAGTGTCTGGATGTGGAATGATGCAAGAGATGGGGGTCAGCAATGTCAGTCCGTGGGATTAGCAACCCCAAAACTAGTGCTGTCCATCAAAGCATATGCTTACTAGCAGCAAGACTGTGGGTTCAGGCCCCACATGGGCCTTTGGACAATCCCTCTTGGGAAATCATAGCCCATAGCCCATCCTGTGCATACAGATCGGAACAACTATCCTACCATGTCCAGTTAAAAAAAAATTTCAAGGAGCCCATCTCACACTAGAGAGCAAGCTCATATTAAAAAACACCACCTGATAGATTAAGAGTCCTGGTACCTGGTCAAAAGCCAGCTTCACTACAAGGTTGTGTTAATGGATGTTCTACCCCATTAAAAAAAAAAAAAAGATCCTTGTTCTCTCTCTAACTCAGCTCTTCCAATCAGGTTAGAGGATTTTAGTGATTTTTCCTTCACACTGAGTAGACTCCCAATGTGACATCCTAACAATGGTCTTTTGAGGGCTCCTTCCTTCCTTCCTTCCTTCCTTCCTTCCTTCCTTCCTTCCTTCCTTCCTTCCCTCCCTCCCTCCCTCCCTCCCTCCCTCCCTCATACAATGTTAGTTATTGCGCTCCTGCTCAGCAAATCCTCTTTTTAACTTTATTCTCTAATAAAGTAAATACCATCATTTTCCAGCAGAGGGCAGCTGGAAACTTCTCCCATACGTAATAAATGGCGGCCTTATGGTGCCAGCCACACAATGGCCAGTAAGATGGTTGAGAACCACCACCAGATTTTGGCAGAAGGAGCAACAGCTCTAGCAGCAGCACCAGGAGCATCTGCCACCACCCTAAAATCCTCTGGAGGTGTGGTTACTGTCTTGCCAGGAAGGACAGTTGGCATTACTTCAACTTGACATGGATATTTCTCCCCAAGAAGGTTGGTGACCACTAGCTCTGCCTGCCGTGAGCAACAATTTGAGGTGTAAGTGACTATTTCCACCCACCCATGGGCTTGGCGGGGAAGCACTGGACCGTTTTCCACCTGCACCGAGTGAATACCAGCTTTGTCCCAGATTTGCAAGGTGGCTGCCCAATGTTGGCTGCGACAGGGGGACTGTGGTGGACCACAGGAATTCTCTGAAGAGGTGACAATGCATACTGGGGGTGAGGTGGTCTCCACCTGTGATTAAAGAACAAAAGGGATAAGTTGCAATAGATCAAACAATTGCACTGGCAAATGTTCATGCACAATCGATTGATTTTAGTATTGTAGTCTTAAATAATACACCTGGGAAAAGCAGATGCAAGTTTATTGCACTGTACTGTCATTCAAAGCCACTTGCCCATATGATAAAAATATTACCAGTTTACTGCATTGCTTAAGAATGCATGCAGCCCAGCGGGGTATTTAGTGAATCTCCTAGGCCAGGGGTAGGCAACCTTGGCTCTTTTATGACTCGTGGACTTCAACTCCCAGAATTGGGAGTTGAAGTCCACGAGTCATAAAAGAGCCAAGGTTGCCTACCCCTGTCCTAGGCTCTGTATCTAGATGTTTGTCAACCTCTCCCAACTTGTTGCCTTTCAAATGTAGTGGGTTTTAGTTCCGGAACCCCTTGTAGACTTAATTCAAGACTCAAGAAGGATCCACTCACTTAGAGTAAGACCCACGCATTAATTCAGTTAGCTGCTACAGTCAAGCAGTACCCAAACGGCACAGATCCAACATGTCCTCCTAACAAGATGGATATTCTCCATCTCTTTACTGACATTGCCAAAGGCAACAGATTCTGAGAACAGGCAAGCATCTCACTGTACTTAAGGACAGAGTTGGACATCTGTAGCCAAATCTGCTAATCTTCACTGCTCAAGACAGAGTACTGAGATCGCTTTCCTATCTGATCCTATAAAAAATAGTTTTTGGTAGAAATGAAGGATTCGTCAAACCACCCAAGTAGCTCTCTTCTCCAGAGCCCTTTTCAACGTGGTTTGTTCGTGCATGTCTCACCTGAGGCCGAGGCATCACCAGAAGATCGATATGGGCAAAATCAGGCTCTGCAGACGGGCTGAGAGAGTTGGCCTGCAAGGTTATTGTAATCAGTGACCCAGGCAGAGCAGTATCAGGAACATTTAGGAATATCTGTCCTGTCCCTGTTTGGTTGAAGCCTAATTGCAGTCTGCAAGAAAGAGAAGGTGACAATGACAATACTGTTGGACAGTCTAGCTCAGGGCTTTTCAACCTTTTCACCCATTGCACCACTTTTAGGATATGGCAACATCCGAGTACCACCAATCGCCTAGCAAGGTGTCAAAAACTTGATGACCAAAAAAAAAAAGGAAAAAAGTGATAAAGTACAGGTAGTCTTCGACTTACAACAGTTTGCTTAGTGACTGTTCGAAGTTACAATGGCACTGAAAAAAGTGCCCCCCAAGCCACAGCCAAGCAAGACACCTGCCTGCCCGCCTGGCGGCGCTCTTGCTCCTGTCCGAGGTTTTCATTGTTGTGAGCATTTCTGTTGAGGGTTGGCAGTGGGGGTGGGGTGGGGGGTGTTTGGTTTTTATTCCCCCCGTCTGCTGGGTGGTTTCAGCAGGTTTTGGTCACTTCATATGACCCTGGGACACTGTGACCATCATAAATATGAATCAGTTGCCAAGCATCTGAATGTAAATCACAAGACCCTGGAGATGCTGCAACATTCCAGCTGATTGGCGCTTCTTCTGGGCTCAGCAGAAGCTTCAGGATCAGTGCTGCTTTCCAGCTGAGCCCTGACAGCCCTGCAGCTCCAGCCATTTCTCACTCGGGCTTGTGCGGTGCTGCCACCGGTTCAGCTCATTCCCCTCCCCCACTACCACTTTACTAGGATGGTCGCGTACCACCTGCCAGGTGCCAATGTACCACAGGTGGTACCCGTACCACTGGTTGAAAAGCCCTGGTCTAGCTTACATTAAAAAAATGGGCAGGGGGATGTAGCTTGATTGGACCTAATGTTGGTTGCCTCCATAGGCCGTCTGAAACCTTCCCCCAAGTAACTGAATCTGGAGCCACCTGCAGGAAAAGCATACACTCCTTACAAGGAGTAAGGTGGGTGGCCTGTGGTACGTTAGATATTACTGATCCACAAACCCCATCCAAGGTGGGCATAGGAGAGAAATGCCGAAAGCAGTTAAGTCCCATATCAGTGGGTCACAGGTTCCCTTTACTGCAGTGTTTCTCAACCTAGCAAATTTAAGATGTCTGGACCTCAACTCCCAGAATTCCCCAGCCAGCATGCTGGCTGGGGAATTCTGGGAGATGAAGTCCAGACATCTTGCGGTTGCTTTAATGGAATGCAAAGGTGTGTTTATGGCCTAAGAACAGGCTTTGAGGACAGGTGCTGAGCGGGTCTGTATTATGGGATGGGATGGAGAGAACCTGGAATTCTATATATACTGCCTTTTCTCTGAAGAAATATAAAGATCTATAAAAAGAGACAAAGCAATGGGAAATATATGCAACCAATTGTATACTTTTGAGAGAGTAATAAAAATTACACGTCCAAGTCAGAAAAAAAAATGTTTTTCATCTTTATTACTAAGGAATGGTTGTATGAATCCTAATTTTCTATGGCTCACGTTTTCTCTGCCAGGCATAGGAAGGCAAAGAATTGTGCAGAACTCTGAAACTTTATCTTAGACACCTAGAAATAAAGTTGCTAGTGTTTCATCAAACAATGTCCAAACGCATCCAGCCCTATCTCTAAAAACGTAACCATTAGTAGTTTCAAAGGTGCTTTTTTTTCAAAAGGCAACTGGACTATGTTTTTTCCTTGAGGAAGAAGACCTTTAGCTTCTCATCCAAGAAGCTTCATCAGAACTGATGAAGTAAATAAAACCTCTTCTTCCTCAAGGAAAAAGCTTCATCCAGTTGCCTTTTGGAAAAAACAACAACAACCATGGATGACTGAGCATCTCCATAGACATTAAGTATTAGTTGTTCTTCCAAAAAATTCTATTTAAATTCTATTCTGTTCTTGTCTGCAATGTAATTTTGAAACAAAAGCAGTCTTTACTTTAGGCAGATAGACAGGAAATTCTGTATATCAAGCCTCAACATAAGGAAAAAAAACCCTTCTAATGTTGCTTATCATTGCCACTTAGAAAAGTTACCTGGCATTAGAGATGTCGGCTGGAATCCGGGGAAGGCTGATCACTTTCAGTCCATAATTTTTAGGTGCACCAGGATTTGTGACTTTCCAAGAGATGGAAACACGTTTCCCTGGGAATACAGGAGTCTCTCTGCTCAGCTGGAACAAATCAGGGTTTAAGTTACAGAACTGGGATAGAAACAGTCATCACAAACCAGTTGCTCTGGAAAGATAGATTTGTTGGCAGGTCAGTTTAAAAAGAGAAGACAGCTCAGATGAACATTAATCAGCTAGGAAGGCCAATCAGGGACAGATTTGAGGGAGCAGACTTTAAAACCAATATCAGATAGTGGGAGAAACATATTGGCCCAATCCTGAAGAGGAAAAATCTCAGAAAATGGAGAAATGGAAAAGCAGCCTAAAAAACACAGAAAGCCATCTCACAGGTACTGTACAGGTAGCTCAACTTATAACAGTTCATTAAGTGGCAAACTGTCCCACAGCGAGTTGGCCATGGTGAGTTGGTCATGGAGAGGTGGCCGCAGCGAGTTCGCTGTGGCGAGTTGTCCCATTCTGGATTCACATAACTGTGTTACTAACTCAACAACTGCAGTGATTCACTTAGCAACGGTGGCAAGAAAAGTTATAAAATGGGGCAAAAGTCATTTAAAAATGTCGTGAATCAAGGACTACCTGTACTGAGAATGAACAGAACTGGAGAGCAAAAATACCAAAAACTGACATAACTGTTTAAGCATATTTCTCTTGTCCTTAGTAAGAAGCTGTTTTTCGATTTGTGGCAATAATGTTAGGTCAGCAACACCTGCTGGTAGAAGAAACAAAACTAGAAAAAGTAGTTTTGAGACTCTCCACAGTCTCCAAGGGACTGACAGCAACTTAATCTAGATTTTCAAGTCTGCCTCCATTCTATCTAGTTTGGCTGTCAAAGATTTCCTGTAGAAAAAGTATTCACACAAAACCACATGGGATACAAAACACATTGTATATGTATATGTGTATGTTTATATATGTGAATGTGTATGTATATGTACACAAACAGGTATGTTATATAAATATATGAGTATGAGTATTCCTCTATTTATGACTGTAATTGAGCCTGCAGTTATGGTTGTAAATCGAGGCAATTGTTAAGTGGGCCATCACACGACCATGCCTGAATTTTACAATCTTTTTGCAGCAATCATTAAGCAAACACCACAGTTGTAAAGTTACTCTATTGTTAGCTACGGGGCGTTTTTTGCTGGAAGCCAGAAGTACATGCCAGTTTCTGGCAAAAATGTCATAAATTGAAGTCTTGTAACTGCAGGATACTGTGGGTGGCCATAAAGGCAGGCTGGTTGCCAAGCAACCAAAATGCAGTCATGTGACCACAGGGGAGTGTGGCCATTGGAACTTCAAATCCAGGTCATCAGTACCTTTTGGAAGGCTCATTGTAATTTTGAATAGTCTCTAAGTCATAAGTCAAGGACTATACCCAAACCCACACATCCCTATCCAAAATGTTAAGAGACAGGTTCTACAGAACAGAATTTTCTATAGCAGGGGTAGGCAATCTTGGCTCTTTTATGACTTGTGGACTTCAATGCCCAGAATTCCTCAACCAGCCATGCTGACTCAGGAATTCTGGGAGTTGAAGTCCACAAGTCATAAAAGGGCCAAGGTTGCCTATCCCTGGTCTATAGTATAGTAACGGCAGGAAAAGGAGACACCTGTAAAATACAGCTGTAAAATACAGGAAGATGCCCCAAATCTTCCTCCTCGGCTTTCCTCTTACCTCTAGGAGGGATCCTGTGACAGTTGCAACTTGAGGAGCAGATCTCTCCAACCTCTGGCCCTCACCATCCACTCCATGGACCACTATGGAAAAGCTGTTGGTGGTTGATAGATTCGGAGGCAGCTCGGCCATAAACAGGTCCATCCGATTGTCTCCTCTCTGTAGTTTTAACTCCCCAAGGCTGCCTGTTCTTGCTTCTAAATTCACCGACTGTAGCTGAACAGAGCCCGACTTAATCTGATTCAGACCAACTGCCATTACAACCAGGTAGGTAGGCAAACCTGTTGAAAAGCAAATGCTAACTGTACCAAACACCCAATCTCTATAGAACCTGGTGTGCCTGATTCCTTTCATCCTTAACCTTAAAAGACCGTGTGTGTGTTTGTGTGTGTGTGTGTGTTTAGACTAAAGATGGAGATAGTTCTAAGGAACAACTGGATGTTCTATTGCAGGATCCAATCTGGGTCGGTTACTGGGACCAGAGGTTTTTGTCTCCCGAGTTTTTGGACTCGTACTGGAGCCCATCCTCAGGGAACTTCTCTGTGTGCTTTGGGCTGTTCTGTGTGTGGTATTTATATGGTGCTGTTGCGTGTAGCTTTTTAGATGTAGACTGTGTTGGTGTTGATGGCTATTAAGTTGTTGGCTGTTGTTTCCTTGTGCTGCCAAGCCCCCGCCTCCTAAGTACTTGATAAGCTGGGAGTAAATCAGCACTCCTATTGATTGACAAGGGGCCTGTTTCCTAGGCTTCAATCACTTCCCTGGCTGTTTTTGTGCCTGCTCGTCCAACAATCTTAGTAGCTGCAAAATTGAATGTATGTCCTTGTTTATTGCAATGTGAGGCTACCAATGATTTCGGTTCTCCTCGTTTGACCGCTTGCTTATGTTCTTGCAATCTGGTGGTTATCTTCCTCCCCACCTGTCCTACATAGTCACAGGGAGAATTCATTTGTGGATGTTCTATTTTCTAAAATGGGGAATTCAAGCAATGCTGATGTGGTTCTTCTTTCATTCCACAATGACGTGCAGGCACAGTCAGGGATGAACATCTGTAAATTTCTCCCCCAAATTCAAGTCATCCTGTATTTCAGGTGATGCTTTTATGAGATCAGCTCAAAAGGTGGAAAGAAGCAGGATGAGAAAATGATGGCAAGGCGACACTCTAGCATTGCTGTCTCTGTGACTCAGATGGAAAATAATAAGATGCAGCAGAGATTACGAATGCTTCCACATCTACCAACCTTAGTAATCAAAAGACATAGTGCAAAAAATGCCATCTTTTTCTGCTTCAGAGATTATTATTTTCTGAAAAGAGGGGAAAAAATGGAACTGGCATAGGAAAGAACACTGATGAAGAGAAAGACAAAAAAAATAGTTGGGACGGATGACTGAATAATCAATGCCTCATCTGAAAGCACAATGTCAGAAGGAAATGATTTCTAAAGCTAAGTTATGATGGTACAAATTGGGGGTTAATTTCCCATACGTTCACACCCTTCAGAGATAAGTGTCAGGCTCCAAAAACCAAGAAAGATATGCAGAGTGACTTGTAAACAGTTTTCTTTATTGTTACTCACTTATAGGCAGAATCTTGTCAGACTAAAAGGAACTACTTTCATCATTAAGCATATGCTCTGAGAACTTCTATGGAGGAGCTATTTGATCCTCTTTCTCCCAAATAAACTATCCAAATTTTGCTGTCTCTTGGCCCTCTGGAATGCAGCCCCTCCCTCCCTCCCTCCCTCCCTCCCAGGAATCCAGACTACATTCTACCACAGTCGGCTATGGTTGCCAAATATGTAATGGAAGGCTACCATTACATAGAGATTTCTCTTTTGTGTAAAAACAAACATGGATCTTCTGAACAGAAACAATCTCCGTATTTACCTTCAACAGGAGGACTATCCAGCCTGAATAACCCTGGGTGACGTCCATCAGCGGGAACAGCAAAATAATACAAGAAATCGAGCGTGCTCTGACCTGTCAAAACATTCAGATATTTTAAAACCAGATCCCGCGGAGCCCTGTTGGTGCACTGGTTAGAATGCAGTATTACAGGCTAACTCTGCCCACAGCCTGGAGTTCAGTCCTGACAGGGTTCAGGATTGACTCATCCTTCCAGCCTTTTGAGGTTAGTAAAATGAGGACTCAGATTGTTTGGGGGCAATATGCTAACATTTGTAAACCACTCAGAGAGTGCTATAAAACACTATGGAGTGGTATATAAGTCTAAGTGCTATTGCTATTACTATTGTCATGACCAGCAATGGACTAGGAGTTGAAGGGTACAGTTTTTTAAAGATTGAAAATGCTACCTTTTCTTCATTCAACACACAGAATATGACATCTCCATTATATAGCAGGACTCGCCAATTGTTCTGCCTTTGTTTACCCCCAACACTTAATGTTTAGAATTGACCTGTTAAATGAACCTGGAATGATAGAAGAGTACTGCAGCTTTACATTGGAGGAGACAACCTACTGAGTTGAGATCAATGCCACTATATCTAATGGAAGGACTGGTCCTGTTGACCCAAGAGCCCAGTTTAAACCCATTTCTCACCTTGAATGTACACTGAATAATGCCCTTTGGATCGAAGTTTCAAAGTCCATTCACCAGGATGGACAGGAGCGGAAAGGGATGCTCTATAAATTCCACCAATGGATTGGATCTTGGCTAGGGGACCGTGAATTGTCGCATCAGTCTGGAATCTATCTGTACAAAAAAGGATGGAAAGAACATCAGTGGTTTTTAAGATATAAACTGAAGTACAGATAGTCCTTGTGTTAACCTTCAAACAATTCTGGCTGCAGCCATCTTCACTTCGTTTTCGGTTGCCACAGCAATGGGAGGGGGGAGATGTATTCTTCTAGCTTAGTCGTAACAATAACTTTCCTGTGGGAACCAAGGTCATGCTACCTAAGTTTTGGCAGGCTGGAGCTTCCGTTAGAAAGCCCGCCAAAGTAGTTAATTGGGGATTGTGATTTATGACATATTGCAGGGGTGGGAAATTCAACTTGTTATAGTGTAACCTTGGGGGGTGAACTTTCAGTCTTGGTTTCACCTTTGTTCGTGCTGATACTATGTAGCCATTGAATGTGTTCTTTGAGGAAAACAACTGCCTCGATGTTCTTATTTCTACCGGTCTCATCTATCGGAACTATGACACCTTGCTTAATAATTTGGTCATTTAGTAACCATTCAAAGTTATGATGGACCCCCCAACAGATACTTACAACTGATTCCGGAGTTCCAATGATGGCACCATCCTCCCCACTCACATTTCACCTTTATGGCTGGTTGCAGCATTCTACAGTTGTGGTGGAATGTAGTCTGGATTCCCAGGAATATGTAACCCCAGTTTCACAACCTTGCACTGGTTACCAGTTGATTTCCAGGTTCTAGTTCAAGCGCTGGTTTACACCTTACAAAGCCTGCATCTATTTCTGGCTCAACCAATGAGAGCTATTGGGAAGAAACTGCTAAATATTTCTCATTTCTGAGGCATGTTATCACAGCTTCTCCATACAAGCTAACATGTGGAATTGCCTCCCTTTGAAAATTAGGTTGACCCCCTCCCCCCCACTTTTTGTCAATTTTTCAAACACCACTGAAAATCAAATTGTTTTGGACAGCCTTTCCCCAATTTGGCATGGCCTCATTTTTATCTTCCAGTCTGATAGTATTCTTGTATTTTTTTATCTTGTTTAGTGTTATTGTTTTTTAATTGTTACTGTCAGTTTTATAGATTCTACCGTGAATATTTAAATGTGTTATTTATTCTATGTAAGTTACCAAGAATGTTTTATGAATTGTGTTGGATAGAAATCTGTTTGATAAATAAAATAAATAATAATTATACAGATAGTCCTTGATTTATGACTATAATGGAGCTTGCCCATTATGGTTGTAAGTCAGGGGTCTTCAAACTAGGCCTTTTTATGACTTGTGGACTTCAACTCCCAGAATTCCTCAGCCAGGCATGCTGGCTGAGGAATTCTGGGAGTTGAAGTCATAAAAGGGCCAAGTTTGAAGACCCCTGTTGTAAGTCATAACAATTGTAAAAATGGGCCACCCAGTTGACTGACCCAATGTTATGAAATTTTTTGCTGTGGTTGTAAAGTAACTGCTGCAGTCATAAAATGAATGCCACGGTTGTTAAGCATATCTATATTTTGCTACCGGCTGGTTTTCTCAGAAACTGGAAGTAAATGCCAGTTTTGAACAAAACCATTGTAAAATATGATTACATGACTGTGGAATGCAAAAGGCCATAAATGTGGGCCAATTGCTGATCACACAACATGCGATCATGTGAAAAGGGGGGAGGGCGTTAGAAATTTGAATCTGAGTTGTAAGTAGTTTTTTTTCATAACTTCAAATGGCTGCTAAGCAACCATTCATAAGTTGAGGACTACTTATAATCCACATTTTTGTACAGAACTTAAGGTGAAATATATAGCATTCTCTCCTCTTTTTTTCTGATCTCCCCAGCGCTAATCCAGCATCTTAACCATAGACTCCATTTGTTCCTTCACAAACTAAAGAAAAGAAGCACTTTGCAAAATGTAAAAGCATTTGTGACAAGTACAAGACCTAAAACATGAAAACAAATCAATATAAGAGTGAATACAGATCACTACCTGTAGGGTCCCTTATTTCAAAGAATTCCACGGAGCCTTGGATGGTCACAACCACATGGTCCACCAAACTGTCAATCCAGAACTGGTGGTTTACCAACTGGGGAACCTGCTTCTTTGTCCTGCGTTGAGTCCCTTTAGACCACAAGATGTTTCCTTTGTGGTAGCGAAAGAGAGTCACCTAGAAAAATAGGATAGTTTCCATCAGTCAAGGGCTACCAAATGTGGAAAGCTAGCTGGCTGGCTGGCTGGCTGGCTGGCTGGCTGGCTGGCTGGCTGGCTGGCTGGCTGGCTGGCTGGCTTCCTTCCTTCCTTCCTTCCTTCCTTCCTTCCTTCCTTCCTTCCTTCCTTCCTTTTCCTTTCCTTCCTTCCTCCCTCCACTGACGGTTGCAGTACTTTGTGACCATCTGACAGACAAAGTCAATGGGGATGCCAGATTCACTTAATAACCGTTTTACTAACTTAACTGCAGTAGTTCAACAACTGTGGCAAGAAAGGCTGTAAAATGGGGCAAAACTCACTTAACAACTGCCTTGTTTCGCAACAGAAATTTTGGGCTCAATTGTGGTCATAAGTCAAGGACTATAACCAGTGAATGGCAATAAAGGCGGTAAGGTGACTTCAAAACAGGGGCATCTATGGGGGATGGCAATTGTGATCATGTGATCAAAGCCACACCCTTTTTTATATGTGTCACATAAAGGCACCGGGTATAGTCATGCCCACAATCTTGATTTTTTTTGACTACCCCATACCACTGCTTCCAAATATTAGGATTGTATAATAATGCAGCAGGTCCTTCCAATACTGTTATGATTAATGAAAAATACTACCACTTTAGTATAAGTTGCAAAAAAACGGAACAAAAAGCACAAATTATTTCAAAGTCTGACCGATCCAAAAAATAACAGCACAGGGCTGTTGTTTAATAATGAGCTAAATAGGATCTCCCTTAAAAAGTTTACAGGTAGTCCTTGATTTACAACCATTCGCTTAGTAACCATTTGAAGTTACAGTGGAACTGAAAAAATGACTTGCAACTGGTCCTTGCACTTACAACCATTACAGCACCACCACCCCCTCTGATCAAAATTTGGGCGCTTGGCAACCTGCATATATTTATAAAGATTGCACATCCTGGGGTCATGTGACCGCCATTTGTGACCTTCCTAGTCAGCTTCCGACAAGAAAAGTCAGTGGGGGAAGCTAGATTCACTTAACAACTGCAGCGTCAAGCGCCGAGGAAATAAAAAAAATCCAGACAGTTCAAATGAATATAAAGGTTTATTGGAGTTCTCTACAAGAATCTAAACCACTAAGGGTCAAAGCAAATTGGCGGCAGATAAGAATTCGAGGTGGGCTGGACTTAGAGCTCTTGTGGGCATGAAGGGACTCAAGACTGATGAGGTGCTTGACCCCTCCCTCAAGCTCAGCCTGGTCATCTCCTACATGCAGTGCTTTGCTTAAGAACCACGGCAAAAAATGGTAATAAAATCAGGCATGAGTCACTTAACAATCACCTTGCTTAGTAACAGAAATTGTGGTCCCTCGACCTGTATGGGCAAAGTATACATAAACATATACACACGTGCACCTTGCCATTACCGAAGATAAGCTGGATTCGCCAATAATCTCAGCCATCCGCCGGATATTATCATTGTCTGTAAATATAATCTGGCCTCCTGAACTCTCAGCTAAGTGAACGTACAAGTTGAACCGGTTCGGGGCAAGCGTTTCCCGCTTCGTTCGAGTCTTGGACGGGTCTTCTGTGATTAGGAAGGTCACCTGACATTGAGAAAGCAAGAGTCTCAGGCTTAGGATCTAGAATACAGGTAGTCCTTGACTTACTACAGTTTGTTTAGTGACCGTTCAAAGTTACAATGGCGCTGAATAAAATGACTTATGACCATTTTTCACACTTATGACCATTGCAGCATTCGCATGGATGATCAAAATTCAGATGCTTGGCAACTGACTCATATTTATGACAGTTGCAGTGTCCTGGGGTCATGTGATTACCATCTATGGCAAACTGTCAATGGGAAAGCCAGATTCACTTTACAAGTTAAACAACTGCAGTGATTCACTTATAACTATGGCAAGAAAAGTCATAAAATGGGGCAAACTCACTTAATAACTGTCTCACTTAGCAACAAATGTTGGGCTCAATTGTGGTCATAAGTTGAGGACAACCTGTACAGAATATTCTAAATACAGAATGTGTGGACCAAAATAGTTTAGAAATATGAATCAATTTTGCATGAAAATGGCAACATATTTGGAAATAGTGGCTGGGGAGAGAATATACCATTCTGGATTATATCATTCATTGTTTTTTATTTTCATTTTGTGATAAGATTTACCTTCAACCTTTCTGCTAGGAGTCTGAGGTGACATACATCTTTTCCTCCAATTTGTTTCCCACAATCAACCCTCCATCAGTTAGATGGGGCTGTAAGATTCTCATTGGCCCCAGAAAACCTTCCATAAATGAGGATGGACTTGACTCCTGTTCTTCCCAGTCCTAAGTTAAATATGCTAACAGTGTTTCTCAACCTTGGCAACTTGAAGACATGTGGACTTCAACTCCCAGAATTCCCCAGCCAGCATCTTCAAATTGCCAAGTTGGAAAACACTGTGCTAACATGCCCACAGTGATGTCTGCACCCAACTGCTGCCACTACATACTTGTGTCCCATTGGCTGATGCATGTATCTACCATGTTTCCCCGAAAATAAGAGCCGGTCTTATATTGTTTTTTGCCTCAAAAAGAGGCACTAGGTCTCATTTTGGAGAGATGTCTTACCTTAGGACCGCCTCAGCCAGGCCTCCCACGCCCCGACACTTGTCGCACCGCTGCCTGACTACTTCAGCGGCCGCTTGCTGCCACTTGCAGCCGGATGCCATGTGGCGCATTGTGCCAATGCCGCTGGTTGTGGCAGGACGCCGCCTAGTGTTTCATGCCGGTGCTTTGGGATGTTTGCAGGAGGCTGCGCGGTGCTCTGGGCTGTTGCCGCTGCTTGGCGTCCTGCCGTGAGGGGAGTGGCACCAGCGCGACGAGCCACGTGGCGTGACAAGTTTCAGGGTGTGGGAGGCCTGCCTGTGGCAGTCCTACCAGTAAGGTAAACAGGTACGGGGCGCATGGGGCAGCTCCACCTGCCCTACCCCAGCCCTAGCTAGATTTTTAGGCATGCGCCTCATCCCAAAACTAGGGCTTATTTTTGGGGTAGGGTTTATATTAGGCCCACCGCCGAAAAACTCAAGCTAGGGCTTATTTTTGGGATAGGGCTTATTTTTTGGGAAACATGATAAGCTGCAATACTTGTGTGATGATGCAATCACACACATCATCATTCCCTCCTGCTGCCACACCCCCACCAGACATCCATGACCCTGGTTCCGTAACCACAGCATTGCAGTGACACCCCAGTACAAAATTTTCTAGGATATTAGGCGGAAGAGGCTGGCATAGTTTGCACTGGTATGCTACACAACTGGAAAGAAATATACCCAAGAGGGAACTTTGATAAATGTAAGAGGCTCGGCTGACCTTGCACTTCTTTTCCTGAATAAGGGATTCCACACTGTTCTTCAGATGAGCATCTTTAGCAGATGCATCGGTAAAGACAAAGATCTCAGAATAGGGTGGCGAGTTCTGCAGGGCAAGCTATGTGGAAAAGAGAAAGACAAGGAAGATTCACCTATATCCACCAAGTACGATATTTAACAGAAGAGAGTAACAGAGTTGGAAGGGATCTTGGAGGTCTTCTAATCCAACCCCCTGCTCAAGCAGGAGACCCTATACCAGGGGTAGGCAACCTTGGCTCTTTTATGACTCGTGGACTTCAACTCCCAGAATTCCTGAGCCAGCATGGCTCAGCTTGGAAACCTCTTCCTTTCCCCTCAGCATGGCTGGCTCAGGAATTCTGGGAGTTGAAGTCCACGAGTCATAAAAGAGCCAAGGTTGCCTACCTCTGCCCTATACCATTTCAGACAAATGGCCATCCAATCTCTTCTTTAAAAATCTCCAGTGTTGCAGCACCCTCATCTTCTGAAGGCAAGTCGTCCCACTGGTTGATTGTTCTCCCTGTCAGGAAATTCCTCCTTAGTTCTAGGTTGGTTTTCTCCTTGATTAGTTTCCATCCGTTCCTTCTTCGCCTGCCACCAGGTGCTTTGGAGAATAGCTTGACTCCCTCTTCTTTAGCCCTTTAGATATTGGAAGACTGCTACTGTGGCAGATAACATTTTTTTGAAAAGAACATGCTTGACATGGTTGGTAGAAAGACAGTTTAAAGGACCACCAGCAGCAAGGTAGATGGACTTCAGCATGCTTGTGTTGATGGATACATTACTGGGAGACTTCAAGGTCTGGGTGGGGAAAGTTCGTTCTAGAGATAGCCTATCTATGTGGTTGTTAACAGTCAACATCAACCTGATGGTAATCAATCAATCATCAACCAAACATGAAAATCAAGACCCCTACTTTGATTAGCTATTGAAAAACCTATTTCAGCTGTTGTTGTTAGTAAAAAAGAGAATAGATTGCACCTCAATTACATTATGGAAGGGGCACACTCATCCAATTAGGATTTTTAGAATCATAAAATCATAGGGCTGGAAGGGATCTTGAGGGTCTTCTGGTACAACCCCCTGTTCAAGGCAGGACCCTTATACCATCCCAATCAAATGGTTGTGCAATGTATTCTTGAAAACCTCCACGATGGAGCACCCACAACTCCAGGAGGCAAATTGTTCCATTGATTAATTGTTCTCAGTGTCAGAAAAAAAAATTCTTATTTCTAGATTGAAGAAATTCTCTCTTTTTTTACCATGCATTTAATAATCCAGTCCTGGTCAAAATGGCTTAAAAGCTCCATCCTCAGAAATCCATCAATCAAGTGGAGATCCAATATTTTGATTTCTCCCCCCCCCCTCCCCCAATCTTTCTCTGGGTTTTCTAAATGGAGTTTGTATGGATCGCAGTTTGATCTATAAAATCATGCAGCAATAAAGGGTGTTTCATGAATGCTACCTCCAAGGCTGACAGACACATTTCAGGCTCATCTCCACCAGCCAACGGGCTGATAGTGTCTAAGACTTTCCAGAATTCTTCAGGGTCACTGGTCTTACTGACTGGTCCAAAACCTAGAAGAGAAAGAGAGAAAGGGAGAGAGAGTAGTAGTAACTGTGCTCAATAGTAGTAACTGTGAGAGGGATCTCGGAGTCCTAGTGGACAATCACTTAAATATGAGCCAGCAGTGTGCTGCAGCTGCCAAAAAAGCCAACACAGTGCTGGGCTGCATTAACAAAGGGATAGAATCAAGATCACACGAAGTATTAATACCACTTTACAATGCCTTGGTAAGGCCACACTTGGAATACTGCATCCAGTTTTGGTCACCACGATACAAAAAAGATGTTGAGACTCTAGAAAGAGTGCAGAGAAGGGCAACAAAGATGATTAGGGGACTGGAGGCTAAAACATATCAGGAACGTTTGCTGGAATTTGGTATGTCTAGTTTAATGAAAAGAAGGACTAGGGGTGACATGATAGCAGTATTCCAATATCTCAGGGGTTGCCACAAAGAAGAGGGAGTCAAGCTATTCTCCAAAGTGCCTGAAGGCAGGACAAGAAGCAACAGATGGAAACTAATCAAGGAGAGAAGCAACCTAGAACTGAGGAGAAACTTCCTGACAGTTAGAACAATTAACCAGTGGAACAACCTGCCTCCAGAAGGGGTGAATGCTCCAACACTGGAAGCTTTTAAGAAGAGACTGGACAGCCATTTGTCCGAAATGGTATAGGGTTTCCTGCCTGAGCAGGGGGTTGGACTCGATGACCTCCAAGGTCCCTTCCAACTTTATTATTATTATTATTATAGAGAGAGAGGGAAAGTGATAGAGAAAGGAAGAGGGAAAGGAGAGAGGGAGAGAGAGGGAGAGAGAAAAGGAGAGGGAGAGGAAAGAAAGAGAGAGGGAGAGAGAGAGACAGGAAGAGAGGGGGAGAGAGAAAAGGAGAGGGAGAGGAAAGGGAGAGAGAAGGAGAAGGAGAGAGAGGGAAAGGAGAGGGAAAGGAGAGAGGGAGAGAGAAAGCAGGGAGAGAGAGGGGGAGAAAAAGCAAGAGAGAGGAGGCAGAGAAAGCGAGACAGAGGGAGAGGGAGAGGAAGAGGAAGAGAGAGACAGGTAGGGGGAGAGATCAATATCAGATCAAAAGATCTGATATTAATTCTTAGTATTTCAGTCTATGAAACATTGATTGAATGTCCTCTGCAGAAAAACACACATACAACTACTCTATATTATAACCTATCTAGTACTAGGTGAAAACCTTTATATTTTCCAAGACATTTTGGAAAACCATTTTAGAATTTCAATTCTTATCCTGATGTTTTACGGTGATTTGTTGTAATTAATATTACCATTGGTGGTGTTACACTGTTTTTACTGAGAAACACTGAATTAGAATCTTGCAGGGAAACTCCCTCCCCCCCACACACACATATTTTTTTCACATCAGCTTCCCTGAGATTTTAGATCATTGGGACAGATCCCTCTTTCTGCTCTGCCAACATCCAAAGCTTGTTGATCAGAAATCCCAGAAGGGTTCCCAAATCATTGCAACAAGAGTCTCATCTCCAAAGTCTATCTTCCAGCAGGCAAAGATGTTTTTATTCACCAACGTCTGCGGTTAAATAACCAGAGGTTCTGTCATCCTTGTTTATCTGTTGCAGTTTGCTATTTTTCTCAATGTGTCTCCTTTTATGCTTTATTTTGTATTCTGCACTTTTAATTGTATTCTACCAGCTGTAAAGCTGGGGACAAAGTTAACAAGCAAGAAATACAGTAGAATAAAAAATGAAATTCAACTAAAAAAGAGACTGTTATGTATTAGTTGATTCTTGAGGTCTGTTATAAAGAACGGTTAACTGATGCTTTTGTTTGAATTATAGATTGACTGTCTGTATAACTTAAAAGCCTTTGTTTTAGGCGGGAATTAGTACTTTATATTGATTGGCCGCCGCCTAGCGGCGGTCCGTATAAATATGAGTCAAGCAGCTGCTAGAGTTGCCTCTGTGAGAACTAAATAAAGAGCTGTTATTTCTACAACGTGTCTTCAATGTCTCGCTGTTCCCACTATACAACAGAGACTATCTTCGTAATCTTACCGGGATCGTGGAAAGGCACCAAGAGGTAAAAATCTGGCTGTTGAGGGGTGCCTTGGCGCCGTTCGATGATCTCCCGTGCCTGAAACTTAGCAGCGCTGATCTCTTCCCCCATACTTCCCGTGGTATCCACAACGAAGCTCAGGCCTGTGGTTGGGCTGATATCTAGCAACCTTCAAACAGAATAGTGTGAGTTATGTGTTAGCAATGATTCTTTAGGACAAATTCATACATGATGCTAAGAGATAATGTGGTTTATTTGGGGCTGGCTTAGCATGTTATGTATGTTATGTAGGCTTAGCATGTTATGTAAGCTTAGTCATTCTGTTCTGTGAAATAAGGATTACAGCTTACCAGGCTAGGGGAAAACAATCAATTGTGCTTTATACAACGAAGTGTGGCTTAGTGTAATGAACCAGTATGGATCTTTGGAAATGTACAGTGGGAAGGCCTTCAATGTTTTCTTTCTTTCTTTCTTTCTTTCTTTCTTTCTTTCTTTCTTTCTTTCTTTCTTTCTTTCTTTCTTTCTTTCTTTCTTTCTTTCTTTCTTTCTTTCTTTCTTTCTTTCTCTTTCTTTCTTTCTTTCTCTCTCTTTCTTTTTCTCTTTCTTTCTTTTTCTTTCTTTCTTTCCTTTTTCTCCCTTCCTTTTTTCTTTCTCCTTCCTTTTCCTTCCTCTCCTTTCTCTTTTCCTTTCCTTCTTTTTCTCTTTCTTTTCTTCCTTTTTTCTCTCTCCCCTTCTCCTTTCCTTTCTTTCTTTTTCTTTCTTTCTCCTTCCTTCCTTTCCTTCTTCCTTTTCTTTCTTTCCTTTTTCCCTCCTTTCCTCCCTCCCTCACTTATTTCCTTACTTCCCCTCCTTTCTCTCTCTCTCTCTTTCCTTCCTTCCTTCCTTCCTCTCTTCTTTCCTTTTTTCTTCTGTTTTTTCCTTTCCTGCTTCTGCTCTTTATTAGTTTACATTAGTTCTTATATGTTTTGTAATAACACTTAATAAAAATTACACTTTAAAATGGAACATGTATGTGTGTGTATTGCTGTGTGTATTGTTGTATTCAGTCAATGCTATCTTGTTGGCTACTGTCTCTATTGACTTACAGCAACTGTTAAACTGTATAGTGCAAAGAAGAGATTTGAAAATTAATATCCGGAAGATCAAGATGGGCTTGTTTGACAGATACTTGGAATTAATGAATAGGAAATTTTTTAGAGCATTAGGCAGCATGTGGCCTATCATAAGGAATTAATGATTATCAAGAGAACTGAAAATGTGAATAATTAATGTTTGTTTAAAGAAGCTGAGACAGCTGGATATAAAAGGACACTCCTGCTTGCTTTGTTATGTGTAAATGAAAATTGAGATTGACGGGAGAAAGTAATTTGAATGCGATGGGAAAGGAGTAGTTAAGAAATGTGCTTATTGAAACGAGAAGAGAAAGGCTCAAAAATGAATGAGTGATGAAAGAATGTGGATTCATACAAAAGCAAGGATGAAAGAGGAACATTCATGTGGTTTAGTCACACAGAAAAAGCAAATGAGAATTAAAACACAGAACAAACAAGTAAAAGAACAGCCAATGGGTTGTGAGGAAGGAGATGAGAAAATATAATGGAGAAGAAAATGCATGAATCAGTCTTTAGACACACTAGAATCAAGGATAATTGGCAAAGATAGAAATGTATGGCAGGTGAAATTGGCAAAAACTAGTTTTAACTATGTATTCTGGTTCTTTTGCCTCATTTCACCCCTGTAATTTCTTTGGCTTGCTTTTCCTTAATTCTTTTCGGCCAGTTTACATAATGCTGTTTACCACAAGAGAGATACATGTGGTCTTTTAATTTCTTTAGGGTCACTCTATTGTGAGATAGGCAGCATATAAATCTCATCATTTATGATGTTTCTAATTTTCCCCAATCGGACCAATCCGGGGCAGTGTAAAATCAATGTAAAATGGTCCTATACCTAATTTCAGGACTAATAAATCAGAGGAAATTCTGGAGATGTCATTAAAAATGGCCATGGGGCTGCCTATGGCCAGCCTCCATTAAGAACATTTCCACAGGTGAAAACTGTAAGAACCTTAAAGAATGGACCATATTACCTCATAAATTGCCTGCTCCCTATTTCTCGCCACATCTTCTCCAGGAAGTGTATGGAGGCTTCTTGGGCCAGCCGAGCTGCCTTCTGGTGCAGGTAATGGTGAGGTGAGAAGAACAAGGAGGCACTGTCCTTATTAATGCCACCTCGAGGTTCTTGATGGCGGCTCTCATCAAACCTCCCGCCATGACTGCACTTCCCTGAGCAGACAGGAAGGACGAAAAAAGAGTGTCAGCCTGGCATCTTCATTTGCAAAGGTGGAGAAGGGTGGAATAATACCATTTCTGAAGAAAACTCTGCTTTTTATAAAACCATTTATATGGGGTTGTTTTTTTTAATGCTGTTTTAAACCTCCCAGACTCTTACCAATATGAGCTCTGTCACATCATCTTTATGGGGTCTGTCAGCCACAGGTATTCTCTGCTCTATAATTTCACCTTGCCTGCCCAAACCTTTCAGCAATTCTGCACAAGGTGCATATGTTTTGTGCAAAACAAACAAACAAACAAAAGGATTTTCTTGCATTAAAAAAAGACACCACAGATTTTTTTGTGAGAACGGAATGATAAAAGAAACTGATTTATTTGGACTGATCCAGAAAGCTTTATTGCTACGGGCTTCCATTATTTTATTTTTCTCTCTTCCTGTGTCAGAGAAACAATATGGAAGGCTCCATTAGGCTTTTACAGGACAAAAAATATATATCTCCAAATCCTAAAGCAGAAAAGATTCATTCATCTCCCCATCAATTAACTATGAAAAGGCCTTCTGATTCTCTCCAGTTCCACAGGAATAAATGGAACTTGCTGTAAAAGTGTTCTCTTTCTCTCTCTCTCTCTCTCTCTCACACACACACACACATACACACACACACCCCAGACACCAAATAAATAAAGCAGGCAGATGATGGAGAGAACATCTCAAAGAAACACATTTGGGAGAAAAAAATTCTCAAAGCCATGCCAAAACTTATTTTCGCCTTCTTACAGATTTTAGCGTCAACTCTCTAAGGATGCAAGAAGAATACAAATGAGATTTTCGGCTTTGATAGTATTAAGGGGAGGAAGAAAAAAAATCTCCCTGGCTTCCAAACAGAGTCTTTCCCCCCCCCCCTCCGTTGGCAACAAAAACATACCAATAGGCTTTTCAGGATGGGAACCATAGTAACCCGTGGTGAGAGAAGCAAGATTGTCCAGGAGATTTCCTTTGCAAGTCCATTCAGAGCAGTCGTGGCAAGTCCGGATGCCAGCTGAGAAGGCACAAGAGAAATACCATGGAATTAAAAAAAAAAGGGGGGTAGGAGAAAAGGCAGGGGAGAAGGGGGGGTCCCGAGACCCTCCTCGGTCTCAGCAAAAATGGACTGATGGATGCAAGTTCCACTTTTTCCTCTCTTTCACTTTACAAAATTTTGCAATAGCAATAACAATAGCGTTTAGACATGTCCATCCCTCCATAGTTCTTTGCTGCACTCTCTGGGAGGTTTACAATATAGAAGCATTATTTGCATATCGCCCTCAACAATCTGGGTCCCCCAGTTTACCGACCTCAGAAAAGGATGGAAGGCTGAGTCAACCTTGAGCCCCGTCAGGATCGAACTCCAGGCTATGGGCAGAGTTTGGCTGCAATAACTGCACTTTAATCACTGCACCCACCGGGGCTCTTTATGCCAACTTTCCCCAACTTTTGTCATGACCAGTTTTACAACCTTTTTCTTGCCACAGTTGTTAAGCGAATTATTGCAGTTGTTAAGTGAAGCATGTCGTCATTAAGTGAATCCAGCTTTACCCCATTGACTTGCTTGTCAGAAGCCAGCTTGAGAAGGTCGCAAATGGTGATCACGTGATCTCGGGATGTTGCAACCATTATAAATACATGCCAGTTGCCAAATGCTTGAATTTTGATCACATGACCTTGGGGATGCTGCGACGGTCTTAAGTGTGAGGACTGTTTCTAAATCAATTTTTTTCAGTGTCATTATTAACTTCAAACGGTCACTAAATCAATGGTTGTAAGTCAAGGATTACCTGTATTTCTCTCGGCTGCTAAGTATTTCAGTTTTTGTAGGTGGGATTCTAATTTTATTTTAAATATTGATTTAAATGATTTGTTGATATGCGCAGCTACATAAATTGACCAAATAAATAAATAAACAAACAGGCTAAATCAATAAATTCTCAGTGTCATTGTTAACTTCAAGCCATCGTTAAGTGAATGCTTGTAAGTCAAGGATTATTTGTATTATTTGTATCTCTCTTGGCAGCTTGGTAATTATTTTAACTTTTATTTTAAATATTGCTGGGAACAGGCTCCTCTGAGTGAATCAGGGGCTGATTCCCACTAACAAGATTATATTTCATGTTGAGGCAAACTCAGGTAAGAGAGAAAAATTGCAACCGATCCATACCTTCAGCGACAGGCTGAATTTCGTGGCCCGGCTGAACCAAATCCAGAAGTATTCCTTCATTTCCCAGTTCTACCCAGTTACTGTGGCTGTAGAAATCCTGCCCAGAAAGAAAGATGGTGAGCAGCTCCTGTATTATTATTTTGTTAAATTATGGATTGCGGTCCTCCACTTCGATTTAAAAGTTAGCAAATTCCGGTTGAGAAGAAGAGACTACTAGACAGTCACTTATAGCAGGGCTTTTCAACCTTTTTACCGATTGTACCACTTTTAGGATATGGCAATATTCGAGTACCACCTAGCAAGGTGTCAAAAACTTGGTGACAAAAAAAAAACCTGTTCAAAGTTGCAATTGCACTGAAATGACCTATGACCATTTTTCACACTTATGACCATTGCAGCAACAGGGTCTTGTGATTTATATTTGGATGCTTGGCAACTGATTCATATTTATGATGGTCACAGTGTCCCAGGGTCATGTGATCCCCTTCTGCAACCTTTTGACAAGCAAAGTCAATGGCAGAGCTGCTGGTGGCCAACTGCTAAGGCGGGACTTCCTTCCCTCCCTCCCTTCCCTGCCTCCCTTTTTCTCATTCCCATCTCCTTCTGAAGGAAGAATTTGACCCCCCCCATATTTTCCCTCTTCCATATATTGATCAAACAAGGAAAGGCCTCCAGAGACAGAAAAGACAAGCTGCTGAGTGAACTAGCTTAAAAAGGCACTTCCCCTTTAAGAATTAGCTATTGGCTAGAAAGGAAAGTAAGGAGCCCAGCTAGCACTTAAAGAAGAAGAAAAAATGTAAGTACTGGCTGCTGGCTAAGGCAGCCTCCCCAAATGGCTCCATTCATAAGTAAAATCTGCAGCTCCAGAGGACTCTCTCACTGTAAGTCTTTGCCTGTGCTGGCTCTTTCCCTTCCCCACTACACTTGGCTAGGCAGGGCTGCATACCACCTGCCACTCATTAATGTACCACAAGTGGTAGCGTACCACAGGTTGAAAAGCCCTGACTTATAGGACCTCCTGCTTGAGCAGGGGGCTGGACTAGGAGACCTCCAAGGTCCCTTCCAGCTCTATTCTATTCTATAGCTTCTTGCTCTTTTTGTGTGATTTCAGTACAGGCAGTCCTCAACTTAAAACAGCAATTGGGCCCAGAATTACCATTGCTAAGCTAGATGATTCTTTGAGTGAGTCATGCCGGATTTTACAATCTTTGGTTTTGATAAGCAAATCACTGCAGTTGTTAAATGAATCATATGGCTTTTAAGCGAATTTGATTTCCCCCACTGACTTCGCCCTCTGGGAAGGTCACAGAGGGGGAGTCCGCAGGATCTCGAGACGTTGCAAATATTGCAAATAGATGCCAGTTGCCAAGTGCTCGAATTTTGATCACATGACCATGGGGATGCTGCGACAGTCCTGTGTGGACCAGTCATAAGTTACTTTTTTTCAGTGCCATTGTAACTCTGAACAGTCACTAAATGAATGGTTGCAAGTCGGGGACTACCGGTACTTTTTGCAGAACAGCAAAATTAATATTTGAAAAAGCAGAAAGATGAAGGTATGCCGACTCATTATAGACAATATAAGGGAGTTAGTTAAGGGGTGTAATTGGTTGTGCTTCCCCCAGGCAGAACTTTTAATTCTCGTCTCTCTGGATACTTAATCCCTTTACTCAGGAATGGGATAGTTGGCATAAAGTTTACAGACTTGCCTCAGCAAACTTAGTCTATTCATTGGATAAGAATGAAGCCACAGAGTCACAGATTTATCCATTGGTGGGTGTAGAAATCAAAGTCCCTATATAGATCTAAAGTTCCAGGTTTAAATTCTAGGCTTTTCCCCACTGGCTTTCCAAGTCAACAGATCCTTGGTCTTTTTCTTGATGGCCATGGAAGGCACCACATGGACCATGGTTCTCTTTCTGGCCAGAGACTGTTCTACCCAGCCTTGCTAGCTTCATTTCTTAACACATACAGGTAGTCCTCTACTTACGACCACGGTTGGGACTGGAATTTTGGTCATAAGTCGGTGTGGTCATACGTTGAGTCAATAGGACATCAGACCCCAATTTTGTGACCATTTTTACCAGTCAGTAAGCAAATCAGTCACAGTTTTGTTACATACAGTATTAACCTTGTGAACTCTAAAGCTTTCTCCTTCTGTTATGTATTCAAGATGGACAGTGATTAATATTTATATGTTACTTATATGGTATGGGTGTAGGTCAGTGATGGCGAACCTTTTAGACACCGAGTGCCCCAAAACCGCCCTGCCCCCGTTCCCGCCCGCCTGCCTCCCTGTCCCGCTCCACCAGCCCGCAGGGCCACCAACCGCCTCCATGGCCCGTCGCAGATCACCCAGGTGGCCCTGCAGCGCCATGGCAGCCACGCCCTCCACCTGCACCCCACAGCAACATCTGCGCATGACGGGGCGCAAGGGCGGAGTCTTGTCCCCGCTGCCCGGCTGCCAAGTCCTTGGCTGTGCTGCTGTGCGCGGGCCACGCCCAGGGGCGATTCTCCTCTGGGGGGCTGCTGGTGAGGAAGGGGCTGTGGGGGGAGGCGGGACTGGGGCAACAGCGTGCGTGCCCATAGAGAGGGTTCGGAGTGCCACCTCTGGCACGCGTGCCATAGGTTTGCCACCACTGGTGTAGGTCTATGTATATGTTGTGTATAGTATGTTTAAATGTGTGGTATGTATGTGTACACTTTGAGAGCAAGCAACTAAGTTTCATTTTTAATGTGTGCCGTTGTGCCCACAATAAAAAATGACAATAAAGGTTATCTATCTATCATCTATCTATCTATCTATCTATCTATCTATCTATCTATCTATCTATCTATCTATCTATCTATCTATCTATCTATCTATCTATCTATCTATCTATCTATCTATCTATCTATCTATCTATCTAATCACATGATTGTTAAGCGAATCTTGGTTCTCCAATGGACATTTATTGCCATTTTTTGCCTGAAACCGGCATTTATGATCAATGACATTTATAGGTCTGTAAAGCATAAGAAAGCTGAAGTAAGATCATAAGCACAGTTGCGGTTTCACTTAGTGACCACTTTGCTTAACCACTGAGTTGCTGGACCCAACTAAATTTGCTAAACAAGGGCTAACTGTATTTAACCTGTACACCTGGGTACTACGTGCTAAGATACGGTTTTGCGACTGTTTATGACCTACAACCTACATTATGGTTGTAACTTGAGGACTATCTATAAAAGAATCTTGCAAGTTTGAAAGCACATCTCTTACGATCCACTTCTCTGTCAAACACCTGCTTTTGTGACCTTGGGTCTCAGAGTCTGGTCCCGTTTCTTTCCCAGACTCTTCCTCCCCTGTTTCTATGGCAAGTTGGGTAGCGACAGAGGTTAGCAAGCATCTTAGCAATTTAACCTTGACACCCTCTCTAAGCGGTTTACAGAGTCAGCATATTGCCCCCAACAGTCTGGGTCCTCATTTTACTGACTTCAGAAGGATGGAAGGCTGAGTCAACCTTGAGGATCGAACTGCTGAACTGCAAGCAACCGGCAATCAGCAGAAATAGCCTGCAGTACTGCATTCTAACCACTGTGCCAGCACACAGTGGTTAGAATGCAGTACTGCATTCTATGTCTCTTATCTGACTATTGTCCCACCTCACCTCTTCCTTTTCCTCTCTCAAACATATTCTCACCGATCGTTGCATTTACCGATTTGGGGCTGCCACCGAGAAGGCTGCCATCTTCCCTGCTATTCTAATTTTGAATTTGGTACATTTTGGTGGGTACCTGCAAGGAGTGGAGCAGCTGTCCCAGCTTTTTTCGGGCAATGCCATATTGCTCAGAATGCACAGCCTGGAGGATCTCTTTACGAACATGCAACAGCCAGCTGTTGGCAGAGCGAATGAGCTCTGAATCAAAGTGCAAAACGGGGTCATCCCGAGTCGTATTCCCAAAGTCCATGGCGGCATTGGCATTGGCTACTTCTGCAATGGCTCCACGGAAACGCTTGGCTGACACCTCAGGACCATAGAAAGCGGCAAAGATGTCATCAGCCAATAGGGTCTTGCCCTGTTGAGGTGGAATCAGAAGTAATATTTTAAAAAAACATGGTAGATAAGTCCATCCATTTTCCCCCCCACAATATAGAGAAGGAAGAGTGTATTGAGGGGGAATGAAAGGTTAGGTCTCAACTGAAATACAAGTTATGGATAAATGGATTGAATTTGTAAGTCAGTTTTTCTCAATCAAGGCAACTTGATTCCACTCACAGAATTCCTCAACCAGATTCAAAGTTCTGGCATTGCCTCTCCCGTGGTCATGTGATTGCATTTTGGGCACTTGGCAACCAGTCTACACTTATGGCCATTTGTGGCATCCTGTGGTCATGTGACTGTGATTTATGACATTTTCTGCCGAAAACTGGCATTTACATCCAGTTTTCGGCAAAAACTGTCCATTGTGAACAATAGCTTTGCTTAATGACCACCGTGTTTGCTTAACAACTGCCCCATTCACTGAATGACTGTTGCAAAATAAGTCGTAAAATCGGGTTGGTTGTGTAACTGAAAACATCAGTAACAGCACTAGCACCCTCTGTCACCTACAATAATAAAGGAACTGTTTCCAACTGGGAATTACCAATTAATTGCCAGCAAAAACCAAGTAAGCTGGCTAGACTGCCCATTTTTGGTTTTTGTTTGCTGATAAGCAATGAACAAGATGCACTTTGGGGGGTGTCTGAGCACGACCCAGCCCCCTCGATGACATTGCAACCCAGCTAAACAAAGGAGGGTTTTGTACAATGTCATTCAGCTACAAGCAATTCTGATACTAATTCTGAAAGAACATGTAAGATTGCCAGGTTCTGTGCACTGGCATACAAAATTAGACAAAGATTAATTAAGAGTAATTGAACTTGTTTGAGCAGGGAATGGCTCTCCCTCAGCATTTACGCACTGGTTATTTTTTTTATGCCAGCTATTGTATTGTACCTTCCTCAGATTTATTAGGGGCTCTATAATTCTAGATTATAGGTTAGTTTTAACTAATAAGAATGATGCTTTTAAGCATTTTTTTAAAAAATGTATCATTCCTCCTTATTTATTATCGAATGTTCTGGATAGTCAAAAACTATTTTCTCCTCTTTCTTCTTTCTGCTGGTTAATAACCAAAGTTATTTGATTTGAATGTCACTGAGGAATAGGGTTGCTATAACTCAGACCTGGCCATTTTACAGCCCCCCCCCCCATGGACCACATCCAGCCCTTTGGCTGTCCCTGTCCAGCCCGCATGAGATCAACTAGAAATTAGAAATTAAATGTAAATAAGTGAAAATCATGCACACAATTTTGAAGGTGACTGCGATTTTTTTCAATTTACATATGTGCATGCGTGCGTGCCAATGCTATTTTCCAAAGCGCCTGAAGGCAGGACAAGAAGCAACGGATGGAAACTAATCAAGGAGAGAAGCAACCTAGAACTAAGGAGAAACTTCCTGACAGAACAATTAACCAGTGGAACAACCTGCCTCCAGAAGCGGTGAATGCTCCAACACTGGAAGTTTTTGGGAAGAGACTGGACAGCCATTTGTCCGAAATGGTATAGGGTTTCCTGCCTGAGCAGGGGGTTGGACTAGATGACCTCCAAGGTCCCTTCTAACTTTTATTATTATTATTATTATTATTATTATTATTATTATTATTATTATTATTATTATTATTATTATTATTATTATTATTATCATCATCATCATCATCATCATCATCATCATCATCATCATCATCTTCACAGCTCTATTGGTTCGGCCCTCCTCAGCAATAAAACTCCTCATGTGGTCCGTTGGGAAAATTAATTGTCCACCTCTGCTACTTTGCTGAAAATATCACTGCTCCCTTCACCTCACATTCCTTTCAGGTATCCACGTCCAATTTTCTCTCACCTTAAACTCCTCTTCTTGGATGTGTTTCCTGTTGGTAGGGTGAGATATCTCCGAAAAAAGGCGAACAGTGATGTTCAGAATTGCATCTTCAGTCATGTCCTGGTGGGTGATGGATCCCCAGGAGAAGCTGATGCCCCGAGACCAGATGTTGGGGAAAAATCCATGGATTTCTTGCAGTGGCAAATGAATCAACATCAGCATCCACAGGAGATGCCCAAAACAGTCCAAGGGATGGTCCATATTGGATACATTTATCTGAAACTATAGAAGAAAAGAGAATTGCTTTAAGCTAAGGTCTTCACTTCTATGCTGCCATTGTACAGTCAGTTGTGCAGTCCTTCCTTGCTCCCTCAGGCATTGCAGGCCACTCCACCATGTTGTCTTCTCTTTGGTCAAGAGAAGCAACTTCAGATATCACAGAAAGGAACAGAGGATGACTGAGCACAAAAGGTGGTTAAAACTGAGTGTTGGCCTACAAAATAGAGGAACGGATGCTGACACACAGAAGGAGATTAAAATGGCCACAGCCCTGTCAGCCTTTTGTGAGGCCCTTAAAACCTGGCTATGATCCCATGCCTGGAGCACTGAATGTGTTAAGGGCCTCTTTCCGGGCTATTTTACTAACTGGCCAAGTATCTCGGCTGCTATGTATATTTATTTTGGATGTTTCTATTGTTTTTATTGTTTTAAAATGTCTTTAGTATTTTGATTTGTAATACAGTGATTGAATTGTAAGCCACCGAATCATTGACTGAGACAGGTAGCTATAGAAATTGAGATTAAGTTCTCGACTTACGATCTTAATTGAGCCTAAACTTTCTGTTGCTAAGTGAGACATTTGTTAAGTGAATTTTGCCCCACTTTACAACCTTTCTTGTTAAGTGAATCACTGCAGTTAAGTTAGTAACACGGTTGTTAAGTGAATCTGGCTTCCCCATTCACTTTGCTTGTCAGAAGCTTGCAAAAAGTGATCACGTGACCCAGGGACATTGCAACCGTCATAAATATGAGTCAGTTGCCAAAAGTCTGAATTTTGATCACATGACCACGGGGATGCTGTAGTGGTCATAAGTATGGTCATAAGTCTCTTTTTCAGTGCTGTTGTAACTTCAAATGGTCACTAAATGAACTGTTGTAAGTTGAGCACTACCTATAGTTTTTGAACTGTACGCACCCAGAGTCATTGACTAAGACGGGCGGCTATAGAAATTGAATAAACAAACAAAGAAACAAACAAACATAAGAATATAATGTTTATAAAATATAGCTTCCCAGAGTCGTTTTGAAACAAGATGGGCGGTAAATAAATTTAATAAACATTAACTTTTTTCCCTAGGGTGTACTAGAATAGCAATTACTTAAGCTAGTTTTGAAAAAGCTTTTGGTTTGTTCTCACTTTTTGTTATTGTTCTCACTTTTTCAAAACTGCATTTTATCATGCATACACAAATAAATACCAATTTTTGCTTGCAGTAATGTTAAATGATGTTCCACAATGATAGAATGAGGGGCTGTGCTTTCCTAGGATCCACATGGAGTTAGGAAAAGGGAAATGCTATTTTTGAATAATCACATCAGTTGGAAAGGCCAAAAGATCCAAGTGATCTATTTTGAGTGATGGATTGATTGCCAAGCTCCCTGAATTACAGCCCACTCAGCCCGTTCATTTCACTGTATGTCTAGATCCAGTAACATTTTGACGTTTTTATTTTGTTCATTTAAAAATCATGTGTCCTTCAAGACTTTAAGCAGATAATTTTGAGGGCTGCATGTTTGATTAGGTTGATAAGTAACTTTATTATTGACAGAACTCTGCTTTTTTGAGTATATACCTTGACCAACTGCAAACTACAAGGGATATTAGTTGACCTTAGCTGACTTTGCTTGAATGTGTTTAAAAGCTAAGCAGCGTCAGGCTTGGCAAGTGTTTCAGTGGGAGACCGTACCACAATCTCCAGGCCATTATTTTTTTAAAAAAAAAAATCTGCAAAAAAAGACAGTAGCTAGAAAACTTAATAATAATAATAATAAAGTTGGAAGGGACCTTGGAGGTCATCGAGTCCAACCCCCTGCTCAGGCAGGAAACCCTATACCATTTCGGACAAATGGCTGTCCAGTCTCTTCTTAAAAACTTCCAGTGTTGGAGCATTTTGTTCTTTGTCCTTCTGGAGGCAGGTTGTTCCACTGGTTAATTGTTCTAACTGTCAGGACGTTTCTCCTCAGTTCCAGGTTGCTTCTCTCCTTGACTTGTTTCCATCCATTACTTCTTGTCCTGCCCTCAGGCGCCTTGGAGAATAGCTTGACTCCCTCTTCTTTGTGGCAACCCCTGAGATATTGGAATACTGCTATCATGTCACCCCTAGTCCTTCTCTTCATTAAACTAGACATACCCAATTCCAGCAAACGTTCCTGATATGCTTTAGCCTCCAGTCCCCTAACCATCTTTGTTGCCCTTCTCTGCACTCTTTCTAGAGTCTCAACGTCTTTTTTACATCGTGGTGACCAAAACTGGATGCAGTATTCCAAGTGTGGCCTTACCAAGGCATTGTAAAGTGGTATTAATACTTCACGTGATCTTGATTCTATCCCTCTGTTAATGCAGCCCAGCACTGTGTTGGCTTTTTTGGCAGCTGCAGCACACATACTGTACATTCATGTACGCACTAAGAGTTGACCTCATCTTAAGGGAGATTTGAATCAGTCGCAAAACTTTTGAGCAAACATTTACACTTTTAATGTAGCTTTTCATCCGAATATATACTCCAGAAGGAGAAGGGAAAGAATAGGCGCTTATATGTACATGCCTCTCTCCTTACAAGTGACACTTCTAGAGAAATTGGAAAGGAGCTGAAGATTATAAAAAAAAAAAAGACCAATTGCTATGTAAGAAGATATGCCCAGAAGTTTTGCAAGATAACTGGGCATACTTTGCCCTTGAATGTACTGTACAGTATATCAAAATAGAGACTCTGAAAAATTAATGACTAGATGAACTAACTTATATCACTATAATCAGATAGTTTCCAGAGAATAAGTCCTATTGGTCAAAGCAGAAATATAAAAGATTGTATAGTGGGAAACGTTAAAATTCAAAATGCATACTGAAGTCTCCCAGAAGTTCAGGAAACACTTTACAAAATCATTGGATAAGGGACATTTCATAGGCCTCTTCTACTGAAAAATTATTTATTATTTGTTTATTTAATTGCATAAAGTATATATCTCAGAATTCCTATGCAGTCCCCATTTATGTACAGATCACTCAGCAAGTTTGCTCCAGCAAATCATCTGTGTAAACTGCCTTGCATGAGTTTTATATTTATAAACAAGACCTCAAGAGCTTGCAGTCACGTTATATAATTAATCTGTTTTATGAGACTATGAGTAAGTCCTGTTATTTAAGAATGGAAAAACGACATCATAGATGTACCATTTTTAGACATACAGGTTGAACAGTTAATTTTAGATGCAATTGGACATCAACTCCTTTGCTGGAATATAATAATTCTAATTGATCATAAGGACCAGATGAAGCACCATCTGGACTCTTAATCCTATAATACGGAATTTCATAGACTTTCTAATCTACCAGCATTATCAACTGCTTCAATTCTTCCATATCTTTCCTTACAGCAGGGGTCTTCAAACTTGGCCCTTTTATGACTTGTGGACTTCAACTCCCAGAATTCCTCAGCCAGCGTGCCTGGCTGAGGAATTCTGGGAGTTGAAGTCCACAAGTCATAAAAGGGCCAAGTTTGAAGACCCCTGCCTTACAGCATTCATTTTTCTTAGAATAACTTTTTGTTTACAGAATTCCTCATCGGATCAATTGCCACTGAAGTTGAGAAATAAAAGGCTTTGTGGAGATCGAGGGAGAAAAACAGGGGCTGACACACATAAGCTAGATGTTCCCCTAAAATTAGAAGAACCAACAAAACCAAGTACCTTCTCCCAAATTTTTGGATGCCTCTTTATAACATTTAGGCTGGATGCAGGCCAAGCAGGGTGGTAGAGATCAACTAAGGTAGGTCCCAGCCCTCCAAAACCTTCCGTTTCCATTTTCAACATCCTCTGCCTCAGTCTCCCTAATGGTAAGGCTGGCTCAGCGCAATATGAACGGAAAGAAAAGCAACATCCCACATTTGTCAATAGTAGGAATGAACGACTGTAGGTCATTGCAGAATTTGGAAAGCCAGTTTGGTGCAATGGTTAAGGTGTTAGTCTAGAAACCAGAAGACTGAGTTCTAGTCCCAAGTTAGGCATGAAGACCAGCTGGGTGACCTTGGCCCAGTCTCTCTCTCTCTCAGCCCAACCCACCTCACACCGGGTTGACAGGAAAATAGAAGGAAGAAAGAGTACCAGGTATATTTGTTGCTGTTACTTACTTATAAAGTAATAAAGGCAAATTTAACATAGGGAATCATGTTTATCAGAGGGGGGGGGGAAAGGCGGTTCTTCTATTTAATCAGCCAATTGAAAGACTAGCTTTCTACCTCTAAGGTCAACTCTGGAGGAATTCCTCTGGAGGTCCAAAGCCCTACCCAGCGTATGACACGCACGTGACCTGAATTTCTAAAGGCACCTGCACCAAATTGCAGCATTTCTGGTCTGTCTGCTTCCTTGCCTTTATTTCCCCTGGATTTAACACCTACCAGTCTGGGCAACGTAACAAAAAGTGAGCAATAAAGTCCAGCCAGAAGCAAATTGTTCTGGAATGATTTGGGCAAGTGTTGTTTCAGACATTGGAAACTACAGTCTCCCTCCTCCCCCCCCCCCCCCGCCGCCAATGCCACAGTTTTTATTCCCCAATCTCCGAAACATCTCTCCTCTCTTTTTTTTGTGGGTCTCTGTCTGGTCTTTTTTTTTTTTTTTCTTTCCCTCACTTTGCACAAACTCTCTGCGTGTTGACAGTTACGATCTGGGCTGTTTCTGAGAACTTGGCTGGCAAAGCAGTCAGTTTGGTTGGCCAAGATAACAGCCCCTAGGAGTGAAGGCACATAAGCAAGAGTGCGCGCACATACATACACATACAAACACTCCAACTGTAAAACTGCAAGAAGTAGCTGATAAAGTGCCCATTCTCTCTCTCTCTCTTTCTCTCCCCCCCCCCCCATGCACAGTAGAAAATGCTCCACAACAATGAATCTAATTGTGTGAAAACCTGGAACCATCATCTTGTATATATTGACTGATTAGATAGAATAACAAAATAACAGAGTTGGAAGGGACCTTGGAGGTCTTCTAAGTCCAACTGCCTGCTTGAGCAGGAAACCCTATACCTTTTCAGATAAATAAATGGTTGCTCAATCTCTTCTTTAAAGACTTCCAGATAGAGCATCCACAAGATCTGAAGGCAAGCCGCTCCACTCATTCATTGTTCTCATTCTCAGGGAATTTCTCCTTAGTTCTAGGTTGCTTCTCTCCTTGATTAGTTTCCATCCGTTGCTTCTTGTCCTGCCTTCAACTGCTTTGGAGAATAGGTTGACCCCCTCTTCTTTGTGGCAGCCCCTTAGATATTGGAAGACCACTATCATGTCACCTCTAGTCCTTCTTTTCATAAAAACTAGACATACTCAATTCCTGCAACGGTTCTTCATATGTTTTAGCCTCCAGTCCCCTGATCATCTTTGTTGCTCTTCTCTGTACTCTTTCTAGAGTCTCAACATCTTTTTTATACTATGGTGATCAAAACTGGATGCAGTATTCCAAGTGTGGCCTTACCAAGGCATTGTAAAGCAGTACTAACGCTTCATGTGATCTTGATTTTATCCCTCTGTTAATGCAGTCTAGGACCGCATTGGCTTTTTTGGCTGCTGCAGCACCCTGCTGGCTCATATTTAAGTGATTGTCCACTAGGACCACACAACCTCAATCCCCAGTCTGTGGAATCGGGTATAATGGCTGTTTCTTATGTCCCTCTTAGCTTTATCTTATAGTTTATCAATACAAATAATCAAGTTCCTATTGTCCACTAAGCCAAACTGATATTTTGGCTTCTTACAAGCACGTTTTCCATGCAATAAACAATCTGATAAACTCCGTACAGGTAAGCCTCAGCATGACCGTAATTGGGATCAGAGCTTCTGTTGCTAAGCAAGTTGATTGTTAAGTGAGTCGGACTCAATTTTATGACTTTTTCTGCCAAGGCTACGTGAACCACTGCTATTGTTAGGTGAATTAAACGGTCATTAAACAATTCTAGCGTCTTCAATTGACTTTGCTTGTTTAGAAGATGGCTGGGAAGGTTGCAGACGGAAATCCCATGAACCTGGGACGCTGCAACTGTTGTAAATATACACCAGTGGCCAAGTGCCACATGACAGTGGGGGATGCTGCAATGATTGTAAATAATAATAATAATAATAATAATAATAATAATAATAATAATAATAATAATAATAATAATAATAATAATAATAATAATAATAATAATAATAATAATAATAAAGATGGAAGGGACCTTGGAGGTCATCTAGTCCAACCCCCTGCTCAGGCAGGAAACCCTATAACCATTTCAGACAAATGGCTGTCCAGTCTCTTCTTAAAAACTTCCAGTGTTGGAGCATTCACCGCTTCTGGAGGCAGGTTGTTCCACTGGTTAATTGTTCTAACTGTCAGGAAGTTTCTCCTTAGTTCTAGGTTGCTTCTCTCTTTGGTTAGTTTCCATCTGTTGCTTCTTGTCTTGCCTTCAGGTGCTTTGGAGAATAGCTTGACTCCCTCTTCTTTGTGGCAGCCCCTGAGATATTGGAATACTGCTATCATGTCCCCCCTCGTCCTTTTCTTCATTAAACTAGACATGCCCAATTCCAGCAAATGGGAAGATTGGTCAGAAGTCATTTTTTTCAGTGCTACCGTAAACTTCAAGCGGTCGCTAAATGAATGGTTGTAAGTGGAGGACTACCTGGAGCGGTGTTTCTCAACCTTGGTGGCTTTAAGAGGGGTGAACTTCAATTCCAGGAATTCACTTTAAAGCCACCAAGGTTGAGAAACGCCGCAGTAGACAGATTATACATTTTCAATTAAGCTAACCACCATCAATTGTCACGAAGAATATGTCTCAGAGACAGCATTACCCCTTTCTGATTCTTTGTTCTTGTTAACATTATAGATTAAGGTTTGCCGATAAACATATAAAATCTATATTTGGCATTCCCTCTATGGCATTTAATCATCATAAGGTTTTAACTGAAATAGATCTATATTTGCCGGTACTTGTTTTGAGTTACAAGCTTATACCCCACCCTACAAGTACAAAAATGCCCTCAAGACCAAACTAAATAATGCTCCCAGTTCCATACATGAATCACTTCTTTAAAAACAAGAGTACAAATAGCAGGGGTGGGAGAATCATTCCAGTTAAGCCCCTTATGTCTGCAATTTGATTCCTAAAATGGTGGCTTTTGATTACACAAACAGCGTATCATACAACTCTATACAAATTTTGGCATGCTACAGAGGAACAGCCTTTAAAGCACAGCATTTTGCTTACCTGAGCCAGGATTAATCAACCTTTTTCTGTTTGCTTGCTTGCTTTCAACTGCAAAGTTTAGCCTAGGGTGACGCGAGAAAACAGTGCCTCTGACTACGTGCAGAGTGCCTTTTTCTCCAGATGCAAACCTCTCACTGTCTACAAGGCTCAATTGAAAACCAGAGTGGGATGCCACCAATTCACCACAACAATCAAGTTTTGCCCCTTTCCGGAGATGCAGCTCCTACCACAACTGAACAACAAAAAAATTATGCAGCTCTTCCATCTTCCCTTGCTAATTAGACATGCAAAAAGTTGGAAAACAAAGGATTCGGAGTAGAAAATGTGCCCAATGATACTCTATGGAACAGCAGCCCAGTTACTGCACAGCAAAAATTCTTATTGCATAATAAACATTTTGACTACTGTAAAAGCTTTCCAGGAATTAAAAAAAAAAAGACTAGTGCATAGGAAAGTGGTTAAAGTACTGATTTGAAAATAGTAAGGTGGGAGGCATATAACTTTAATAAATAAATAACCAGTCTTAAAAGGAAAGTGACACTCCGGCTGCTTTTCTGGTGTTTCTGAACAAATGAAGACAGAAGCGTGTGAACTACCCTTTATACTATAGAGAGAATAGTCTATTCTCAGAGGTCTCCCTTGCAGACCAAAGAGTTGGATGTAAGCGCCTGAAGGCAGGACAAGAAGCAACGGATGGAAACTGATCAAGGAGAGAAGCAACCTAGAACTAAGGAGAAACTTCCTGACAGTTAGAACAATTAACCAGTGGAACAACCTGCCTCCAGAAGCGGTGAATGCTCCAACACTGGAAGTTTTTAAGAAGAGACTGGACAGCCATTTGTCCGAAATGGTATAGGGTTTCCTGCCTGAGCAGGGGGTTGGACTAGATGACCTCCAAGGTCCCTTCCATCTTTATTATTATTATTATTATTATTATTATTATTATTATTATTATTATTATTATTATTATTATTATTATTATTATTATTATTATTATTATTATTATTATTATGTGTTGCGTTTAAAAGCTTGCTCGTTCGCACCAGGCCACCGTTCTGTCACCCTGGGGCGCGCTGGATCGCAGCTCCCATCATCTGCAGCCGGCAATCCGGGAAGGCTACTTTACTAAGCAGGTGCATCTTTCCGAACCGAAGCCCTCCCGCCCCCGATCCGTGGTCCCAAACGACCTTTCCCCCAAAACCCCCGCCGCCAAGTTCTGAGCCAGACGCACCAGCCAGCTCGGGGTGGGGTAGAAGTCACCTTGAGCGCCCGAGCGCGCCGGCCGCCTCTGCCTTCCCGGCTTCTGCTGCTGCTACTGCTGCGTTTGCGGGCGGCGCCGCCCCTCGGCCGGAGACCACGATCTCCCGGGCCAGCTGCAGAAATAGCGGGCGAACAGCGCCAGGAGCTCGCCATCCAGGGCGGTCGCTACTGGCACGGACTACAATTACAGCACACGTGAGCGGAGGGCGGAGAGGACTCTGCAGGACCCAGGCGCCCTGGCTCCCTCCCTCCCCCCCTCTCCCTCCCTCCCTCCCTCCTCCTCTCCCTGCCTCCTCTCCTCCTCCTCTCCCTGCCTCCCTCCCTCCTCCTCTCCCTTTCTCCCTGCCTCTCTCTCCCCCCCTGCCTCCCCTGCTCCCCCCTGCCCCTCTCTTCTTGCCTCCCTCTCTCTCCCCCTCCCTCTCCCAGCCTTCTCCCACTTTTAATGGCTGGGGAGGAAAGCCACTCAGGATCCAACACCTGCAGGAGTCCTGATGGAGTTTCTCTATCCGCCTTAAATGCACCTGCTGCTGTTCCCGTGGCCTTGAGGCGCTTAACCCACCTAGTCTTTTCCTCCCACCTCTTCGCAACAAGGCACCTCCTTTCAGGTTTTTCCAATTAATTCAAAGATCCTCTCCCTCCCCCTGTTCCTAAAGTTTGCGGGAGGGGAGAAGAAAACAGGCACGCTCTCACACAAACACAGCCACCTAATGTCAAAAGTCCTTAACATACCCCTGGCTCCAACAAGACACAAGTCGGTGAGTTCACAGGTGGCTGGATTTAATCACAGAACTGTAAATTACACTGATGTTTGTCACCGCGCAAATAAGGTGCGGCTGTGTCTAATACAGAAAGAGAGTGACCCACAGACACTTCTTTATAGAGCTTTTTAGCTTCTTATCTGCCTCCAAACCTTCCTGATTCACACAGGTGTGCCTTATCACAACTTTGATAAGCCCTATCAGAGGACACATTCATTTCTGATTCATGCTTTTTAGCCAAGAGAGGAAAACGGAAAGAGGGAATTGATGTATTTTTTTAGTTATTTATTTTTTATCCTGTCTTTATTATTGTTTATAAGGACGGTGATGAATATACCTAATATTCTCTCCTCCTATTTTCCCCACAACAATCCTGCGAGGTGGGTTGGGGAGAGACTGTGTGTGTGTGTGAGACACACACACACACACACAGAGAGAGAGAGAGAGAGAGACTCACGACACCCAGCCAGTTTGTCATGCCTAAAATGGGTCTAGAACTCATGATCTCCTGGTTCATAAGCCAGCATCTTAACCACTAGACCAAATTTTCCTGAGCTTCTTACACGGGTATCCACAGGATGCAGTCAAAACAAACAAGATGCCATCAGCAACTGTACAATCAATGAACATTAGAGGGGGAAAAGGTAGAGCTTTGATCACACCAGTGAAGAAGCGCTTCCCACCAGACAGTCTGCTTTGCAGAGGGGGTTTCCTGATCCTGCTGGATCCTCAACAGGTCCATGGACATGACCTCGAGGAAGGAATGGATGAGCCATTAAAGAAAAGCAAAAACATTTTGGTCTGGGAAAGTGCAAAGAGAGAAATATGCCCTAGTCCAGACAGCCTTTTGTTTGTTCTTCTGCAGTGTGACTAATCCACAAGAGAGAAAATTTGGCCCAGCGGGGAAAAGAGCTTTCCACAATACGGTACAATAAACTAAGTGGAATCTTGGCTCAGGAGATAGAACTGAGTCAGGACAAAAGATCACTCCAGGGAAATAGGTTTGGGAGTGGATTAGACTGGAAATAAAAATCTCAGTTTCTGAACACCAGCATTTCTCAGCTACTCAAATAATAATGTTTAGTATGGAGGTGAGGAACTACGGTATGGCCCCTTTATGACTTATGGACTTCAACTCCCAGAATTCCTGAGCCAGCCAGAATTCCTGAGCCAGCTACATCATAATCCCACTAAACCAGGGGTGGGGAACGATGGCCCTTTTATGACTTGTGGACTTCAACTCCCAGAATGTAGACTGAAAGAAGACTTGTGGACTTCATGACTGGCTCAGGAATTCTCGGAGTTGAAATCCACTAGTCATAAAAGCGCGATCGTTCCCCACCCCTGGTTTAGTGGGATTATGATGTAGCTCAGAAATTCTGGCTACTTCGGAAATGAATGTAGAAATATTAAAGCTTTTTTAATACCTAGGTTGGCAGCAGGTTTCAAGAATCATGCTTGAAAAGTTCCTTCTGCTAGATTATAGCATAGCGTAGCCAGCCATGCTGGGTGTGGAATTCTGGGAGTTGAAGTCCACAAGTCTTAAAGTTACCAAGTCTGGAGACCCCCTGCTCTAATGTAAAACTTATTTTATTACATGCATATGTATTCCTTTCCCTTTTTGTTTGCTTTTACTATTACGAAATGAATTAGCTGCCCTTATTACATGTTCCAGAGCAATGAATGTGAACTGGCATAACCAGTGTTTTTTTTGTCATAGAACAGAGTTCCGGCACCTTTTTTCGACGGATTTTCCAAGTTTTAAAAGTAACTTTTGAAAATTTGATGTTTGGTCCACGTGGACTTGAATCGCCCTGTCGACTGTAGCAGGTCGGCGGCAAAATCATTAAAACGGTGCGTGCGGGTTGCTTGTGTGTCGAGTCCGATGCATGCGTACTTAGTCCGTGCTGGTTGTGATGGCGTTGCTTGGCTTGTGGCACTGCTCGGCTTGTGATTGGTCGTGTGGTCGCGCGCTGAGTGCTTACTGTGGGCGGCGACCGTTATATTTCGTTACACAACTGACGTGTGTGGGTGTGTGATTGACTACGTGCGAAAGGTAAATAATTTCTTTATTTTAAAAAATCGTTGGTGAATTGAAAATCTTTTTTTAATTTTTAAAGTGTGACCCCAAATTTAAAAATGCAAAAAAATATTAATTACTTCTCAACCACCGGTCCTGCTAAGAACTGAATATATATATATATATATTTAATAAAAGATTAACAAGATGTGAGTTCTGGCACCTTTTTTCTTACAAAAAAAGCACTGGGTATAACAATAGACTCAGCATGTTTACTACACGCCTAGAGAGGTTTAGTTGGAAGTGGAACCCGCAATTTAAAAATTACCTTTATTCAAAACCTGAACTAATAATAATAATGAGATAATATTGGGATAATTTGCTTTCCCAAATAATAATAATAATAAAGTTGGAAGGGATCTTGGAGGTCATCTAGTCCAACCCTCTGCTCAGGCAGGAAACCCTATACCATTTCAGACAAATGGTTGTCCAGTCTCTTCTTAAAAGCTTCCAGTGTTGGAGCACTCACCGCTTCTGGAGGCAGGTTGTTCCACTGGTTAATTGTTCTGTCAGGAAGTTTCTCCTTAGTTCTAGGTTGCTTCTCTCCTTGATTAGTTTCCATCCGTTGCTTCTTGTCCTGCCTTCAGGCGCCTTGGAAAATAGCTTGACTCCCTCTTCTTTGTGGCAGCCCCTGAGATATTGGAACACTGCTATCATGTCACCCCTCGTCCTTCTCTTCATTAAACTAGACATACCCAATTCCAGCAGCCGTTCCTTATATGCTTTAGCCTCCAGTCCCTAATCATCTTTGTTGCTCTTCTCTGTACTTTCTAGAGTCTCAACGTCTTTTTTACATCGTGGTGACCAAAACTGGATGCAGCATTCCAAGTGTGGCCTTACCAAGGCATTGTAAAGTGGTATAAATACTTCACGATCTTGATTCTATCCCTCTGTTAATGCAGCCTAGCACTGTGTTGGCCTTTTTGGCAGCTGCAGCACACTGCTGGCTCATATTTAAGTGATTGCCACTAGGACTCCGAGGTCCCTCTCACAGTTACTGCTATTGAGCAAGGTACCCCCTATACTATACCTGTACATTTGGTTTTTCTTGCCTAAATGTAGAACCTTGCTTTTTTCACCATTGAATTTCATTTTGTTAGATAGTGCCCAGTGTTCAAGTATGTCTAGATCCTCCTGTATCTTAAGCCTGTCTTCTGGAGTGTTGGCTATTCCTGCCAGCTTGGTGTCGTCTGCAAATTTGATGATTTCCCCACAAGTCGAACCCCACAAAAGTTAAGGGTCCTGATCAAGAGATTTCTCCCAAATACCAGACCAAGGAGCTCTCTGCCATTCCAAAATACATTTTGGATTGCATTGAAGCATTTGAGCAGTGTGATTTAAGACTGATAAGAATTGTTCTGCTGTTGCTATTATTAAACCGCTGAGAGTTGGAAATCTTTTCATTAATCAGCTGCAAATGGATCAGCAGATCCATTATCGTAAAGGTTGGTTTCCATAGTAATAGAACCTCAAGACACTATGTGATATAATTCAACCTTCGTAATAAAATAAATAGGGCTGGTTAGAGTTCAAGTGAAACAGCATAAAAGCGTTCATAATAACTAAATGTAAACCACCAGCTACAAGCTCGTCCATTAACAGTGAAAAGAGCTGGATTATAGGAGAGCTTTTAAGATGAAATTCTAAACCTCTGCTACAAATATCTGGGCATCTATTGGTCCTAAATGAGAAAGAGTTCGGCGGCTGGAATTTTTGTACCTCCGAGCTTTCCTTCTTCATAAATAACAGAGTTAGAAGGAACCTTGGAGGTCTTCTAGTCCAACTCCCTGCTCAAGCAGGAGACCTCATACCATTTCAGATAAATAGTTGTCCAATCTCTTCTTAAAAGCCTCCAGTGATGGATGTCTATGGAGATTCTGTCATCCAGGTCATGGTTGTCCCAAAGGTGCTTTTTCAAGAGGCAACTGGACTTTCTGGTTTTTCTCTAAAGACGTTTCGCTTCTCATCCAAGAAGCTGAAGAAGCTTCTTGGATGAGAAGCAAAACGTCTTCAGAGAAAAACCAGAAAGTCCAGCTGCCCTTTGAAAAAGCACCTTCGGAACTCCAGTAATGGAGCACCCACAACTTCTGGAGCCAAGTTATTCCACTGCTCAATTGCCAGGAAATTTCTCCTTAGTTCTAGGCTGCTTCTCTCTTTGATTAGTTTCCATCCGTTGCTCCTTGTCCTGCCTTCAGGTGCTTTGGAGAATAGTTTGACCCCATCTTCTTTGTGGCAGGCCCTGAGATATCGGAACACTGCTATCATGTCACCCCTCGCCCTTCTTTTCATTAAAGTAGACATACCCAATTCATGCAATCTTGCTAAAGAGAATTCCATCAGAATTGTGCTTGGAAATAATTGCTTTCAGCTTTAGATAATAACCGACAACTCTGACAATTATGCTAAAGCAGGAAAGGCATGGAACCAGATAAAGTCTTTTTGAAGGTTTAGAAACAGGAAAAAATTACCTGGTGGTAAACCTAAAGCCTATTTGGCCATACAATATTAGGACAGGTGCTAAAGTTGAGTGTGATCTGGAGGGCAAACAGTTGTCCAATGCACACTTGTTCTAAATCATTTTGGTGACCTTAGTTCAACACTAACTCTGAACCACAACGGTACTGCAATGAGGAAGTGGAAGCACTGAAATAGCTCTGAAATCTTCCAGTTTTCGCCTTCATTAACCATATTTTTTACACATTCCATCTTTGCAGTTGCTAGAAGTAAAAAAACCAGAGATAATCCTTGACTTACACCACAACGGAGCCCAGTATTCCGGTTGCTAAGCAAGGCAGTTGTTAATTGAGTTTTGTCCCATTTTACAACCGTTTTTGCCGCAGTTGTTAAGCAAATCACTGCAACGGTTAAGTGAAGCAAGCGGCTGTTAAGTGAATCTGGCTTTCCCCATTGACTTTGCTTGTCTGAAGCCAGCTGGGAAGGTTACAAGTGGCGATTGCGTGATCCCAGGACACTGCAAACATCGTAATTACATGCCGGTGGTCAAGTTCCCAAGTTTTGATCACGTGCCCATGGGGATGCTGAAAGGATCATTAGTGTGAAAACCGGTCAAATGTCATCTTTTTCATTGCCATTGTAACTCTGAAAGGTCATTAAATGAATGGTTGTCAGTCAAGAACTACCTGTAATCAATCAATCAATCAATCAATCACAAGGCATCTGCGAAGTCTAAAGGACAACTGAGACTTTCCATCCTTTCCTCACCACTGATCTAAGTAGTCTAGATTGGGAGAAGTTAAGACTGCAGATCAGACAAGGACAGTGACCTTCAACCTTGGCAAATTTAAACTGGATGGACATCCCGGGTAGCCTAGATGATCTTAAAAGCCCCTTTCCAACTTTCCAGTTCTGTGGCTCTATGACTTTATTAATGCCTGCAGGATTAAGGGACAATCTTTGCTCTGTCTCCTTTCTGCAAACGCTAGTGACAATTCAGTCTTCTAACTGAGCAAAATAGTTTTAATGTCTTCACAGAAAATATAATGAACTAAGAACAGCTGAACAGAAATGGGTCCTCTGGTTTTGCTCTGAAAGGCTTCTTTCCCAACTCCCAAAGGTAGAACAAGCCCATCCGAGCGACTTCATGTATCCTTCAATTTCAGATCATCTTCTTGAAATTCTGAAGAGCTTCGTCCGCCTTCTGCAGTTCTGTCTCACTTTGTTTCAGCTGGAAAAAAAAAATGCCCAAGACAAGATGTGTTGATAAAGTTGTCGATATGTCCCTTTGGGACATCCTGCCCTCCATGGTAAGATCTGCCCCTAACCTCCTCCTATCCTTCCTTAAGAGCCTAAAGACCTAGCTCTGCAGATTGGCCTGGGGACCCAATGGGGGAATTCAACTCTGGAAGTGGCTGTTAGATTGATAGCAGACTCCATCTCCCCTCCCCCCCCCACTTCTGCTCTCCATACGCCCATCTTTTTTACTAATCATATCAATGTATTTTCTTTGTTCCTTTTTCCTTACTTATTTCATTGTTCTATTATTTTACTTCAATTTTGATTAAACCTTTTTTGTTCCTTCATTTTTTATGGTTGTGAGCTGCCTAGAGTAGCCCCATGGCAATATAATAATATAAATTTAATAGTCAATTGCAAAAAGGCAGCTTTGCTCAGAACAGCTTACATCCTGAGACGATACCTCTTGATACACCAACATCTGCCTATCCCAGGGAAGGGTTTGATAGGTGGACAAAAATGACAAATCTAGTCTGAACATCTGGCTGACTGTGTGATGAAATAATAATAATAATAATAATAATAATAATAATAATAATAATAATAATAATAATAATAATATAAAAAAGCATCTGCATCACACTTCATATTCTTGTTCTGAAGGGTCTTTTTGTAATTCAAAGAAATATGCAGAATAGGCTATCTAGAAAGTATAAAAGTATTTCAAATGAATGTTGGAAATGTAAATGTAAAGAAGGGGCTTTTTATCATTTTTGGTGGACGTGTGAAAAAGCAAAGAAATATTGGAGTAGGATTCATACATTAATGCAGAAAATTCTTAAAGCGAACATAAAGATTAAACCAGAAACTTTCCTTCTGGGTCTAATGGAAAAAGACTTGGGGAGAAAAAAAATTGGAACTCTGATTTTATATATGGTGACGGCAGCAAGACTGCTCTATGCCCAAAAATGGAAGGAGGCTTCGAATTAGCAGAGATGGCTTTATCAAAACAGAGATGACTGTTTTGATAAAAGAAAAGAATATAAGTACTTTTGTTTCTACTTGGAAACCGCTTCTGGACTTTGTGCTTGAGGTGGAAAAAAATGATACTATGATTTGGGGTTTTACTAATTAGACTGGTTTATTGATATAGAAATGGCTAGTTGATACTACTATAGAAATGTAAAAAGTTGAAATTCAATCTTAATCTCTTATTTTACTGCAACAGAGGGAGTCGGAAGTCAACAACTTTTGTTTCTTCCCCTCCCTTTCTCCACACTTTTTTCTTTTTCCTTTACCTACTGTTGTCCCTTACTATTTGCTTTTGTATTTTCATATATATATATAAATATATATATATATAAAGAAATATGCAGGATGGGCAATTTATGGCCCTCAAGCCTCTTTTCTGAGATCTATCATTTCAACAGTGTGGTTTCCTGCCTTTTTTAGGTGAACAGCATGCACAAAGTGAAAATAAGTGTCTCAGGTTAAAAGGCAAGTAAAAGTCAAAAACCTTCCAAACTCCTTGTCACAAAGGAGCTTTTTCAAAAGGCAACTGGACTTGTTTCGTTTCTCATCCAAGAAGCATCTTCAGTTCTACAGTTCTGAAGAAGCTTCTTGGATGACAAATGAAATGTCTTCAAAGAAAAACAAAGTCCAGTTGCCTTTTGGAAAAGCACCTTTGGGACAACCATGACCTGGATGACTGAGAATCTCCAGAGACTTCTAATCTCCTTCCCACCACATTCTAAGGAAAGCAAGAACCAGAATGTTAAAGTGATCATTGGCCACCAAAATTATCCACCCTTGACTCAAGATCTTCTGAAGGAACCAGCAACGTTTCTGGCCCTCAGTCCTGAATGCTGGGTCCCCAAATGGCTAAAATCTCTCAATGTCTTACGATCATGGAGATTTCAGAAGCTGGAAACAGAAACAACCCCCCCCCTCCCCAATCTTTTGGGACATTTGGTATCTTGGCACCCACCAGTGATGCAATGGATCAGGCATCATCCCTAACAGAGCAAGCCCCCAAATGCCAATCCTGTATGAGTTACCTTGGCTGCATCCAATTCTTGGACTTTGGCCGGTACTTTCACAGCATACTCCAGATTCGCCATACGCTGGCGTAATAATAGGATTTGTTTCTGCAGCTCTGCCTTTTTCCCTGTCAGTTTGGCTATCTCCTTCTCCGCATCAATCAAGCCCTGCCAAGGAATTCAGAGAGTCAGCAATGCTACCGTGCTACCTCATGGGTAGCACTATGCGTTGAGAGTCACTGTAACCAACTGGATCCGCAAGTCATCTAATATGGGTATAGATGAATTCCCTGAGATCTGAGGTGAATCATGACCATTATCTTCCTGAATACTACAGAAACAGACAACAGCCCAAATGGAAAAACCCAGAATGTTGCTAAATCTCTGGCATTTGCACTTCAGCAACAAGGAGATCAAATCAGCCAATCCTAAAGGAAATCAACCCTGACTGATTTTGGGAAGGACAAAAACTGAAGCTGAAGCTCAAATACTTTGGCCACCAAATGGAGAAGAGAAGATTCGTTGGAGAACACCCTGATGTTGGGAAAGACTGAAGGCAAAAGGAGAAAGGGACGGCGGAGGATGAGATGGTTAGATAGATGGAGGACAGGGGAGCTTGTTGTGCCGTAGTCCATGGGGTCACGAAGAGTCGGACACCCTTAGCAACTGAACAACAACAACAACAACACTGGAATATATAGGCAGGCCTCCATTAGAGGTAGTGACACCAGGATATTTTTATTTTGTAAGCACTCCCTCAGGGAACTTATGACACAGAATCTGAGGGTTAATTTGCTTTAAGTCCAAATGGCAAACCGTTCCCTGCTCTTGAGAGCAGTGAAGTACAGGTAGTCCTTGATTTACAACAGTTCGTTTGGTGACTGTTCAAAGTTACAATGGCGCTGAATAAAGTGACTTATGACCATTTTGCACACTTGTGACTGTTGCAGCATCCCCATGGTCACATGATGAAAATTCAAATGCTTGGCAAGGGACTCCTTATTTATGATGGTTGCAGTGTCCCGGGGGAGGGGTGTCATGTGACCAGCTTTTGTAACCTTCTGACAAGCAAAGTCAATGGGGAAGCCAGAATCACTTAACGACCGTTACTAACCCAGCAACCATAATGATTCACTTAAAAACCGTGGCAAGAAAGGTCCAAGAAAGTTTGTAAAATGGGAGAAAACTCTGTTAACAATTGTCTCGCTTAACAACAGAAATTTTGGGCTCAATTGTGGTGCTAAATCAAGGACTACCTGTATACAAAATATGACCCTCAGATTCTTTTACCTCATGAAACTAATCAATCAATCATTTGGGTGCCTAAAAGTGATTAATGGCCCTCAGAACTACCTTGTGATTGATCACCTACCACATTGCAGATGATGGAATAAAGTGATATCAGTGGGGGTGCTGGTGAATTCTATGTCTAATGGTATGCAAGACTATCTTCAGGACATGGTGATCTGATGTTCTGTTACAGAACAAAATTTATGAGCTTCCTAGCCTTTGGATGGTGTAGGAAAGTGTTCTTCTGTAGGCCGGCAGAATCCAGAATGCTTCCTTGTCCTTCCACAAGTTCACAAAAGTGAATAATTGGACCTGGGTTTACTCACCACGAGTCTCGTTGTTCTAACTGCTAAGGAAGATAAAGTAATGTAGGACACCAGAAGAAGAAAATGGAAAAAGGAAAGGCTGATTACTGAGGGAGACCTGATTATGTTGATGTTTGGTGCAACGGTGAAGAGGGTGGACTCACTGGTGTGGGGCAGAGCGGAACCTGGGGTCTGGAGCTCTCTGAAGCTCCATCAGAATCTTCTAGATTTGCCTTCAGAGCAAATGTGAGTCACCCACTTCAGAATTCCCTGTCTGTACTATATATATATAAAAAAGAAATCTGCTCCCCAAAATTAAGGGTCCCACTGGTTCTTTACCGCCGGTCAACATTTTGTGGCCTGCTTATTTTTTTAGTACCTTCAGCAGAAGATGGACAATGCATTTGTCGGAAGCTATAGCTACAGCACAGCCAGAAGGAGGAACCTGCCCAGGTTCTAGTACCAAAACTTGCTTGGAGGAGGAAAGAATGCAGATATATTCACAGCAACGAGTCACGGTCTCTGCTGTCTGACGATCCAAACACTTCAAGTAACCTAGGGACAGATGAACAGAAGAAGAACATCAGGGAAGCTGAGGGGAGCTCTTGTCAGCCTCATTGTAGAGGGCAAGGAAGATTCTCAACAGAAATATGCAGAAGCTATGGCCTAGATCAGGGGTGCCCATCCTTGGCAACATTAAGACCTATGGACTTCAACTCCCAGAATTCCCCAGCCAGTGTAGCTGCCAGAGTTCTGGGAGTTCATGTCCACAAATCTAAAGGTTGCCAAAATTGGACACTCCTGGGCCTAGACAAAGCGGCTGAAACATTTTTTTTAAAATTCAGAACTAACAGGTAACATTTGGAAGCAGCTCAGTCACCTTCCTAATTCGCAGAAGTATAAAGAGGAAGGGGTTCAGATTTGCAAGATTCTACTATGATAGCCAATCTTAATAAAAGTTATTTTAGCCTTCCTAGGGAGTTAATTTCCTGGTCTAGTCATGACCTCTAAGATCAAGGTCAAGCAGCCTGTCTGGGATGGGAGGTTGCATTTTCAGACTCAGTGCTTGATGCCTTAAGGCAGGGGTCCCCCACCTCTGTGGCGCAGCCCACGAGTGGGCCATGAGGTGTTCGCAACTGGGCCGCAGAAATTCCTGCAAGCAGCAGGCGAGCGCGTACCTGCACACTACGTTTGCATGAGCAGCGGGCGCAGGTGCACACCGCTTGCACAAATGGAGCTGCGCGCGCAGACTTGCTGACCACTCGGGCGGAACCATCCTCTCCCCACCCCCCTCCACCGGTCCACAAAGCCAGAAAGGTTGGGGAACTCTGCCTTAATGGCTAAAAAAGGAAGGATGAGAGAAAGAGAAGAAATTCACGCTGATGTCTCAAAGAAAGAAAGGTGGAAGAAACTGCCACTGGCTTTCTCTAAGTAGACCTGTTCAACTCACCCAGCCATTCAAAAAAGCCCAGGCATGAAATAGCTAATCTCCCTAATGGAGAACTGACCCATTCCCTAAAAAAAGAGGGGATTGCAAGGCCCAAAATCAGAAATGTCAGGTGTCTTTCTCTCTCTCTATGCAACAATTCATGGAATACTTCAACAGAACACAGTGTCAAAGGGGCAAATATGAAGAAATGAATCCCTCTCTCTACTGCTTTGGGCTCTGGTGTTTGTCTTCTGACATCCGCAACTACACAACGGCTCCTAGCTCTCTACGCAAAAAGGTATTAAGCTAGCAGAGGTTTGACATTAATTTAGCACTTATTTTTCAGAGGTGGGGAGACCACCCAGAAACGTGCCATGGAAAACTAGCAATTCTGAGCAGCACGTTCTTGCAGGGAGAGAAATATTGGTGGCTCCAGACACTGAACTGAGATGTTGCAAACTACCGGTCCATCTCAAGTCTATGAAATCACTAAAACCCATCATTATCTCCCGCTGCCAAGCTAAGACCAATATTGGGGAAAAGATTTGTATCTGCAGGGATATTAAAAGATCTTCCACCTCCATCGATAAGTCTTCAAGCCAAGTGACTACCAAAAGTTGGCCTGGTTTGCTAACATATTTTAATTGTTCAGGCAGGCAACTTTCTCCAAACTAAGCCGCTCCAGATTTGGCAGGACGGCAAATTCCGGAATTTCAAGCCAGCTCAAGACCCGGATTCATAGCCTCTCATTCATTAGTGAAAAAGCCTTCGGTGAAAAACTCACAGTCAGCTTTGGTTTTGGTAAGGTTGTAGTCCGCCCGGAGAAAACGCACAGCCTTGATGATGTTCAATATGAAGTCAAAGGTGTGGTCCAGTTCTTCATTCCTCCAATGGAACTGAAAGGAGGCAGAAGTATGAGCTGCTCGATTTAATTTTTAAGTTCGACCTCAGACCAAAATGAAAATGGACTAAGAGAAGAATTTCTTTAGTTTCAAAACAGCTAGTCCTCCATTTACGACTGGTCATTTTACGATCTTTTGAAGGTTACGGCAGCCTATAAAGCACTCTGGCCATCGTAAAGGGGTGTCCTGCCCCATCATGGTCATGTGACTGCATGTTGGGTGGGTCAGCTTTACTACCCATCATGGCATTCTGGGGGGTCTCATGATCATGATATCAAAAGTTTTTGGCTGGTTCCTGGCATTTTTTTTTGCCAGTTTCTGGTAAAAAAAACAACGGTCATTCAGATGAATGGATTCACTTAATGACTGTTGGGTTTTCTTAATGATAGCAGCATACACTTAACGACCACTGTAAAAAAAAAAGACTTTAACCGTTTACTTAAAGACCACTGTAAAAAAATTACTTTGGGTCACATGGTGCCTCAACTTACAACCAGATTGTGATCCCAATTATGGTTGTAAGCTGAGCATTCCCTGTACTAATGTTCCTGTTTCAGTACTATACTGATGAAGAGCCAAGGCTGGCAGTCTTAACGTTCTATTTCATTATGATTATACCTTGGATCATGATTTTGTTGGAAACCAATTTGTTGTCTCCTTTTTTGTTACATGAATGTCTGGCTTTATTTCAAAAGGAGCTTCTGTGATAACATTTGGCTTCCTCCCCAGGGTGTACTAGATAGATCTCATCCAACAATGTTATATACAGAATAACAGAGTTGGAAGGCACCTTGGAGATCTTCTAGTCCACCCCCCTGTTCAAACAGGAGATCCTAAAACATTCTGGACAAATGGCTGTTTAGGATCTTCTTGAAAACCTCCAGTATTGGAGCACCCACAACTTCTGGAGGCAGGTTGTTCCACTGGTGAATTGTTCTAACTGTCAGGAAATTTCTCCTTAGTTCTAGGTTGCTTCTCTCTTTGGTTAGTTTCCATCCGTTGCTTCTTGTCCTGCCTTCAGGTGCTTTGGAGAATAGCTTGACTCCCTCCTCTTTGTGGCAGCCCCTGAGATATTGGAACCCTGCTGTCGTCACCCCCCTAGTCCTTCTCTTCATTAAACTAGACATACCCAGTTCCACCAACCATTCCTTATATGTTTTAGCCTCCAGTCCCCTAATCGTCTTTGTTACTCTTCCCTGTACTCTTTCTACAGTCTCAACATCTTTTTTGTACCGTGGTGACCTGAACTGGACGTAGTAGCCCAAGTGTGGTCTTACCAAGGCAGTATATGTTGCCAGACTCAAGCTTCAGATTCTGTTACCCACTTACCTGCTCAGTAGTGGGGTAAGGAGTGACACAGATGCTGGGCGGGTCAGAGGAAGGAGACCGTCGAGGAAGACGCTGGAAAAGTTCCTCGGTGACAAAAGGCATGAAAGGACTGAGGAGACGAAGGCCAGCATCCAAGCAGGTGTAAAGAACATTCTGGGCCGTCCCAATCGCAGCCTGGTCTGATCCGGCAAACACAGGCTTTAGGCACTCCTAAGTGGAAAATGAAAAAGAGAATAAAAATGGAGAAGGTGATCCTTATTCAGCCAAGCTGATAAGCCCACTAAACGCAGGTACAGGTAGCCCTTGACTTATGACCACATGCTGAGGAAGTTGGTTGTTAAGTGAGTCACACTTGATTTGACCAACTTTATTGCCACGGTTGTTAAGCAAATGTTTGCAGCTGTTAAGTGAATCACATGGTCATTAAGCAAATCCAGTTTCCCCGATTGATTTTGCTTGTCAGACAGGATGCTGCAATTGTCATAAATATATGCTGGTGACCAAGCACCCAAATGTTGATCACGTGGACTTGTAGATGCTGTGATGGTCATAAGTGCAAGTAATGGGTTGTAAGTCACTTTTTCAGTACCACTGTAACTTTGAACAGTCACTAAGCAAACGGTTATAAGTTGAGGAATATTTGTATTTATTTGAATTTATTAGCCACCCAATTCTGCTGTGTATCTTTTACTATTCCATTCAGAGATGAGTAGCCTATATTCAGTGATGGGATTCAAATATGCGAACAACCGGTTCTCTATGTGGATGCCGCTTCCGGAAGTCCATTCTGGGCCCGGGGAACAAAAAATTTAACTACTGGTTCTGCCGAAGTGGTGCGAACCGGCTGGATCCCACCACTGCCTATATTCCCATACCATCTCAAAGAAGGTTTTCCCCTCCTTTGCACTTTACATTTTTGAAACACTGGCTACTAACTTATTAGCAGACTTGTGGTTTTTTTAAAAAAAAGTCTTACATGAATGAAAGCCAAAGTGAACCAAGCTTTTTGCCACTTTTTAAACTCACCTTCGCAAAATGTTTGTGTCCCCTAGGATAACCAGGCAGAGATTCAAATTCAAATCTGTTTCATGATGCATTTAAGTGTTTACTAGATTTTTGCATTGCCTTAACACCAGGAACTCAAGAACAGTGTTACAGACTCAGAACTACTCTGTGGAGTGGTTTCAAATGTGTTTGTACAGGTAGTCATCGACAATTCGTTTAGTGACCGTTCAAAGTTACAATGGCACTGAAAAATGTGACCTATGACTGTTTTTCAAAGTTATGACCTTTGATCATATTTATGGTTCGTATTTATGACGGTTGCAGTGTCCCAGGGTCACGTGATCACCTTTTGTGACCTTCTGACAAGCAAAGTCAATGGGGAAGCCAGTTTCACTTAACCACCGGGTTACTAATTTAACAACTGCTGCGATTCACTCATCAACTGCGGCAAGAAAAGTCGCAGAATGGGGCCAAACTCACTTGACAACTGTCTTGCTTAACAACAAAATTTTTGGGTTCAATTGTGGCCGTTAAGTCAAGGACTACCTGTACTATCAGTTGTTGCAACTTAATCCGATCAATGGAATGAATGAGCCTGTATACTGAAATTGGCTCAGTAGCAAAATCAAAATCAGCCTTCATCCAACCAGGAGTCTCCCGAATATATTGGGAGAGTGACTGAGAGAATCCCAGCTAGTTAGGAATTCTGGGAGTGATAGAGCATAGAATAATTGCCAGGGACCTTGGAGGTCTTGCAGTACATCCCCCTGCTCAAGACAGGTGGTCTTACACCATTGCAGTCAAATGGTTGTCCAGTCTATTTTTGATAACCTCCAGAGTTGGAACACCCACAACTCCAGGAGGCAAGCTATTCCAGTGTTTGTTTTCACTGTGGGAAATCTTCTCCTTACTTCTAGGCTGGATCTCTCTTTAAGAAGCCTCTGCCCATTACCTCTTATCCTGCCCTCAGGTACAGCTGATCCCATCCAGTCACATTAGACTGGGGAAATTACTCAAGGCCAGCGATGACAAACCTATGACACGTGTGTCAAAGGAGACACACCATGAAGTTTTGGGTAATACGCCAGTGTTCAGCAACACCCAACTATTCTCGCAAACATACCCCATTCTCACATGATTTTCGGAGGCTACAAAGCTGCATACGAATAGGGTGAGCTCTTATGCAGCCTCTGGACACTCCAAAAATGAATCTGTTTTACTCATACTTCATTTTTGTTATTATCTGACCATTCTTTACGTAGACATGATCAGACTGTATTTTTTAAATAAATGAGTAAATATGTAAAGAATTATTTCTCTTTGGTTTGGGAGGGACGCGACACACCAGCTGAGTCAAGTTAGGCCTTTCCTGAATTTTTAACACGTGGAGCACTAAAATGTTTGCCATCGCTGATCTAGGCGTTACACCTTGGGTGTGATAGTGCAATATTTGTATCTGGATGTAATGGAAATATTACGCCTCCCGCGATGAAGGGGGAATGAGAGTTTGGTGGCTCAGAGGTCTCACTCACAAGGTAGACGTCACACAGCTCATACAGCCAGAAATTGTACACTGCGGTGGTGATGCCAGAGAAGTCGTAGGCCTGAAATCCCACATCGCACAACTCCACAGCGTGGCTCAGGCGACTCAAGATCCAGAGGTCCACCAGGCTCTCGGAGCCACTGAGCTGCAACAAACAAATCTGATTAGTAAAGAAGAACTTCTGCTAAATCCAGAATAATAAACGCTCTGTACCATTAAAGGAGAACAGTTGTAGTCCAGGGTTGAAATGTGGGGTCCTCGGTGCTCTCTGAGCTTGATTGCTTGCTTAATTAATTAATTATGCTTGCTTAATCAGTGGAACGACTTGCCTCCAGAAGTTGTGGATGCTCCAACACTGGAAGTTTTTAAGAAGAGATTGGACAACCATTTGTCTGAAATGGTATAGGGTTTCGTGCTTGAGCAGGGGGTTGGGCTAGATGACCTCCAAGGTCCCTTCCAACTCTGTTATTCTATTCTATTCCATTCCATTCCATTCCATTCCATTCCTGTTTTCTTGCAGACATTTCATTACCCAAACTAGGCAACATCATCAGTGCTAGTCTCAACATCTGCAACATCATCAAGACTAGCACTGATGATGTTACCTAGTTTGAGTAATGAAATGTCTGCAAGAAAACAAGCAAGCTCAGAGAGCACCAAGGACCTGCTCTGTACTATGGATGGTCGGTCTATTAAGAATATCTAAGGAAAATTGCCAGGCATAAAGGATCAGGAGCATAAGTTAAGCAGCAATTCAGAAGTACAAGTAGTCCTTGAGTTACGTCTACAACTGGGGCAATTTCTGTTGCTAAGGAAGGTGATTGTTAAGTGAGCCGCACCCAATCTTACGTTTGCCACAACTGTTAAGTGAATCACTACAGTTATTGAGTCACGTGGTCATTAAACGAATCCAGCTTCCTCCATTGACTTTGCATGTTGGAAGCTGGCTGGGAAGGTTGCCAATACTGATCACATGACCTTGGGACACTGCAATCATCATAAATACATGTTGGTTGCCAGGTGCCCGAATTCGGATCACGGCCTGTAGGGATGCTGCAATGGTTTTAAGCGTGAAGACCAATCATATGTCTCTTTTTTCAGTGCCGTTGTTAACTTTGAATGGTTGCTAAACAAATAGTTGTAAGTCGAGGACTACCTGTATTTATCACTCAAGCCTACAGATCAGAATCTCGTCAACTGAGTTGAAATACCATGTTTCCCTGAAAATAAGACCTGGTATGTATGTATGTATGTATGTATGTATGTATGTATGTATGTATGATTTATTTATTTATTTATTTATTTGCCTCCAAAAGAGGCACCAGGTCTTATTTTCGGGGGTGTCTTTCCACTCACCTCCGGCACTGACAGCTCCGCCCAGCCGGCCCACTTCTTCTGCAGCCTCTCCCGGCCTGCATTTCGTGGTCAGAAGCCTTTTCAGAAGGCCTCTGCAGCCGAAAACCGAGCTATGGATCCTCAGCTTGGTTCTCGGCTGCAGAGGCCTTCCGGAAAGGCCTCCGACTGCGAAATGCAGGCCGGGAGAGGCTGCAGAAGAAGTGGGCTGGTGAGGAGAGGCAGGCTGCAATGGTAAGTGGGTGTGGGGTGTGGAGGGGCAGCTCCACCCCTCCCCACCCCCGCCCTAGCTTGAGTTTTAGGTGTGTGCCTCGCCCCAAAACTAGGACTTATTTTGGGGGTAAGGCTTACTTTCGGGGAAGCACAATATGAATTGGCACTAGATAAGGATCGATAGAATTCAAGGGAGGCTGGACTTGGATTGTTTGTGGCAATGTAAGGATTCTAAACTGATGACATGTTTAACTACACACACACACAGCATCACCTGCTCTTCTACAAAAATGGAAAGGAGAATCTAGAACAGGGGTAGGCAACCTTGGCTCTTTTATGACTCGTGGACTTCAACTCCCAGAATTCCTGAGGCAGCCATGCTGGCTCAGGAATTCTGGGAGTTGAAGTCCACGAGTCATAAAAGAGCCAAGGTTGCCTACCCCTGATCTAGAAGAACAGGCTTACCTCTGGACTGGGAGGTGGTTGGAACCCCTCCCCAAGACCACGGATGGCAAATCTGGTGGCATTCCAGAGTTTGTTGCAGAAATAGCGGTAGCCCAGAATCCGATTCACATCCAGGTTTATATCCCGGCCTGAAGAGAGAAAGGCAACAGACGGACATTATGAGAGAAGCCAACATGAAAGCAAAATTAGGAATTCCATCACAACGTTGAGTCAGGCTCTCAAGTGGAGGCCAGAAATGTACCTTGAGTTGTGTAAGCACAAAGAGCAAATCGAAGGGCATCAGTCCCGCATTCTGGGATCCCGTTGGGGTAATCTGATTTCTGCAAAGCAAGTATCAAGATACACATTTAATCTTGTAAGTTTTTTGCTCCAGTTTCAAAGCCTTTTCTCTAAAAACGTACACAGATAGTCATAGATTTTGACCACAATCGAGTCCCAGATTTCCATTGCTAAGCCAGAGAGTTGTTAAGTGAGTTTTGCCTCATTTTATGACCTTTCTTGCCACAGTTGTTAAGCGAGTCACTGCAGCTGTTATGTTAGTAACACAGCTATAAAGTGAATTTGGCTTCCTCCGTTGACTTTCTTTGTCAGAAGGTCGCAAAAGGTGATCATGTGACTCCAGGACACTGTCATAAATATGAGCCAGTTGCCAAGCGTCCAAATTTTGATCATGTGACCACAGGGATGCTGTAATGGTTGTCAATGTGAAAAATGGTCCTAAGTCACTTTTTCCCATGCCGCTGTAACTTCAAATGGTCACTAACGAACAGTTGTAAGTCAAGGACTACCTGAACAAACCCTTACATTCAAAATGTCAAACCCAGAACAGGAAATTCAGTGGGCTTCCAACCAACTTGTTGTGATACATATAACATACTTTGGATAAGTGTGATGTATGAATGCTATTTAAACCTAAAGCTACTAAGGGAATATATTCATAGAGAAACCGAGGGAATACATTCATAGAGAAACACCAAACTATGCCACACCCAATACAGTCAAAGAACATCTGTATGCTGTCTATCAACATGAAACAAAAGTTTGAGACAACAAATATATATATATATATACCTGTCCCTTTTGGGCTCGCTCCAGCTCAACGGGGTCCAAATTGCTGTCTAATAACTGAGCATGTAGACCCTACAGAGACAGAGGGGAAAATGGTGGTCTTTCATAAGATGTAGCAACCAGAATGTAGAACCAAAGTTTGCTTAGTAAGGCTATACTCAGAGAAACCTCATTTGCAATCTTTCTCCAGATCTGGGAGGAGGAGGAGGAAGAGGAGCGGGAGGGAAAGGAGGAGGGGGAGGAGAAGGAAGGGGAGGAGGAGGAGGAGGAGGGAGGAGGAGGAGGAGGAGGAGGAGGAGGGGAGGAGGGGAGGAGGAGGAGAAGGAGAAGGAGAAGAGAAGGAGAGGGAAGGAGAAGGAGAGAAGAAGAGAAGAAGAAGGAGAAGGAGAAGAAGAAGAAGGAAGAAGAAGAAGAAGAAGAAGAAGAAGAAGAAGAAGAAGAAGAAGAAGAAGAAGAAGAAGAAGAAGAAGAAGAAGAAGAAGAAGAAGAAGAAGAAGAAGAAGAAGAAGAAGAAGAAGAAGAAGAAGAAGAAGAAGAAGAAGAAGAAGAAGAAGAAGAAGAAGAAGAAGAAAAAAAAAAAAAACAACCTAATTGTTTTCCCAGTAATGTCAGGATATCCCTCCCCACACTCCTTGCAGCCTTTGGAAGTCAAACAAGGTAGCCTCAAGAAAAATACATCTGTCATACTCAACTGTGACAAAGCTAAAGGCAGCCACATCCCACCCCAGCCCTTAGAGCAACTGAGACAGAAGCCACAATAACTGGGGTGAAAAGTAGAAACACGGGCCTGGCTGTTAACCGCGGCTGACTACTGATGCCTTCAGCCCAACCCAAGCTTCCTCTTTGCAACCATTCATATGTTCCCAACTGATCTGAAAAAGTATCAAGTTTCCGATTCTCAGGGGAAAGACAGGCCTCCTGGCTGCCAACCACAACAGAAATCAAGGGGTCCTTGGTACACTCTGAGCTTGGTTGTTTTCTTGCAGACGTTTCATTACCAAACTAGCTAACGTCATCACTGCACTGACGACGTTACCCAGTTTGGTAATGAAACATCTGCAAGAAAACAACCAAGCTCAGGGTGTACCAAGGACCCATTATTTCAACTCTTGAGTTACAAATATTCTCCTCTATCAATGCAACAGGAATCCAAACCATCTTGCAGCTTCCATCTTCTGGGCTACCAGCTGAGAGCCCACCAACAATGGGTCACCTGCAGAGTAATACCGGTGATCACATCCAATGGATCTATGACATTTCCCAGTGATTTGCTCATCTTCCTGCCATGGGCATCCCGAATGACAGCGTGAAGGTAAACCTGAAAAGGAAGCATGGCAAATTGTTAAATGTTGAGGTAGACTGGAAACAGGCAATGCAGTTTGGAAACCAATCTCAGAAATTTGATCCTTGATTTTTCAAGCACTAGCTCCAAACACGGAGTTGGGCATGAAATTTATGAACAACAATTGCCCACGTTTATGTGTTGCATTACATGCATCAGGACAGTATAACAGTCACAAAGTTCAACTCATGAATGTCGTGAGACTCGTTTTGTGGTTTTCTGAGCTTTAGTTGACTGAAGGTTTTTGTGCTGTCTCAAGGAGGACTAGCCCCTTGTGCTTTAGACCAGACATCCCATTCTATTTGGGGTGAAATTGGCTTTCTTGCAATTAAGGGTTCCCTGATTTGACCACAGGCAGAAGGAATGATGGAAAAGTGGAGAAGAACTATTTAACACCGGTGAGGTTAGCAAAAATGTTTAAAAATATATCAAGCAATTGTTGGAAATGTAGACAAAAACCAGGCACTTATTACCATCTTTGGTGGACATGCCCCAAAGCCAAAAGATTCTTCTGGTTAAGAATATACATATGGTTAGAGAAAATGACTAAAAAAACATATAGATTTTAAGCCAGAACTATTTTTGTTAGGCATAATTGTAGGAAATTATGAGAAAGAGTGTATATATCTAATTTTACATGTATTAACTGCAGCGAAAATTGTATTCGCTCAACATTGGAAAGATGAAGATTTACCAACGGAGGAAGAGTTAATTAAAAAAATTTTAGATTGTGCAGAAATGGATAGATTGACATTGAAAATGAAAGAGAAAGAAGATTCAGTATATTTTAGAACATGGGACGCCTTTTATTAATGGCTAGAAAAACGAGGTAGTGAGAAAGGAATTTAACATGTATTTGTAAGTTAAATCTTGGAACCCAGACAATATGTTGCTGATAAAATATTAAGCACTTGTAATTATAAAACATATATATATATGTATGTATGTATGTATGTATGTATGTGTGTATGTGTATATATATGTGTATATATTTGTTTTCTGAGGTTTTCACGGGTGTTTGTATGTAGGTCTATGGTAATTCGGGTTTTCTCCCGCGTAAAATTGGAAGTGTCTTGGCGACGTTTCGACGAAGTCTCATTCGTCATCTTCAGGCTGGTGTCTCTTCGGCCTCGTGCTCTTCGGCCTCCATTGCTCCTAGGAGCACGAGGCCGAAGAGACACCAGCCTGAAGATGACGAATGAGACTTCGTCGAAACGTCGCCAAGACACTTCCAATTTTACGCGGGAGAAAACCCGAATTACCAAAGATCTACATGTGTATATATATATATATGTGTGTGTGTGTGTGTGTGTATGTAAGTGTTTTTTTTATGATGCACCCGGTCGGCCCAAATATGGGAAGAAGAAATGTATATGTGTGTGTGTGTGTATGTGTGTATATGTATTCTGTTAGCAATCCAAATTTAACACACACACACACACACACATATATATGTATGTATGTTTGTGTGTGTGTGTAAAGAAAAGTGGAGAAGAACTCATACAACCTGGCAGGAACAGATGTTTGTTTCTCACCTCTCTGAAGGGTAACTTTCCTGTCAGCGTGAGTCCCAACATAACCATTCGGGCCACCCAAAAGAACAGAATATCATGTCCGGTCTCCAGGAGGGTTCCTGGGTAAAAGACCTGAAGATCTTCACTCTTGAAAGAACAAGACGGAAAAGGTGAGCAAGATTTGAAGAGCAAAGACATCCACGCGTACGTCTTCACTTCACATTCACTTACTGAATTGGGCCACCCAAAGATGGAGAAAGGGAACAGGCCAGAGGAGAACCAGGTGTCCAGGACATCCTCATCTGGAAGAAGGACACAAGAAAGGCACACAGATTAGAGTCGTGTTTGGTTTTCCATGTGTAACGTCTAAGTAGCTTAAGTTTTTTCACAGCCTAGCTTCCCAACCTTGGGACCCTCCAAAGATGTTTTGGATTGTGACACGCAGCTAGGCGGGCTGGGAATTCTGGGAGTTGCATCCCACCACATATGGGCAGAAGCAGGGGGAACCTTATGTTCTGCAGAGGTTCTAGATTTGAGATAATTATAACCTGGATGACTGAGAATCTCCGTAGACGTTCCAGATTTAAGTTGAAAATAGGAATTTTGTGATATGGAGAGCGGAAAAAAGAAGAGGTGTTTAGGCAGCACTTCAGAGAGTGAAGCTTTGTCTGGACCAGGGTCCCTAGTTTAAGCTGCAGTGTCTCCAGTTGCAAGAGCTCAAACCAAGAAACCGTGGGCAGAAGTTTTTCACTGAGGTTCCGAAGAGACTTTTAAGGAGAATTTGGTGGGTTATGCATGGTTTAAGAGGCTAACAAGTTAGCAAGTGAGAGCTAGCCCCTTTGATAAGACTAGAATCACACAGAAGCAGATGAGAGTTGGCCAACGATTGGTGAAGGTTCCTGAATAAGCTCAGCATCCAGGAAGAATTTGACTAATCTTAGAAGGCAAGAAGTAAAGGGAAAGCTGGCGTCATAAAGTCAGAAGATTTAACTAGGAGAATTTGATAACTCTGGAATCCTCGGTGCTCTCTTAAGCTTCGTTGTTTTTTTCTTGCAGACATTTCACTACCCAGCTAGGTAACATCATCAGTGCTAGAAGAGAACAAGTTTTGCTCTCTGTTTATATAAGTGGCTTGCCTGTTAAGTGCTGGTGTGAGTCCTGTTTTTTTTCTTGGTAGCTCCTTGATTAGATTGTTGCTTGATTGTTTGTTTGAGTGGGTGCTTCCTGATTGGGGTATTATTTAGTGCGTAAAATTAGCCTGTTATTAAACCAAAGGTTAATCCCTGCTTATCTGGATGCCGATTGCTGGTGAAAAGGTGTTTTAGTCTTTTAGTTCACTTTTCACTTAATGACCATTTTGCTTAACAAGCGTGGTCGCTAAACGAGAACTACCTAGGCATCCTTACAGTGCAATGTTCCCATGCAGAAAGATAATATCCTGGCCTCAAATGAATTAGCAACAGAATGAAAACTGCCCGTCCTCTTATAAAGGGCACATGTAGTAGGGGGTGACCCTTCGGTTCGAGGTTGCAGTACAAGAAATGTGATGGTGGACACTCCTTCCTAATTCCCTTGCCCGCACTTTTCCCATTTCCGATCTCTCCCTACCTTGCTGGAGGGAGATTTTATCCGGGCTGATGTTGAAGGCTTTGGCTGCCTTTTCTTTGGCTTCTTCTTTGCTCCGACCGCTCACCCAGTATTTGCCATCCACATCCTGCGGAATTTGGCAAGGTAAATAAACAACCGGTCAACAAAACTTTTTGTTCAATGTTTAAAAAAATGTCAAAATGACCCAGGATTTTTCTAAGCTGCGCGGAGTCGAAAAAAATTAATATCCATCACATTTCATTGTCCTTGGTCACCCCGAATATTCTTCTTCAAAGAGAGCCAGTTTGGCCTAGTGCAGGGGTAGGCAACCTTGGCTCTTTTGTGGACTTCAACTCCCAGAATTCCTGAGCCGGCATGGCTCAGCTTGGAAACCTCTCCCTTTTCCCTCAGCGTGGCTGGCTCAGGAATTCTGGGAGTTGAAGTCCACGAGTCATAAAAGAGCCAAGGTTGCCTACCCCTGGCCTAGTGGTTATGGCACCAGGCTACAAACTGGGAGACCATGAGTTCTAGCCCCATGTAGGCATGAAAGGTGGCTGGGTGACTTTGGGTCAGTCTCTCTTTCTCTCTCTCTCAGCCCAATCCGCCTCACAGGGTTGTTGTGGGGGAAATAGGAGGAAGAAGGAATATTAGATGTTCGCCTCCTTGAGTTATTTGTAAAAATAATAAAGGTGGGATACAAACAAACAAATAAAAAGGTTTATGTATACATGTTATCTGTATGCAAAATTAGAAATTAATTTTACAAATATTGACTATTTTATGTTAATTCTTAATGCCTCCTCTAGAAGTCTTAAGTGAAAAGAATGAAAAAAAAATCGTAGCACCATTCCCCTATTGTTTCCCTCTCTGAGTTCAGAGAACACACGGATGTCTGCACAGTCATAGTCCTCGACTTACGACTGCAATTGAGCCCAAAATTTCTGTTGCTAAGTGAGACTGGATGTTAAGTGAATTTTGCCTCATTTTGCATCCTTTCTTGCCACAGTTGTTAAGTGAATCACTGCAGTGGTTAAGTTAGTAACACGGTTGTTAAGTGAATCTGGCTTCCCCAATGACTTTGCTTGTCAGGTCACAAAAGGGGATCACATGACCCTGGGACGCTACAACTGTGTCATAACTACGAGTCAGTTGCCAAGCATCTGAATTTTGATCACGTGAACATGGGGATCCCTCAATGGTTGTTAAGTGTGAAAAATGGTCATAAGTCACTTTATTCAGCACTGTTGTAATTTCGCTCACTAAATGATCTGTTGTAAATCGAGGACAACCTATGTAGACACAGTGACATGAAAATCCTCCCGTTCGGATATCAAGGAAGAACTTATATTCTTCAATAGGTCAGATGCAGAATTCCAGACTATTGCTGAATTACAGTGGATCCTTTTGTTGAATTCTCACTACTTCTCTATCTGTCACAAATTTAATGAACTGCTGTAAGTTGAGGACTACCTGTATATACACTTCAGTATCCCAAATATTTATTATGTTTCAAGGCTTTTCTACCTGTTAGTATCCCAAGTGGCCCAGGAAATCTTACCTCTCCTGCCGGCACCGAAGGGTCATCAATAGTCACAAAATATGCTGGAATACGGTGGCCCCACCAGAGCTGCCGAGAAATACACCAATCCCTACGAAAAAAGAAAGAATTAGCAAAGCTACAGTCCAAAATTACTCAAAGTTTTAGCAATTTAACAAATGCACATTAAAAGTGAAAAGGAAAAAAAAATATCCAGTAGCATGGAAAATAAACAATTCCTTTCATGGAAGAGAAGCTAGGCAGGATGAAAAGGGGAAGAAGAAGCTGGAAAGACTGTAGCAACAACCAAATCACTACCATTCGGTTTCCAATTACATTTAATATTACAGGTAGTCCTTGACTTACAACTGTTCATTTAGTGACTGTTCGAAGTTACAACGGCACTGAAAAAAGTGATTTATGACTGTTTTTTTACACTTGTAACCATTGCAGCATCCCCATGGCCACACAATCAAAATTTGGATGCTTGCAATTGGCTCATATTTATGACGGTGGCAGTGTCCTGGGTTCATGTGATCACCTTTTGCGACCTTCTGACAAGCAAAGTCAACGGGAAAGAGAGATTCACTTAACAACCGTGTTAACAACTGCAGGATCCACTTCACAACTGTGGCAAGAAAGTTCATAAAATGGGGCAAAAGTCACTTAGCCACTGTCTCGCTTAGCAACAGAAATTTTGGGCTCAGTTGTGGTCGTAGGTCAAGGATTTACCTGCATATAATTTGTACTAATTAGAAAATGAGTCACAATCCACAGCATTAACATGACATGCTAAAGTATAAACCGGTGCTTCTCAACCTCAGCAAATTTTAAGATGTGCGGACTTCAACTCCCAGAATTCCCCACCAGAGGGCAGGACGAGAAACAATGGTTGGAAACCGACCAAAGAGAGAAGCAACCTGGAATTAAGGAGAAACTTCCTGACAGTGAGGACAATCAACCAGTGGAACAGCTTACCCCCAGAAATCGTGGGCGCTCCATCACTGGAGATTTTTAAAAAGAGGCTAGACAGTCACTTGTCTGAGATGGTATAGGTTCTCCTGCTTGAGCAGGAGGCTGGACTAGAAGACCTCCAAGGTCCCTTCCAGATTCTATTCTATTCTATTCTATTCTATTCTAATCTAATTTACTCTACTTCTATTCTATTCTAATCTAATTTACTCTACTTCTATTCTATTCTATTCTATTCTATTCTATTCTATTCTATTCTATTCTATTCTATTCTATTCTATTCTATTCTATTCTATTCTATTCTATTCTATTCTATTCTATTCTAGTCTAGTCTAGTCTAGTCTAGTCTAGTCTAAACTCCTGCTTTGAGCAGGAAGTTGCATTTGATGGCTTAAATAGCCCCTTCAAACAGAATGATTCTATTGCATGTAGTTTGGGAGGGGAAAAAAAAGTGTGGCTGGTCAGCAAAATACTGAAGAAGATACAGCTGATACCTGCCAGAAATTAGAAAGCCACACTGTCCCACTCCATTTCCTATTTGCAGTGATTTTACCGTTCCCCCCCCCCCTTCTCTCTTCTCTTTTCGTTTCCTCCTTAGTCTTTGTTCTCTCCAATACTTTACATCCCTGTTCAAGGGCATCTCGGGAAGTGTCAAATGACAAAAGTGGTGTGGTGCGGTGCAATGCAAGGTAGCCTGTTCTGAACGTGCACAATAGCAGTAGCATTTAGACTTATATACTGCCCCATGGCACTTTACCGCTCTCTGGGAGGTGTACAACGTAGAAGCATTATGTGCATATTGCCCCCAATGTGGGCACTCATGGGTACAATCTGGGTCCTCATTTTATCGCCTATTGAGCCCCATCAGGATCGAAGTCCAGATTGTCGGTGGGAGCTTTTGCCTACAATGCTGCATTCTAACCCCTGCACCACCAACAACATTGTGATGATGTATACAAGAGGTGGCGTTTACACTGCAAAAGCATCCAAACCTGCAGATGTCTTTGTCTCTCCAATCATTTGCTACAATTAGTCACATTCACATATATTGCTAAAAAAACCCACTTTTTTTAAAAAAAAATCATCACTGCTTTCTTCAAGAATAGCTTTGCTCACTCACAATATTAAGACACAGCAGGTGGTTTCACACAGCTCACCAAGCCAAAAAAATCAAACCAATCACAAAATGGCTTAAGGGTGTGTGTGAACCGGTAGTGTCACAGCGGTTAGGTGTTCTGTAAGTGCCTCACCTGATATTGTCCATCCAAGCGAACCAGGTTTTGAGGTGGAAGTCTGGCACAATGCGCAGGTCGCCCCGGCGCACGGCCTCGGCTGCAGCCTGGGCCATCGTGTTGCAGCGCACGTACCACTGGGGCTTCAGCAGGGGTTCCACTACGTCTTTGGAGCGACTTAAGAGGATCAGGAGAGAAAGCCGAAAAGAAAGTTAGCCGAGACCCTGGAGAAACAACAGGGTTAGAACAAGTAGTCCTCATTTAGCGACTGCCTTGTTAGTGACCATTCGCCACTGATGATGAAAACGTAACTTTTGTGACCCAATCCTTTGCCTTTGTGAGGTCGTAAGCACAGTGGCAGTTCCATTTAGTGACTGCTTCGCTTCACTGAGTTGCCAGTCCCAATTATGGTCACTAAGTGAGGACTATCTGTACCCCTTTACAGAATGGTGAAGACTCTTCCATGGTGATTCCTCTCTGGCTCAATGGGACCTTTCCTCACATGGAAACCCCTTTTACCCATCCAATCTGCATTAGGAAAGCAAGATTTTTCACTACATACATACATACATTTATTTATTTATTACTTCCTTACTTACAAAATGGATTCTTTCTTTCTTTCTTTCTTTTTCTTTCTTTTCTTTCTTTCTTCCGTATTTCCCCCAAAATAAGCCCTAGCTTGATTTTTACGTGCACCTAATATAAGCCCTACCCCAAAACTAAACCCTAGTTAAGACCCCGCCGACTCGATCCCACCATCTGGTTGTACGAGGTGGAGTGAGGCGCATGCATAAAAATCAAGCTAGGGTGGGGGTGTGGGGGGTGGAGTGCCCTACGCGCCCTGCACCTGCTTACCTCAGCACCCCCGCAGCCAGGCCTCCCACGCCCCCACACCTGCCTCGCCTCGCAGTGGCGGCACCAGCAGCCCCATCCAGCAGGAGCCTGAGTGACCGCTGGCCCACTTCTTCTGGTTGCTAGCAGCTGCTTGCGGCAGGATGCCACATGGCGCGTCATGCCAGTGCCGCCACTCGCAGGATGCCACATGGCACATCACAGCAGTGCCACTGCTTGCAGCAGGACGACTTGTGGCGCATCGTGCTGGTGCTCGCACTTGCCGTGCCACTATGTGCCACGTGGCATCCTGTTGTAAGTGGCTGTACTGGTGCGATGCGCCACATGGCGTCCTGCTGTGAGCGGCCACAGAAGTTAGGCAGTGGCGCGACAGGTGTCGAGGCGTGGGAGGCCTGGCTGCGGTGGTTCTGAGGTAAGCGGGTAAGACATCCCCTGAAAATAAGGCCTAGTGCCTCTTTTGGAGGCAAAAAAAAATATAAGCCTGGGTCTTATTTTCGGGGAAACATGGTATCTATCTATCATCTACAAAACTGATTGGCCACCCTTGTTACCACAGGGTAACTCTGGGCGGCTATTCGTTTTTTCAGTTCTTCACTTCCCAATTACAGACATCCTGTTCAGTTCCTTCCCTTAATATGAGAAAACAATACTAGAAAGGGATCAATTCCACCTTGACCGTGGAATACATGACATGGAGGCCTTGCGGGCTGATGGTTTTCTTAGCTAAGACAGACGATTCAACGTGTTTTAATTAGGCCCAATTTCACATGGTCCGATGGCTTCACCCCACAGCTTAAATAACACGAAGATGGGAGGCAATAACCTAAGAGTCCTGTGGCACCCCATAATTATAACTGTCACGGGGCTAAACCGTATTCCAACAATGCTCCTTGCCAGAATTAACTCCGGAGGTTGGAACAGGACATCAAAAATGGCCTTTCCTAACTGCCGCATTATAGAGCTAGTCCAAATTGGCCAAAGGCAGTCAAACCATTAAGGGATCCTGAAGGATCAGAAGGATCTCCTTCTGTTTGTCACTCTCCCTTGGTCCAAAGCTGTTTCCCCTGTCATGTGAGGACCAAGCTCCTTTCAGTTCTAAATCTGCCTGACATCTGACTACAGTGGGTCTGGACAACCTGCTGTTTCTAGGAACATCTGAAGTTACCAACCCTACTCAACTCAAGAATTTTGCCCCCAAAGTTAAACTAGCAACCAGGATCTATTTATATACAACTTGGGGTCCGGTGAGGGTCTGAAACCTTCAACTATTTCTACAGCCCAGAGGATACAAGGCTTCACGCCAAAGATTCCTAAAGTGGTGATCGAAAAAAGATAAGATAACCTTTATTGTCATTTTTTTACTGTGGGCAGAATGGCACACATCAAAAATGAAATTTAGTTGCCCGCTCTCAAAGGCATCACTTTTCACATGAAGGCTGACCTCCCCCCCCCCCCCCCAAGCTGAGAAGCAGTGGGACTTACACCTTGTTTTCAGCCATGCTGCTGGGAATCCTTGGGAATCGTGGTTTGAAGAGCAATAGCAATTACACTTAGACTTTTATACCACTTCACAGTGCTTTACAGCACTCTCTGGGTGGTTTACAGAGTCAGTATATTACCCCGCAACAATCTGGCTTCTCATTTTACCGGCTTCAGAAGGATGGAAGGCAGAGTCTGCCTTGAGCCAGTCAGGGTTGAACGCCAGGCTGTGGGCAGAGTTTGCCTGCCATACTCACTTTAGCCAATGTGCCACCATGGTTCTTTACCTTTTGAGGAAGGCTGCTTTACTTTGCAGCTACTACTCACCTGCACACCGGGACCACCATGGGGTTGTCCTTCACCTCCTTGAAAAGCTTCTTTGCCTTCAAAGCTTCCAGCACTGCTTGACGGGCTTCAAAACGCTTCATCCCCTGGAAGGAGGGGAAGAAGAAGGAGAAGATGAAAGTGAAGCGGTTGGAAAGCCGGAAAGGTCCCCTGAAACAAACAAGCTAACAGTGAACTGCAGCTTAATCAAGGAACCATCAAGAACACTTCTACCAGCACTGACAGAGCAAGCCACCAGTATATAAAAAGCTAGCAAGCCCTACTCCCTAATAGTACTGATGACATTACCTAGTTGGGTAAAGAAATGTCTGCAAGAAAACAACTAAGCTCAGAGAGCCCCACAGGCCCTGATGCCCAATTCCTCAGTACCAATTAAAAGACAGCTCTTATATATTGGATCAGGGGTGTCCAACCTTAGCAACTTTAAGACCTGTGGACGTCAACTCCCAGAATTCCTTTTTTTTTTTTAAACAAGTTTTATTGGTTTTTTTAGTTTTTACATCAGAGTGCTTAGGAAGCAACGTGGAGATGGGGTAATCAATCATCAAAAAAAAAAAAACACAATCGTACATGTATAGTTCAGGTTAATTCTTTAAAGATTCCTTCTCTATTTCCCTCAATTGATATAACATAGTCAAATTAATACATTTCTAAATAAGAGTTCGCTCAATCAAAAAAATATCAATAATATTTCCAGAATTCTTAAAGTTGACAAGGTTGGACACCCCTGTACTAGACCTTCTATTCCAATTAATGCTAAAACCGTCCCAGTTGATAAGGACAGAAGGAAGACCAAAGGGATCCCTTGAGTTCCACCCACGCCCCCAAACGCATCCCAACAATACCAAGAAGGGTGGAGGAACGTTGATGAGATAGCCGTTCTCATTCATAATATTGAGGAACTCGAGTCCGTGACGCAGGCCAACCTCATAGTCGTTCTGATCATGAGCTGGTGTGATCTTTACGGCACCTAAAAATTAAGGGGAGAAGATCATTTCAATTCATGCTGTGCCCTGATGTTTCCTTCTAGAATCTGGTTTGTGGTCTTGGGAGTCACCCCCCATCTACACTGTCGATTCAAAGAACACCTGAAGATCCAAAGCTGTAGGACAGGGGTCTTCAAAGTTGGCCCTTGTATGACTTGTGGACTTCAACCCCCAGAATTCCTCAGCCAGCATGCCTGGCTGAGGAATTCTGGGAGTTGAAGTCCACAAGTCATAAAAGGGCCAAGTTTGAAGACCCCTGCCGTAGGAGATGACCGGGCTGAGCCCGAGGGACGAGTCAAGCGCATCATCAGTTTGGATTCCCCTTGCACCCCCAAGAAATCTAAGTCCAGCCCTCCTTGAATTCCGTTGACTCTTATCTCCCGCTCATTGGCTTTGGCGGTTAGTAGTTCAGATTCTTTTAGGTATGCAATAAACCTGTATTCATTTGAACAACCGTAATTCCTGATTTTATTGCGCCTGACAAAAGCTTTGTTGGACGTCGTTCTCTTGTCTAGCGGGTATCTTTTCTAGGTACTTTAGGCTTCCCCAACCTGATCCACCCTTCAGATGTGCTGGAATTCAACCCCCCAAATTGTCCAACGCATCCATGAAGTCAGATTGGGGAATGCTGAGTTATGATTGCCTGTTTTGGTTCCTTCTGACTGTTCCTTCTGACTCATTAATCCTAACTAACATACACTTCTTTTATTCAGGGCTTCTCATTTTATTCCACTTCCATAATTTAGGTCACCTGTTATCTTCCACCCTCTTCATAGACTCTCCACTCTAGCTCTTCACCAACAATTCCGTCCTTTCATGTAGGACTTGCTGCATTTACCTAGCCCGTAGCCCAGAACATACCAGTTCCAAATTCCATATCTACAAAATCATCGCAGACAATAGGCAGGAGGCGTCCTGTGAAAGGATGCTGGACTTTCCGGCCATGTAGATGCTAGAAGAGAAAGCAGATCAAAGGAAGAGACTTAATAGAAGAATCCAAAATCACCCAGATAAGCAACAGTCTAATAGTTCCAAGGGTGCTTTTTCAAAAGGCAACTGGATTTCCTTTGTTTTTCCTTGAAGACATTTCGCTTCTCATCCAAGAAGCTTCTTCAGTTCAGAACTGAAGAACTGAAGAGGCTTCTTGGATGAGAAGCGAAACGCCTTCAAAGAAAAACAAAGAAAGTCCAGTTGCCTTTTGAAAAAGCACCTCTGGGGTAACCCTGACTCGGATGACTGAGAATCTCCATAGACAACAGTCTGATAAGGTTATCAACTGCAGCTTCTGGATTATTGCATCCTATATCCCTTGGCTCAATCCTTGAAAGATTTTCCCTTTTCTGATGCTCCCACTTGTTGTTGCAACATCAAATCTCTACTCAGAGCTTTTAGTCTCAAGCTGTCCTGCATCTGAATCCTACTCTTGCATGATGACACTTCTCCATTATTCAAGATGGTCCTCCGTTCCCTTGGATAAAAAAGCTGTATCTGATTCTGGCATTGTTCTACTACAGTATGTACAAGTAATCCTCGACTTACAGCCTAGTGACCATTCAATATTAGGATGCACCACCACCATCAAAACGCTGCTTACGACTCTCCTTCAAATGTCTATGGCAGGGGTAGGCAACCTTGGCTCTTTTATGACTCGTGGACTTCAACTCCCAGAATTCCTGAGCCAGCATGGCTCAGCTTGGAAACCTCTCCCTTTCCCCTCAGCATGGCGGGCTCAGGAATTCTGGGAGTTGAAGTCCACGAGTCATAAAAGAGCCAAGGTTGCCTACCCCTGGTCTATGGAGATTCTCAATCATCCAGGTCATGGTTGTCCCAAAGGTGGTTTTGAAAAGGCAACTGGACTTTTTTTTTCCCTTGAAAATGTTTCGCTTCTCATCCAAGAAGCTTCTTCAGTTCTTCAAATGTTTTCAAGGAAAAAACCAGGAAGTTTTCGAAAAGCACCTTTGTGACTGGCCTTCAAAGCATTTGAGAAGTCACCTGACCCAACCAAAACTATGGATAGTCCTCAACTTACGATCACAATTGAGCCCAACATTTATGTTGTTAAGTGAGAAATTAGTTGAGTCTTGCCCCATTTTATGACTTTTCTTGCTACGGTTGTTAAGTGAATCACTGCAGTCGTTAAATTAGTAATACGGTTGTTAAGTGAATCAGGCTTCCCCCATTGACTTCGCTTGTCAGAAGGTCGTAAAACCCCCGGGACTGTGTAACTGTCACAAACGTGGGTCAGTTGTCAAGCATCCGAATGTAAATCACGTGACCACAGAGATGCTGCAACGGTCGTTAAGTGTGAAAAATGGTCTTAGGTCACGTTTTTCAGTGCCGTTGTAACTTCGAACAGTCACTAAATGAACTTTTGTAAGTTGAGGACTGCCTGTACAGTGTTACACCTTTCATACCTGGTATCGGGGGTCCTTGGGATGGACTGCAACTGCTGTGTCTCCCAGCATCGTCTCAATACGGGTGGTAGCCACCACCACTTCCTCATCTATCAGAGAAAATGGACAAGGTTGACGGATGACCAGCGACAACCAAGGGTCAGGCTCCAGATCCTCAACCATCTGCCAAGAACTTCATACTAAACCTGAGTCCTCCATCTTGTAAGCGAAGGAGACCAGCACCCCAAACTCAACCTTCTCTTTGTAGCCCGGGACAGGCAAGAGGGTCCGGCCTGTTAATTCCTTCTTATCCACCTGGGAGGAAGGAGACAGGAAGCCGTATCGGATCAGGGTCCCTTAGCCAAAAACGCTGGTAGAGGAAATAGGTCACTCTATCCTAATCACCTCTATGTCAGAAATGGCCGAGTTGAGAGTGCAGGACCAGTTGACCAGACGCTTGCTTCGATAGATGATCCCTTTCTCGTGCAATTGGATAAAGGCTTCTTGGACAGCATAGGAGAGTTTCTGTTGGCGATACAAGGACACATACAAATGCCATTCTCTTCCTGTGGTCCACATGGCAAAGAGGGTTGCTTTTGCATTGTGTTGAAAAATGGCTGCCATACCTGGGCTTCCCTTCCACCCTAGGATGGCAATTATTCTTCTCCATTCTCTGAATTGTGGGGGGGCAATGCACCATTCATGGGCTGTATAGAACAGAGGTCCCCAACCCCTGGTCCGTGGACCAGCACCGGGCTGCAGCATGCCAGAAACCAGGCCGCGCAAACAAGCGAAGACCCATCCGCGGGATGCAGGCAGCACACGAAACCACGCCCACTCCCTCCAATCCACGGAAAAACCTCTCTCCATGGAACCGGTCCCTGGTGCCCAAAAGGTTGGGGAGGGGGGGCGCTGGTATAGAAGTTCTAGTGACTTCCAAAGCACAAACACGGCATTGTTGAAAATTGATAGCAAAGGCCAATTTCCAATTTTTATTTGTTTGGTGTGTATGTGAGAGTGGGAATGGCCAAGCAACTCCTCCGTGTGACAAAACGCTCCTATTGTTCCCCTTATAACAGACATGTCAAACTCGCGACGTCATGTGATGTCGCGCAACTTATCCGGACGGTTTTGCCATTGCCGGCAATGGGGTGGGTGCGGCTTCCAGATGACGTGTCCGGCCCGCGGGCCGGCAGTTTGACACCACTGCCTTATAACAACTCCCAAATTCAACAAAAAGCAGATGAAAACTTTCAGCAGATCTTCTTCTCCTTCTTCTCCTTCATCCTTAATCCTTTCCTGGCCCAGGGGGAAAAAAAAATCTGTCCAAGACAAACTGTAGGGCCGTAATTGGGATCAGAATTTCTGCTGCTAAGTGAGGAAATTATTAAATGAGTCACAGCCAATGTTATGACCTTTTGGGGGGGGGGGCACACATGTTAAGCGACTCGCTGCAATTGTTAAGCGAATCATTAAGCAAATACGGTTTCCCCCTCCATTTTCCTTTTTGGAAGTCAGCTGGGAAGGTCGCAAATGGCGACCACGTGATTCCAGGACACTTGCAAACATTGTAAACATACACTGACCAAATTTTGATCACATGACTGTGGGAACGATGCAATGCTCATTAAGTGCAAGGACCACTCCTAAGTTACTTTTTTTTCAATGCTGTTGCTAACTTTGAATGCTGTTACACTGAGGGCTATCTGTGATCTAAATTGTAATCTAAATCTGTAATCTCCTGTTCAGGGAGCACTGAGAATTACTCAAGTAAGAATGTATGATGGAAGCAATAATGTTAGTAGGAGTTCTGAGAGTTACCCACACATCCTTTTCCCCTTTGATCAAAATCTTACAGGGTCCATAGTGAAACAAGCTCTGTCCCAGTCCATGGAGGAACCCAGTTTCTTCAGCTGATGGTAGATGCGATCCCCTTTTCTGCAAAGGAGGAAGAAGGAAGTGTACTGACTGAGAAGTACCACTGAAAAGGCACAAGACTGATATTATAACTTCCTGAATAAGTAATTGCATGCCAGAATGCACGATACAAAATGGGAGAAGCTTTTTTTCTCCAGTTGTCTCTCTTTGATTGTAGGCATGGCTGGCTCCTAGTGGACAACCCCATGCAGATCCTTGTTACTTCTCTGAGTGTCTTTTTCAGGTAATATACATCTATTCTACACGGTCTAGCCGGGACGTGATGTATTGGCTGCCAACCCATGAGATGCTGAGGGTCACGACCCAGAGAACGGTAGTCTACCTAGCAGTGCCCTCAATCTGTGAACAGGAAGTCTCTGAGATCAGGTGGGTCTCCACCATTTGTTCTTGGGACCAAGAAACTGGTGAAGATAGTCTTCTCCATCAGACTAAGGACAGGAAGATTATTGGGACAGCAGTAGATTCTACTTTAATGCTGAGCTGTTTCTAGAGATGTTTTGAACACCATGTACTGAAAGCTATTTAAGTATTGCAGGATTAGGTAAAATACAAATAATGGTAATACATAAATGGTTATCAAGTAGCACAGGGGCAAGCATTTCTTCAGATCCTATTTTACTTTATTTCTCTATCAATCTCATCTCCCTCCCTCCCTCCCTCCCTCCCTCCCTCCCTCTCCTTCCTTCCTTCCTTCCCTTTCCTTCCTCTTCTTTTTTCTTTTTTTTCTTTTCTCATCAGCTATCAAACGTGTATGCTGCCCATCTTTCCAAAGATGCTTTGAAAAAAAGAGACGCAGGAAAAAGACTCACTCATTTTTCCATTTCCAGACTTCCTCGATGAACGGCTCACGGCCGAGGTCATGCCGTGTTTTCCCTTGCTCCTTCCAAAGCCTTTTCTCCACCACCACCTGGGTGGCAATGCCCGCGTGGTCGCAGCCAGGATTCCACAAGGTGGTCTCCCCCCTCATTCTGTGCCTGCAAGACAAGCATAGGAGCAGGAAACTTGCTAGACCGAGGGTCTTGGACACGGCACCCTTATCGGCAGCCCCATGGAATCAAATCATACAGATGGATGGATGGATGGATGGATAGATAGATAGATAGATAGATAGATAGGTAGGTAGGTAGATAGATAGATAGATAGATAGATAGATAGATGATAGATAGATAGATAGATATAGATATAGATAGATAGATAGATAGATAGATAGATAGATAGATAGATAGATAGATAGATAGATAGATAGATAGATAGATAGATAGATAGATAGATAGATAGATAGATAGATAGATAGATAAGATAGATAACCTTTGTCATTTTTTTACTGTGGGCACAATGGCACACATTAAAAATGAAATGTAGTTGCTTGCTCTCAAAGTGTACACATACACAACACACATTTAAACATACTATATACAACATATGTATAGACCTACACCCTTACATATAAGTAACATATAAATATTAAATACTGGCCATCTTGAATACATAATGGAAGGAGGAAGCTTTAGAGTTCACAAGGTTAATACTGCATGGAACAAAACTGTGACTGAATCTGGATGTTCTGCTTCGGATACCACGAAGCCTCCTCCCAGAAGGTAACAAGGAAAACAGGTCGTGAAGAGGATGTGTGGTGTCCCAGACAATCCTGTGGATCCTGCTCAAGCAGCGCTTCTGTGCTATGTCCTGGATGGTAGGGAGGGAATTGCCAATGATCTTTTCAGCCATCCTCACCACTCTCTGCACTGCCCTTCCTGTCTGAAGCAGTGGCCAAATAATGGCCAAATAATTCCAGAGAAAATAAGAGGATTTAGAAGTGGCTTCCCAGACTGATAAAGATTCAGGACAGCATTATGTTGAGTTAAGGCTGGAGAGTTTTTATCTTGTACTGTGCTAAAAAGAGTTGGACGTCAACGCCTTTTTTCTCTTAAACCTCACATCTTCTTTTCCCCTCTCCTTTTCCTTCCTTCAATTTCCTATTTTATATATTAAATAAATTAATACTAATACTAATAATACTAATAGTAATACAGCATTATGTACAGGTAGTCCTCAACTTACGAGCCCAACTGGGACCAACATTTTGGTTGTAAGTCGTGATGGTTGTAAGTCGAGAAACGTGACTGGACACAATTTTATGACTGTTTTTACAGTAGTTGTTAGCTAATCACATGGTTGTAAGTCCAAATCCATTCTCCAAAATGGGTGATTTTTTTTTTTTTTTTTTGCGAACTGGCAAAAAACATTGGAAGCTGGCAAAAAAAATGTCACAAACCACAGTCAAGTGACCACAGGATGCTGCCACCTGTCATAAATATGAGCCAGTTGCCAAGCGCCTGAAATGTGGTCATGTGGCTGCAGGATGGGGAATAATGCAACGTTTTATGACGGCTGGAAGTGCTGCGACAGGCTGTAAAGTGCCCTTTCTGAGGCTGTTGCAACTCCGACTGGTCGTTAAATGACGGGTCGTAAGTTGAGGATTACCTGTAAACAGCTTGCTTCAAACTTCTCAGTGTTTAGGGCAAAGACCCCCTTCCTCACCAGATCATAAGGAATTGTTAGAATTAGAAATTCTTCATCATCAATGTACATTGTATAAGATCAGGGGCCTTCAAACTTGGCAACTTTAATGACTTGAGGACTTCAACTCCCAGAATTCCCCAAGTCAGCATGGCTGGGTGAGGAAATCTGAGAGTTAAAGTTCACAAGTCTTAAAAGTTGCCAAGGTTGGACAAGAGTACAAGAAAATAGAAAACAGTACAGCTACTATACTTCTTGTAACCCCCTCTATTAATCCTTATTGGTTTCACCAAAGAGGACCCTCCAAGAACTGTGCTTGAAAAAGATATATTTAGACTGAAGAGCTCCTGAAAACCTAGTAGAAGATGGAGAAGGCCCAAGATAAACCCAGAGGACTGGCTGAGCCCAGAAAGGCAGAGAGATCTCACCATCTTGTCAGAGAGTCCTGGATGGAGTTGGTGAGGGCATGGCCAAGATGTAGCGATCCGGTAACATTGGGTGGAGGAATACACATCATGAAGATGCCTTTGGGGTTTGGCTCGGAGATGCTGTGACGCTGGGAAAGAAAAGAAAAGATCATTTAGAGGTGAGATTTGGCTTTGCAGTCATTGATTGCAAATAGAGAATTATCTTGCCAAGAGGGAAGTCACCCCATGGGACCAGGGGCAGGCATTAACAGAAACACGGAAAAGGACAACAGAAAAGGACCTAGTGGCCCATCGAGTCTGCCCTTGGGAGTTTTTATTATATTTTTAAATTTTTGCTGGATGATGGGCATGCATTTATCCCAAGCATGTTTACCCAGGGGTAGGCAACCTTGGCTCTTTTATGACTCGTGGACTTCAACTACCAGAATTCCTGAGCCAGCATGGCTCAGTTTGGAAACCTCTCTCTTTCCCCTCAGCATGGCTGGCTCAGGAATTCTGGGAGTTGAAGTCCACGAGTCATAAAAGAGCCAAGGTTGCCCACCCCTGCACTAGCACATTAAAAATGGGCAGAATCACAAGAGATATGTGAGAATGCTGAACACTTGCAAGATTTTACTATCTGATGGGATAAGACCAGGGTTTACCGAACTGTGAGGAGAACCTCTCTTAGGAAAGTGAAACAAAGTCCAGGGGAGGTGTGAAGTACTTTTAGTTGTATGTTATTATAATAACTCTGTCAGACCCAGAACCAAGAATAACAAGTGGTGATTCTTCCAAGGCGAGTCCTTTACTGTTTTCCCACCAATAGACCAAAACTTGCCAAACTAAAGACTCTACTACCTGACCACATGTACTGAATAATGTTAGGTTGCAATAGGTGTAAGAACTGCTACGTGGTGGAACAGAGTCTTAGTACAGTGGTGGAATCCCTCACAAACACTGGAAGTGCTTACATAAGGGTTGGATAACCAGCTGTCAGGAATGGTTTAGGAGATCCCTATAATGATCAGAACTTTGGATTAGATGGCCTCAAAAGAACCCTTCAACTCACATATTCTGTGATGCTCAGAAACAAATAGATATTTCTAAGATCCCCATTTGGGCAATTGCTGTCGGGTGCAAAGAATCAGGGCATTACATTAAGTTGCAATTCAGAAGATTTATTACTCAAGCCTATACACAACCTGGTCAACTAAAGTTCAACACTGATTTGGTATCAGGTAAGAATTCAAGAGGGGTTGGGCTTAGACCTTTTGTGGGAACGTAAGGACTCTAGGCTAATGACTTGTTTAACTCCGCCCCCAGCTCTGCCTGCTCTTCTCCTACAATTTCAATTGAAATTTAACATAAGAATACTGCCTACATGCAAAGCATTATGTTCTGGCTAGTGCTCATGGGAAGCCCTAATGAACCTTAGCTCATCTCTGTAATAAATAGCCGAGCCATCTGGGCAAAGTAATTCATGAAGAGATCTCAGGTTACAGCAATTCCAGCCCATACTTACGCCATACTCTGGTTTAAAGAAACCCTGGCTCTCCCACCATGAGTACCAAGCTGCTTCGACATACTGTGGGCTGTAAGAGTCAGGCATTGGACCCGTCACATCTAGAAAGCAAAAAAGGTTCTGAGCTCAAGACAGGTAGGGTGTATTGTGAGGCACCATGAAGTATAATCCAAAACATCTGGGGAACATCAGGGTCAAAAGAAGAGAAAGGGAAAGGATCTCATGCAGAAGACAGCAAAGGATTTTGCCACAGGCCTGGAGAATGGCTGTCATCTACTACAAGCCTCGTCACCCTTTTGGTCCAATAACCATGGTTGTAAAGCATTTTGAACCTGAAATGTTTGAAACCAGCTACAGGTAGTCCTTGACTTACAATCTTTCATTTAGTGACCATTCGAAGTTACAATGGCACTGAAAAATGTCACTTATGACCATTTTTCATACTTATGACTGTTGCACCATCCTCGTGGTGATGTGATCGAAATTCGGATGCTTGGCAACTGCCCTCATATTTACGATGGTGGCAGTTGTCCCGAGGTCACGTGACCCCCTTTTGCGACCTTCTGACAAGCAAAGTCAACAGGGGAAGCCAGATTCACTTAACAACCGTGTTGCTAACTTAACAACTGCAGTGATTCCCTTAACAACTGTGGCAAGAAAGGTCGTGAAATGGGGAAAAACTCACTTAACTCTCTCACTTAGCAAAATAAATTTTGGGCTCAATTGTGGTCGTTAAGTCGAGGACTACCTACAGTCTGACCTTCTATGAAGTGTTTTAACCATTCTGGAAATAGTCCAACCTTGAAATGCCGCTGATTTGAATTGAAATTAATTATTTCAAACTTATGTTTTGATTTTGGAACATTCCTGAAAGAATTGGAAAAGCAGTGGAATACATACAGTAAGGATGGACCAGCTGTTCCAAGTACAAAACAGGGCATTTAAATTTTGTCCACCTCTACAACAACCTCCTTGCTCTAGAAGGGCAGATCAATTCGTGAAATAATCGTGCAAACCTGGATTTAAACATCAGTGTTTTTCTCCCCATGTCTCATTTCTTTTTCCTTTTTTTTTTTTACACTGTCCCCCCTCAATATAGGTCGTCTTTGCAGCTCTGAAATCTAAACAAGCATTCTTCAACACAATGTTGCCATGTGGAATGCTTCTCTTCACTGTTCTAGCCAGTGAACACTTTCCTAGGATATTTTATATTATTTTCACCATTTCTTTTTCCTTTGGCTTAATCCAACAGTCAATTGACCTTCCGTGTCCAGGAAAACACTCTTCTTTTCTCTAAAGAACTGTTGTGTGTCTGAACACCTTAAGGTTTGGTTAGATGTAGCAACACAGAGTACCATTTTGACTACAGATAATCCTCCACTTATGACTGAAATGGAACCCGGTATTTCCATCATAAATCACGAGAGTCGTAAGTCGAGGGACCCATGTGATCAATCCAATTTCACGATTTGTTTTTAAAAAGTGATCATAAAATGAATGTAAGCCGTCGTAAAGCGAGTCCATTCATTCTTATGGCCGTTTTTTTTGCTGGAAACGAGCCGAAAAGGCTGGAAACTGACAAAAAAAAAAAAAAACCCGTTATAAATCATAATTACGTGATTGTGGAACTGTAAAAGTGAGCAACTGACATGTGACCATGAAGGGAGGGGGTGCTGCCATCGGAACTCTGGAACCGGATCATTCAGGTTCCTTTTGGGGAGTCCCTCATAACTTGAAATGATCCACTAAATGAACGGTCCTTAAATGAGGACTACCTATACAACACAATCAACCTTTGGAAGATGAAAGTCACATTGAAGGAGGATATTTGTAGCTCAGGGCTGAAATGCTCTCTGAGCTCTGGTGCTCTCTGAGCTTGCTTGTTTTTTGGCAGACGTTTCGTTACCCTAACTCAGGGGTAGGCAACCTTGGCTCTTTTATGACTCGTGGACTTCAACTCCCAGAATTCCTGAGCCAGCATGGCTCAGCTTGGAAACCTCTCCCTTTCCCCTCAGCATGGCTGGCTCAGGAATTCTGGGAGTTGAAGTCCACGAGTCATAAAAGAGCCAAGGTTGCCTACCCCTGCCCTAACTAGATCATCAGTGCTAGTAAGGAGTGCAGTTTGCTGTTCGTTTATATTCAGGCAAGGCACCAGAATATAAACAGACAGCAAACCGAACTCCTTACTAGCACTGATGACGTTACCTAGTTAGGGTAATGAAATGTCTGCAAGAGAACAAGCAAGCTCAGAAGGTCACATTGTTACCTAGTGGAATTTGTTCAGCTCTAACTATTTTGAGCATACAATTCCAAGACAGGTTATTTGATTGGTTCAGAGTTGTTTCCCCCAAACATTGAAGGGCAAACTCTCCAATCCCTTATCTGCAATAACTTACCTTTTTTCTCCCCTGGTTTGGTGGGGACATCATAGGTGATGATCCCGAGATCCTTCTTGTCCTTCTTCTCAGCTTTTGGCTTCTTCTATAAAGAATCAGGATGTTACATCACATTAAAGCATAGCAATCCGACAAGAAAACGACATGAGACAACAACAACAAAAAGATGGAAAAGAACCTCAGTTAAGCTACAATTTCTGTAACAGAATTTGATCTATGAGAATGAGAATTTATTGCAAAATAAATACCCAGACAGAGAGACCGGCAGGCAGCACTGAAAGATCAAACAATATTCTGGTATGATTTTTTTTTCCCCCAGGCACGTTATCTTAAGAAAATTATTTATCTGATACAATATAAATTCCTTTTCTTAAAGATCATTTGGGAAAAATATTCTTCAAATTCCACGTTATTATTCAGCTGCAGTATGTCTCTAGGGGTGGGAAATACAATCTGCAACCTCTAAAATCCTGCTAAAATGAGCTGAAACAGTTAAATATTAAATACAGGTAGTCCTTGACTTACGACCACAATTGAGCCGAGAATTTATGTGTTAAGTGAGACGTTTGTTAAAGTGAGTTTTGCCCCATATTACTAACTTTCTTGCCACAATTGTTAAGTGAATCACTGCAGTTGTTAAGTTAGTAACACGGTTACTAAGTAACTTGTGGTCATAAGTCAAGGACTATCTATATTGTCCCAATCCTTGGGAAAAAACAATTCCTTCATCTCTGCTGCAGAAAGTCAAAAAGCACTTCATCTATTCTCCTTCCCATATTACAATACACTATCCAATACTATGTCAGATAAATGGAAATGGCTATTACCATTATATGCTACATGGACAAAGCTGGTTATCTGTCTAGCACAGGGGTCTTCAAACTTGGCCCTTTTATGACTTGTGGACTTCAACTCCCAGAATTCCTCAGCCAGCATGCCTGGCTGAGGAATTCTGGGAGTTGAAGTTCACAAGTCATAAAAGGGCCAAGTTTGAAGACCCCTGATCTAGCACAACCTTTCTCTACCGTGGCAGCTTAAAAGATGTGTGGACTTCAACTCCCAGAATTCCCCAGCCAGCGTTGAAATCCACACAACTCAAGGTGCTAAAGTGGAGAAATGCTAATTTAGCAAGTGGAGCAGAATGTCTCCCCAGCATTGCAGCTTTGCTGAGAAGACAATGTATTTCAAGCTCAAAAGTGCATGCTACACACACACACACACACACAAGCTAAAGTGGTTGAGTCTTACTTTTTTTGCGGGTGCAGGCCTATTTAACTCTGTTCTCCTTCTACAACGCCTACCTCTCCCTGTTGCTGCTGACTCTTCTCCTTCTTCTGAAGAAACTTGTCCATTTTTTCTTTCTTTTTGGCCTCCTTCTTCTGCTGCGATGCGCTTTTGGGAGGGGGCTCCTGTATCTGCTTCTTCTCCAGCAACTCAGCTTCAGAGGAAACTGATTGGAGGTGGAAAAATACAAATGGATGAACTTAAGAGCTTTCCTCTATTCAGTCGTTCTAAGGCAGACAACATGGCAAAAGCCCACTGTGCCTGCAAACCTGGTTGTCTTCAGCAAGGTGCTGTTGTATAGGGTTTCCTGCCTGAGCAGGGGGTTGGACTAGAAGACCTCCAAGGTCCCTTCCAACTGTTATTATGTGATTCTTCACACTGAATGATGACAGTGGGAGCTGAGTTCACGCATCATCCAAGCTTGGGTACAACGATTTGAAAAATACAAGCCGTTCTCATTTAGCATCCATAATTGGGACCGGCAATTCGGTTGTTAGGTGAAACTGTTGTTGTTCACATAAGCTGGAGCCTGATTGTGACTCTGCCAACTAATGAGGATTTGAAAAGAGGCCAACCACACGCAAGGCTTACCTTTAAAGTCCAGTTCTAAAACACTTCCTCCTGGGGCCTCTTCACACAACCTCACTGGGCCCAAGACAGCCTGGAATTCTGGTTGGTTGATACACGTCAGGAACCATCGAGTAAGGTTGATAAAATAAGTGCGAAGGGTTTGGTTGAGGACCTAGAAGAGGCATCGGAGAGAAGGAAGTTATCAATCTATATTATTTATTCCACTGATTAGCTGTCGTAATTATCCATGGGACTCTATGCAATATACAGGTAGTCCGGTTGCTTAATGACTATTCAAAAGCTGAAGGGGAATATGGATTCTACAAATTTGGAATTAACAGAATCAATGAATGATGAACTGGATTTTCTCAAGGAGATTGATGGTGATTGGGGAATAGACTTAGTATATCTAACTGGAAAACAATTTGGACTAGACTTTTTTAGGAAAATGGATCGACAAAGGAGGTTTATGATTTTGGGGAATAAGACACAATTGTGGGGAAAGTTTTCAACCAAAATCTTAAGGAGAAGTTTTATTATTAAGAATCATGAGGGTATGGATGAGATAATAATTGTGGTGATTTATGGTAGATAAAAAGCCATTACAGACTTTCTAAGAGTTAAATACAATAATAGATTGTTAAGAGAGAGCTTTAAATTTTAACTTTGCTGTTGGTTCACCTGTTAACTATTTTGCCTTTATAATAATAATAATAATAATAATAATAATAGTTGGAAGGGACCTTGGAGGTCATCTAGTCCAACCCCTTCTGGAGACAGGTTGTTCCACCGATTAATTGTTCTAATTGTCAGGAAATTTCTCCTTAGTTCTAGGTTGCTACTCTCCTTGATTAAAATGCAAATCAATTTATAACTTTTTTGAAATGCGTTTTTCTGGATTTTTTGTTGTTATTCGGTCTCTCACTGTTAAAATAAACCTACCATTAAAATTATAGACTGATCATTTCTTTGTCAGAGGGCAAACGTACAAAATCAGCAAGGGATTAAATACTCCCCCCCCCCACTGTATTTGTATATGTGGTTTTGTCCTTTGTCTTTTTCAACGCACATTGTTTTTTCTTTTCTAATCTTTTGTCTACAAAACATTCAGCCTTCATCCTGCAGTGGATAGACAAAGGCTAGAATGATGCATGTTTTGTCTATCTTTGATTTGTTTTTGTAAAACTTTTTTCCTTCTTTTTTTTTTAAGTTTGTATTTTACCTTAACTTTCCAAATAAAATTAAAAAATAATTCAAAAAAAAGAAGAAATGAAAAGATTGAGAAGAACTAGTCTAAGGAAACCACGCTGCAAGGACAGAAAGATATGGTGTTGGCATAAACTAAATTTTGTTAAAAGGTAGAAAGTGAAAAAGTTGCCCATTATTGTTTAAATGACCTTACCACAGATGTTGATTTTTCTCCCCTTCGTGGAAAGAAAAGGTCAATTTACATAAGGGTACAAAATGTCCTGCCAAAATACCGAAAGAACGGGAAAAAAAGAGAGAGAGAGAGAGAGAGAGAGAGAGAAGAACAATGACACAGGAAAACTCACATATTTATACGGCAACAAAAGAGAACAAGCAGCGGTCAAATCGGCCAAAGTAATGGCATCCCCCACCAGGTACGTCCGAAGCTTCAGGTGACTGTCCAGCACCCCAAGGAGATGCTGCAGTTCTGCTACAGCACGATCCAGCCCCTGAGTAGGAGAGGAGAGTAAGACGTGATCTGCAAGTGGCTCCTAAGTGATCCCCAAAAGGATTAAAAATACATTTTTCTTCCTATTTCTATATTACTGCCCCCAAGAAACAGGAAAACATCTTCGGTTCCTTCATTCTTCCTCCCATGCACACAACTTTGTTCTAAGGTGTAATGTAGTACAGGTAGTCCTCAATTTACAACCACAAGGGAGTCCAAAATTTCAGTTGTTGAGCAAGACAGGTGTTAAGTGAGGTTTTGCCCCATTTTACGACCTTTCTTGCCACAGTTATTAAGTGAATCACTGCTGTTGTTAAGTTAGCAACATGGTTGTTAAGTGAACCTGGCTCCCCCACTGACTTTGCTTGTCAGAAGATCGCAAAAGGTGATCACATGACCACGGGACGACCCTGCAACTGTCATAAATATGAGGGCAGTTGCCAAGCATCTGAATTTTGATCACGTGACCATGGGGATGCTGCAATGGTCATAAGTGTAAAAAACACAGCCATAAGTCACTTTTTTTCAGCGCAGTTGTAACTTTGAACAGTCACTAAATTAACTGTTGTAAGGATGCCTTTGGTGGCTTTTGAGTTCTGATGTTAAGCTTTTTTGGATTATTATGATCTAGGATTTTTTTTAAACCACATCTGAATCGAATGCCTAGGTCAATTCGGAACAATAATGACTCTTGGGCAGGGATGGGCAATTAAATTTCCCAAGGGGCCACATGAAAAACTGGGACTTTTGTGGGGGGACCACCACCCCATCACCACTTCCGCTGCTGCTGTGGGCCAGACAGCGATAGCCAAAGGGCTGGATGTGGCCCACGGGCTGTAAAATGCCCAGATCTGCTCTGGGGTGTATTTGTTGAGGACGTTAATTCCTTAGTTATACAATTATGATACTGTTCCCAGCCTTTTATTCTTGATAAATCTTGCTAAAGAGAACTTTGAGAGAAACCTGCTTATTTTCTTCAGACACTAGACAAATGCCAAAGGGTCTAGCAATATTTTTAGCAATCTGGATTTTAATTCCTTTTTCCTTTGGATCGATGTCTTGGTACCTCTGTGAATCAAGGACTTCCTAACTCACAACAATTTAGCCTAGCCTAATGATTTCCAAATGAATCAGGATTAAACCTCTTAGCATTTCCTATCTGCCAGACTAATAGCTATACAGGCTGAAAACGTAGATATTTATATTTTACCTCATCACATGGTAGCGGACACCTGGGAAGTAGATATTCTGTAAATTATAGGCAGCCAAAAAATTATTCCCATGGTCACATGAACACAATTTGTACACTTGACAACTGGCATGTATTTAAGATGGCTGCAGTGTCCCAGGGTCACAGAAAGTTTTGCAACTTTCTGACAAGCAAAGTTTATAGGGAAGCCAGATTCACTTAACAACCAGGTTACTAACTTTACAGCTGCAGTGATTCACTTAGCAACTGTAGCAAGAAAGGTCGTAAAACGGGGCAAAATTTATCTTAACAATTCTCTTGTTTAGCAATGGAAATTTTGGGCTCAATTGTGGCTGTAAGTCAAGGACTACCCTGTAACACATTTCCTTAAAAGGCACAAGCTTTCACGCTACCGGACATCTTCTGATTTGGGCCTATTAACCCCAGCCCAGCCACCGCACCTCAGCACCCTCACCTGTTTATTTTGCTTGGAAACCCTCAGCGCAGAGAAAGCGACAGCACAGGCGGCGGGAGCTATTTCCATGTCAGCGTAGCTGATCCACTGCCGCACCAAGGCTCTTGCTTCGGGAGTGTGCCCTCTCATAACATCGGGAGACAGCAGGTAAGAAACAGCTGTAGGCCCAGATACATAAACCCCCGCTCTGGTTTCCAGAGCTGGGAGTTTGGGCAGAGAGAAAAAACGATTCTTGAATTCGGCATTGGGAGGAAGTTCAACCACCGTGAGCTCCTGCCGGCCGTAACGGGCTGCGACCAACACACGGACGTTCTGGAAATTGTCAGGATGGGGGCAGATGTAGAGGGTAGGCATGATGAGAGGACAGAGAGACCTGGAAATCAAGAACAAGAAGGAAGATGAAGACAAACGGCCTGCTCACGTCCTGCATCTCTATAACCATGATTCAGTAATAAACTTTGAAGAATTGGAAAAGAAATGGCATTTCTAGTCGCCTTGAGGCCAGATGGGCGGCAAATAAAGAGGAAAGGAAGGAAGGAAGGAAGGAAGGAAGGGGAGGGAGGGAGGGAGGGAGGAAGGAAGGAAGGAAGGAGGGAGGAGAGGGAGGGAGGGAGAAAGAAAGAAAGAGAGAGAGAGAGAGAGAGAGAGAGAGAAAGAAAGAAAGAAAGAAAGAAAGAAAGAGGGAGGGAGGGAGGAAAGAGAGGGAGGGAGGGAGGAAGGAGAGGGAGGAGGGAGAGAGGAGAGGGAGGGAGGGAGAAAGAGAGAAAGAAAGAAAGAAAGAAAGAAAGAAAGAAAGGAGGGAGGAAGGAGAGGGAGGGAGGGAGGGAGGGAGGGAGGGAGGGAGGGAGGGGAAGGAAGGAAGGAAGGAAGGAAGGAAGGAAGGAAAGGAAGGAAGGAAGGAAGGAAGGAAGGAAGGAAGGAAGGAAGGAAGCTCAACTATTCTGCAGTATAAAGTGATCTGGAGTGGAGCGACCTACAACTATATTTCTCAACCATGGCAACTTTAAGAGATGCAGACTTCAACTCCCAGAATTCCCCAGCCAGCCACGACACCTCTTAAAGTTTCCAAAATTGAGAAATACTGTTCTGTCCCATATTTCTTCACCTTACCCTAAGGAATGTCATCCGAAGGAAGACAAAAAAGAAAGAAATGTTAAGAGTTAAAGTCCATCTAGCTTAAAGTTGCCAGGGGTCCCTCTCTGCCTTAGCTGGTAGATGCTTCTAATCAAAGGATGAGAAAGTGGAGGAGACAATTGAAGCTCAGCTGCTCATTCATACACATAACAGGTTCTACCAGTGACACTAAACTATGGCGCAGAACTTGAGCTGAATTAACGAGATTCCTTTGAAACAAAGAGGCCCAGCTTTCCCACTAAAAGTTGCCCTGAAATATTTAAAAACTCAGAATGAGAAATACAAAGGTAAACACTGTATTATTTGCACTTAATGACAGGTAGTCCTCAACTTACGACCACAACGGGTACCAGAATTTCTGTGGCTAAGCAGGGCAATTGTTAAGTGAGTCGCACCTGATTTTACAACCTTTTTTGCCATGGTTGTTAAATGAATTCCACTGCAGCTGTTAAGCGAATCCAGCTTCTCCTATTAACTTCGCTTTTCAAAAGCTGGCTGGGAAGGTCGTAAATGGCGATCAGATGACCCTGGGACACTGCAGCCATCGTAAATACATTCCGGTTGCCAAATTTTGGTCACGTGACCATGGGAAGGTTGTAAGTGCGAGGACCAGTGGGTTGCAACTTCAAATGGTCGCTAAATGAATGGTTAAGCTGAGAACTACCTGTAATTCCATTTAAATTATATTTAAGTTTAAACTCGGGTAAATTAAATGTAGCATTTATTTTTATCCAGCTCAATTTTGGAAGTACACCATGCAATTTAAAGGCCAAATACAATCCTTGCCCCCCCCCCAAAAAAATGGGGAGGAGGGTAAATTGAATAAAAAAAAAGCAGTACTGCAAATCTGCCATATATATAATTTTCACCTCACACAGCACCTAGCCATCTATCTACTCCATCTACATTATTCATTAATAGATTAACAACAGCCCAGCCCCTTAAAAAAAAGAACCAATTTTCTTTCAGTTTGCAATAGTTTCCTTGCACAAATATCTGAGAATTATTTTGCTCAAGGCAGAAAACAGAACAAATGTTTTTTACAAGATAGTAAATCAAATGCCACCCTCAAACTAACCTGTTAGTGACAGACGTCTAAACACAGGATTCACTTGCTATATAATGGAGCAACGACAGCTAAAGAATTTCCTAGTTTTAGAATGTGCTTGACTCATTTTGACCCTTGCTAGTTCTATCAGTTCATTTGGATGATGTAATCTACTGCAAACTTTCAATGTTTCATCAGCTTCTTTTTTGATGGTTACAGCTATCAACGACCCAGGTCAGGTCAGATATTTCTGATTTATTTCCTTCCATACAGACACATGCATTCAAAGCCATGTACAATTTATTTGGCTTTAATTAATGTAAACCTCCCTCACAACTTCTTGCCAGTTGTTCATTGGATTCATATCTCATTTCTTTTTTTATAGAAGCTGAAGGTTGCATACATAACATGTCTCATCCAAAGCACCCTATTCTCCAAAGCACCAAAAGGCAAGACAAGAAACAATGGATGGAAACTAATCAAGGAGAGAAGCAACCTGGAATTAAGGAGAAACGTCCTAACAGCGAGCAGATTTAACCAGTGGAACGGCCTGCTGTCAGAAATTGTGGATGCTCCATCACTGGAGGCCTTTAAAAAGAGACTGGACAGCCTCCTGTATGGAATGGTATAGGGTCTCCTGCTTGAGCAGGGAGTTGGACTAGAAGACCTTCAAGGTCCCTTCCAACTCTGTTATTGTTAATCTATCCTTTTTTTTTTTTTTGCAACATCAACCCTGTGGGGTAGGGTTGGCCTGAGAGAGAAAGATGGCTCAGAGGACAGCTAGTAAATCGGTCTTGGATTATGCGACGCTTACAATCATTGCCACTTTTTTTAAAGTACTGTACCACAATATCTGCTATTATTCCATCAGATTTACAACAATGACATCTTTAAAGTCTATATGTTGGAAATGCCTTACTTTCTTTCCTTATAAAGAAACCCAACAGTGTATATCAAGTGTTTTTCAGACTTGACAACTTGAGATGTGTGGACAGCATGCTGGCTGAGGAATTCTGGGAGCTGAATCTTAAAATTGCCAAGTTTGAAAAAGTATTGGTGTAAATAAAACTAGTGTATATACAAGGGCATTAAATTCTGGGCAACGTTCAGCTAGTCCTTTTTAAAGTTGCCTCTAGACGAGATGGGGCATATGAGCTTACTAAAGAAATAAATAAATTCATCTCCAGTAGGAAACCCCCCCAAATCCAGCTGATTTGGTTACCAAGAACAGGAGTTCTGGGGGGGGGGACCACAGAAGAAGCAACCTGTAAGAAACCTGGAACTTTTGGGGTGCAACTAAGGGTGGGGAATGGGATGCCCCAAATCTAAGATGGGGGGGAGAGATCTTCAACAAGCAGCAGATCACATATTGGCATACTTTAAATTCTTCAAGCTGAACCCTAAACGAAAAGGAGACATTCGGAAATGCTCCTCTTGCTCCCCAATAAATCATCTTGGTGCACTCCCAGTTTGAAGACCGCTGTTTTTAGGGGACCGGAAAAGCTGCACCCCATAAGCACAAAAGCTTTCTGGAAAAGTAAAGGATTTAAGGGGGTTTGGAGGCTGACCCGCGACTCCAGTGCCCCGCCCTACCTGCCACTCCAGCCGGCTGTACCCACTGCTGCTGCGTTTCCCCACGTGCTACTTTCACATTCCCGAAGGACCCCCTCCGACAGGCGTCCGCGGCAGAGCCTGCTCCGAAGCGATAAATCCGTAGTAGATAGCCTAGTACACAGTAAGCCCAAGCCAAACAATCAAATAAAAGTATATTCGTTAAAGATAATTTTGGAAAGTCTAACTTCTCTAAATATCTGCTAACCTTTGATTTAAAAAATTCGAAGCTATTGGCAAATAAGATTTTATGAAATAAAAAAAGATTCGCAAGAGCAATAAATGATTTCAAGATTTGGATCGTGGCAAGTACTAAAGATATTTTTAAAATTGAGGATTTTTTTTAAAATACTTATGTACATTCTACCCAAATAATGGCAATAGTGTGTGAATGCACCGGCAGGATCACAACCAGTTATCCAGGCAGTTTGTTAATTCTGTTTCCAACTACATGACAGATACTTGCCAAAGACGGCAAACAGGAGGATGTTTGGGGAGGGGGGGGGGTAAAGTTCTCCCAAACCAAATTTAATTTATGCAGGAATCTGATAGATCTATGAATGAGTCAGGATTATACCCCACATACTACACAATGTGTTAAAATATCCTGCTTATTTCTTTCATCCTTACTCACCCATCACATTTTAAATCACATCCTCCCAGTTGTATCTAAGGAATTGCTACTGATTGTATTGTTATTGTCTTTTATATATATATATATAGTTACCACCAACTTGTTTCTGCGCCTGCACCACAGCAATGAGCTACGTTTAACACAGGCACTTGATTAGCCAATCCTCAAAAGGGTCTTCTTTCCTAAGTCGATCAACCCTGTCGAATGAGCATAGAGCGCATCAAAAGCAGCTTCGACGTCGATAGAACGTCTCACATTTAACTTCCGGTAAACCGGGAAACTCGTCAAAACTTCCGGCGAGCTTACGTGGGCGTGGCTTTCTTTCGCGCGAGCTCCATTCAGATTTAAGTTAAAGTATGGAGTTAGTTGTGATTGCAATGGACAACTCCCCAGTTGTGGGTCCGTACATTGGGTACCAGTCTAAGGTATTGCACAACTGCCTGCAGCTGAGCTTTGGCGACCGAGCTGAACCCGAGTTGATAGCTATGACCGAGGACATTCCCTGCCAAGGAAACAGCCGAGTTCCCCCTCGTGGTGGGAAAAAAGTATTGCACCTCTTGGGTCGAGGATGCTGAGCAAGCCACGTTGATCTGCAGGTGCAACTCCCATCATCCTGAAGCTGATGGTGTCGAGGACTACAACTACTATCATTAGCGGAGCTAGTGCTCCACAATTGTGTTGTGTTTCATTCTCAGCTGAAACTTCCAGACGTGATGAAGCACAACTCCCAGTTGTGGTCCAGAGCATCAGGTGGACTGGTGTAGACTTGGCTGGTGATATCTAGACTGGCAGTATTGCAAAATTTTGGTCCTTTTAAAAAAGCATAATTGTTGACAGAATGAAGAGGAATAAACTAATTGAGAAAATCCAACACTGGAGTTGGAAATAAAAATATTCATGGTAAAAGAGAATCCTTTGTAATGCAGTGCCTTGTCTGTATATTATTGTGCAGTGGAGGAAATTTCTCATGGAAAACTATCATCTTTGATTCTAGGAAATGAGAAATCCTGAAAGTAGGGGAAAAAATATACAGGTTTTGGGGGGAAACTGAAGGCTTGTTGATTATTGAAAAGAGCTGGACAGTGATCAATAATCTTTTTACCCCATTTTTTTTTGTATACAATTCAAGGCAGTGAGCATACCTAATCATACTTCTTATTTTCCCCATAATGACAATCATGTAAGGAGAGTTTGGCTGAGAGTGACTGGCCCCAAATCACCAGAGCTGGCTTGAATGCCTAAGAGAGGCCTACAATTCACTCCTAGTTTCTAGTTAGCAAGTGGCCTACACTAAGCTGGCCCTCAGAACTCCTTGAGGTAGCAGGAATCTTCAGAGTGCAAAAAGGAAATGTTTTAACCCAGGTTAAGTGACATTAAGCTGTGCAGATTTCAACTCCCAGAATTCCCCCAGCTAGCCATGGGTGGCTGGGAGTTGAAGTCTACACGGCTTAACATTGCAGAGGTTGAGATACTACTTTAACCAGCGATCAACTCATCCAACACGAGAGGAGATATACAGTACAGAAGTATTTGAACTCTAGAAAATGCTCAGCCATTTGTACAAAATTAAAACCCAGAATCTGTTCCGGCTGCAGAGATCACTTCGGGTGTTGATTATACATCTTTGTGCAGAAACAAAACTCTACCAGGTAGAGTTGACAAAATGTGGAGAAACCAATGAAAAGTTGGCCCTCTCTGTGCATGCATAAACTACAAGACAATATGTTCTGAGTGGGGAAAAGATTTCCAACAGCGATGAACTTAAATTACCCAGAAAGGATCCATGCAACCAAATATGACTTAACTGTTCAGAAAGGGCTTTATATAACAATCTGCTCATTCCCAAGACATCCTGATGGGAGACCATAGAATTGCTCTGAGTGTTGAAATAGCACCACCCACAGCTCACTCATTTAACCGAAGACGGCTTGCAGAGAGAAAGAAATAATAAGACAGTAGGCCAGTTTTAGCTTGCCCCTTCCTATGCTTTTATTAGTAAGCCACTCACATTTAAACTTGAGTTTTAAAAATATTTCTTTTCCGCTGTTCGGTCAAAAGATCCTCAAGGCCTCTTGTGGCTCTTGCAAAAATCAACTTTTGCTGCCATCTGCAAAGAAACATGGGTGTATGCCAGCTTCCCCTGAGAAGTTATTTGTATTAAAGATGTTTTAATTCAAATTCTTATACAATTATCTTAAGGGTCTAAAGACTACTTTGACAATCCAACCCCAGTAGAAAACTGCTGGCTTATTTTATCTTATTTATTTGCAGGGGTTACAGGGAAGAGAGCTTTTTAACTCAGTGTTGACTCCTGGTGGTTGCCTGAACAAGTCCCTGCAGATTTTTGGGCAAGATTTCAGAAGTGGTTTGCCTTGGATTCTTCCTTTCTAGAGCTAAGAGATTGGCCCAAGGTCATATAGCTGGCTTTGTCTCAGACAGGACTAGAAGTTACGGTCTCCTGAACCTTGACCTTAACCACTACACCAAACTGGCTCTCATAAAGCTGTGTTGTCTTTCCTAAACCTTATTCCTTTTCCCCTATCAACTAGGATTCTGCCAAACACCTTCCCTAATTATTGTGTAGTGACTGCATTCACTCGTTACCTTTTCCTTTGTAAAGAAAATTCTTCCTAAAACCAGCAACAATTTGGTCTTTATGCCCACATGAAAGAAATTGTAGTTTGCATTTGCAAACCACACCCGTTTTAACATTTCTCCAGTCATACCCTCCAGTTTTCAGAATTCTCACATTTGTGACCCCAAGGTTTATTTTTTCCCTTGGACAATTGTTTTAATCCCATTTCTCTGACATATCGCTATTATTCCCATGCCAATATCAAAATATTGTTATGATTGTTAAGTTGCCCAGATTTACCTTGAGGTAAGATGGGCGGCCTATAAATTTTATAAATAAATAAATAAATATACTCCTTCTAGCATCCCTTTATTTCATTTTCATCCCAAATTATTTCACCACTTATTTTTAACTCTATCCACTCGGCTAAAAAGCTCCTGGTTCAGACTTTTTGTTTCCTACAAAATTGCAAAAAATATATATATGCTTTTTTGAATCGTAACCATTTCTTACTCTCAAATTGTATTCTTTGCAGCTCCCTTGTGTGTGTACACACACACACACATGCCTACATATATATTTTCCTATCCTCGTTATTTGCAGCACTCTTGGCTCCTCCACCAAGTATCTCTGGCACCCTGTAACACAATTATTTCACTGTTCCAACCAGTTTTCACATCCTCTTCCTTCACGTCCGCTCTCCATTCAGTTTTGGGGGAGGAGAGTAATTATTCTTTTTTCTCCAATTATTTCATCTTCTCACATTCATTTAACTTCTTTTTCTTTCACGTCCATTTTTTTCTTGCGAGTCTGCTTCCAAATACAATACTCCAGTTTTCATTTATTCATTCACTGATACATCTTCTCCTTTAATCTTTTACAATGCACATTTATGGCTCCCATATGCCATGGTCTTTACCAAATCAACCCAAAATTATACATCTGGGCTGCCCACCATGAGTTTGGTCAGTCAAGGTTTTCAGCTAACAAAGACTTTGTTTTCAGCCTGAGTCATGCCCATTCCTTATATAACATTCCTTCTAATGTTAATATTAAAAAGGTATGACATAATATGGCCAGTATGTCATAAAAGCAACAAAGCTAATGTTATCCAATATGCCCATTCCACTGTATTTAAGCCAGGAGCTCTACTGTAGAGAATACAGATAGTTCTCAACTTATAACCAGTCATTTAGTGACCATTTGAAGTTACAACAGCGCTGAAAAAAAGTGACTTATGACCATTTTTCACATGATCGTTGCAGCATCCCCATGGTCACGTGATCAAAATTCGGAAGCTTGGCAACTGCCATGTATTTATGACAGTTGCAGTGTCCTGGGGTCACGTGATCACCTTTTGCAATCTTCTGACAAGCAAAGCCAGATTCCTTTAATTGCAGTGGTTCACTTAACAATTGTGGCAAGGTCATAAAATGGGGCAAAACTCACTTGTCTTGCTTAGTGATGGGAAATTTTGGGCTCAATTGTGGTTTTAAGTCAAGGACTTCCTGTACTTTAAAAGCCAAGGTGCTGTTGCCCACCCACTTTAGAGGTACCAGCAGGTACGTTTATATGCTGTTTTTTAAAATATATAACACGGTAGCCCGTAACCAATTCCGTCTTTCAAATCAAACTTTTAATTGTCCACTTTCTGTTTAACAAATCATTATGCTTTCAAAAAAAATTTCTTCCTTTTAAAAAAAAAGTACATATCCCATAAAATGTAAGAACAACAAGAAATACAAAGACGACAACAAAACCAGTGAAATGTTAAAAAACTCAAATGCAACTTTTTCTAATGGTCAGAGAAAACGCACCTGCCATTTTATATTACAGTGAAAAAAGCCTGGGTTGACACTGAATGGTATTATATTGTGTGCATAACACAAATAATCTTGACACCCTCCGTACTTCAGAAGCTTGCAGGTCCTTCCTAGGCCTGCTGAAATTCCAAAGAAAGCATTTGTTTCAAATCCTATAAATAGGGAATACATCAACATGAAAAAAAAAAATCCCACCAGCATTAACTGTGCTGCATCAGACAGAAGGAAACTAGAAAGGGCTGGTAATACACAAAGAAAACCACTTTGTTTAGGCCACTTTGTAGGCCAAACAAGCTAGAGAAATAATTTTCATGGCTGAGTATCAATCCTCGACCAAAACTGAACTTTCCTGCTACTCAACAGTACTCTTCACTGTTGAGCAAGGAAGAGGACCAATAATGGAAGGATTTTATTACTGGGTCTAAACGGGAAAGGGATGATCTAAGATTTCTTCTTCAATTTAGTGCTCGCCGAGTTTCATCGCCAGCAATCCTGGGAGATGGAGATTGGTGCGAATATATTTAACCATTATGGATGCTGCATTTAAAAGGAGCAAAGGAACAAGCACAAACATTAGTAAGTGGGAGCATCATCTGTATCCAAGGAAAATACTGTGGGTGGCCGTATTTACAACGCTAACTTTGCTGGTACTTCCCAGAGAAAGAGATAATGTGACCTTCCACCCTTCTGCAGCTCTTCTTCAGGGAAGGTCAAGTCACACAGAGAGAATAAAAAAAATAAAATAAATTTCCATCACTGCTTCTGCTGGAGGGCTTCCTTGCGAGCAGCATCTTGCAAGAGCTGAGTGTCCACCTCATCGGCCGGAAGTTGGACATAGCGGACAACAGAGCCACGAATGAAGCAATTCTTGACCGACAACTGGAGAGAAACAAGAGAAGAGCACTGGAGGGCTGTGTAAGGATCAGGGGGTCTTAAACTCAAGCTATTCAGGCAGCCAGGTATAATTCAGCTAAAATAAGAATTATTTTAACCCTGTGGCCTTTTGGAACGGTGTGTTGGCTTCCTATGCTTAATTATTTATCTAATCTTGTCAGCCACTGTTAAGCAAACCGTTAAAATACAGGTAATCCTCGACTTAACAACACTTCATTTAGTGACCGTTCAAAGTCACAACGGCACTGAAAAAAAGTGACTTGTGACCCTTTTACACACTTACGACCATCGCAGCATTCCCCAGGGTCACGTGATCAAAATTCGGATGCTTGGCAAGTGGTTCATACTTATGACGGCTGCAGTGTCCTTGGGGTCATGTGACCCCCTTTTGTGACCTTCTGAGAAGCAAAGTCCATGGGGAAACCAGATTCACCCAACAACCATGTTGGTAATTTAACAACTGCAATGATTCACTTAACCGTGGCAAGGAGTCATAAAAAACTCACTTAACAAATGTTTTACTTAGCAACATAAATGTTGGGCTCAATGGTGGTCGTAAACTCGAGGACTATCTGTACCACACCATTAAAAAAAAAAAATAAGAATCACATCTCCAGGGCACGGTGGTCAGGTTAGATGTTGGGGTGATGTTATTGTTCTGCTGAGTACAGGTAGTCCTCGACTTACGGCCACAACTGAGACCCAAATTTCTGTTGCTAAGTGGGACATTTGTTAAGTGAGGTTCCCCCCCCCCATTTTACAACCTTTCTTGCCCCAGTTAAGTGAATCACTGCCGTTGTTGTTAGTAACAGGGTTGTTAAGTGAATCTGGCTTCCCCCCTGACTTTGTCAGAAGGTCGCAAAAGGTGATCACATGACTCTGGGAGACTGCAACTGTCATAAATATGAGCCAAGCATCACGTGACCATGGGGATGCTGCAACAGTCATGTGAAAAACAGTCATAAGTCACTTTTTTCAGTGTTGTTGCAACTTCAGTCACTAAAGGAATGGTTGTTAAGTCAAGGACTGCTTGTAATTATTCAGCTTGTTCTTGCTTGGCATTATTTTTTTATGTTACATTGAATGTTTTTGCATTGTTCATAATGTGCTGCTAGTCACACCAAGGATCACATTTGTAAGATGGGTGTCATGTAAATTGAGTAAATAAAAAAAAAAATCAATAGATAAAAGCTGGGCCAGCTAATAAGATGGGATTATTCAATTTCAGTAAGGTACCTCAACTTTGCACCCTCCCCAATAGTCATGCAATGGCCATGGATGGGGTTTTTATGCTACCCTTTTAATTTTACACTCAAAATTGCTGATTATAAAGTTAAAAAAAACAGGATAGTTAAAATAGATCATGAAAAGCTACAATTAAAAATATATTCAAAAGTAATAGATATGATATGATGCAGGGGTCTTCAAACTTGGCCCTTTTATGACTTGTGGACTTCAACTCCCAGGCACGCTGGCTGAGGAATTCTGGGAGTTGAAGTCCACAAGTCATAAAAGGGCCAAGTTTGAAGACCCCTGATATAATGCCTTCTTGGTGAAAATGAAAAGCTAATAAACATCTTAGCATTTGTCTATACTTTTGAAACTCTGCCATTTATCCATATTTTTCAAATCCACGGCCATTACATGAGCACTTACCATATGAGGGTATTTTTCTGGATCTGTCACGCTAATGTCTGTGAGCTTAATATTCAGGTACTGTGGAATCAGGGAAGAAAGAAAACAGTTCAGTAAACAAGCAAGTTATTTTGTATATCCTGAGTTTTATCTCCAAGTCATTCGAGGCTGCCTATCCAAAATCATCACTAGTTTCTTTTCACCTCAGTGGGATTAAACCTACCTTTTGACAATCTCGGAGATTTTCCCCAGCCAAATTGTTTGTGGCATAGTCCACAAAGTTACTACTTTTGAGAGGTGCAAAAGTAGAGGTCATTGCCATGATTTCTTTTTAATGCGAGTGGGGATAAAATAAATTTGTTTGCTGCCCTGAACTACTGCAAAGACAGAATACAAAATGAAATACACTGAAGGATGACTGTATGTATAGCAGAGGTGTAGAAATATTTCAGATATAGGAACACCAAAGTAGTTCTTCAAACAAAGGTTAGAAATAATTCATACCTGATCTACAGAGTGTAAGGTCCCACATATGCTACAAAAAAACAAAGGAAACACAATTCAGAGTTAAGGTGACAAAGGTTCTTTAAAAGCACAACAGAATCTCGTGAATTAAATAAAGAGGGAATGAAAGCTAAAATGAGTGGGTTTATTCAGGAGAAAGCAGCTAGAAACTGGAAGGCTAGGGTCATAAAGAAACTAGCATTCATTTGCAGCCAAACAGCTGTGAATAAAAACATACCTCAAGTCATTCTTTAATTCAACCACTACGTCCTTCCCTACTAGGGATTTGAAGAAGGAATAGAAGAGCTGAAGATAAGGGAAAAAAATGACCATAAAGGAAGCTTTAAGAAGAATTTCACAATCCAGTGCAAAGCATATCTACAGACGTACTTATTTTTTATTACACACAAAAAATAGTGTAGTCTCACACTACTCTAAAGCCCAATAAATACTACAACAGTGTTGAGCAGAAACCACGTGTTCAAACTTGTGCAAATCCTGTGCAAAATAAAACATGTGCAAAATAAATTACACATTCATAGTTAGCAAACATTCAGCTTGTTATGCATTTCAGCACCAATCTCAACTTCAGCAACTTTAAGATGTGTGGATTTCAACTCTCAGAATTCCCATGCTGATTGGGCAATTCTGGGACTTGAAGTCCACACATCTTAAAGTTGAAAAAGAATGCCTTATATGGCATACCATGTCTATGGAGATTCTCAATCTTCCAGGTCATGGTTGTCCCAAAGATTTTTTCCAAAAAACAACTGGATTTGGGGGGGGGGGTTCCTTTGGGGGAAAAAATGGCATATCAGTTTCTGTTGCAGAAAGACTCCACTTCTCTCTGCACCCAGTAAGCAATTCCCAAGTGACTAGATTCCTGGTTTGCCTCAGTGAGCAACAGGATTAGATTCTTTTTAACTTTTTAATGCATGCCCTACATATGTACACCCACATGTTACATATGCATGCAGTATATCCTTCATCTTAAAAAGCAGGTCCTTTTTAAAAGTAGACATTCAATAAACACGTTTTTACGGCCTCAGGAAAAAAAATCATTGGCGATTTGAGCACCTGCAGATACTTTGTATATGTCCTCATTCAGGATTTGGCGCTACGAGCCTCTGTTGTTATGATCCCAGCTAACAATGCCTAACACAAGTTTACCGGGCTGCAAAATCGGATTCACACGCGATTTCTAAGTGCAAAGACTGACTCACCCAGGCATCTCCAAAATAAATGATTAAAATCCCCCGTCCTTCCCCACCCCGACAGAGCAAAGCTATTACCCCACACAAAACCACGCTGCACTCACCATATTTGTCGCTGCGCGCAGCAGAAGCAAAAACCCCGCGTGGATCAACTCGCAGAACTAGGGTCTGGGAAGAAAAAAATAAAAAGAACTTCCCGGGCTGCGCATGCGTGGTGAGAACGTATGTCTTACGGAAGATACAAGGGCGGCAGAAATAGTGACTTCAGGAGCAACCGGAAGCGAACCGGAAACAGGAAGCTGTTCTTAAAGGAGCCGGCACGATGAATTTCTCTCTCTCTCTCTCTCTCTCTCTCTCTCTCTCTCTCTCTCTCTCTCTCTCTCTGTGTGTGTGTGTGTGTGTGTGTGTGTTTTTGCTTTTCAAAAGCTTTTTTTTCTTTCTTTTCTTGCTCCAGTGCCATGTCTTCAGGCAGCCAAGACATTGTATGGAAAGATTTAAATAGAGCCTAAGTCGTTATTGAACTCAAGGGTAATCAATTATTGTGGTTCATCACACCGTCAGGTAGATGTTTAAACTGGATTTGGCATTTTTATCAATCATCATCATTCAAATTAACAATTAAATGGAGCCCCCATTTCCAACCAGGTGAGAGACAACCAGAAAATGTAAGGGCTGGTTAGTTCAACATTATGTGAAAACATCATTTCTTCAAAAAAACTGCAATGTTGAGAAAGGTGGAAGGAAAGAGAAGAAGATGCCCAGCAACAAAGTGGATGGATTCAGTTACAGTGATGATGGAAGAAACAGATTAAGGACTTACTGTCATGGAGAAGGTGATTGCTAGGAGTTAAAAATGACTCCTTGGTACTCAATCCTGCCTTTATTTGTACAACTCAAGTACATACTGTAGCAGGGGTCTGCAACCTTGACAACTTTAAGACTTGTGGACTTCAGCTCCCAGAATTGAAGTCCACAAGTCTTAAAGTTGTCAGGTTGCAGACCCCTGCACTGGAGTATGTATGGTTTCAAATTACGAGGGGCCCAAAGAGCCATGGAAAAATACATGCTCAGCATCACAAGACAAGATAGAAAGACCTGCACATGAATTAGAGAACAAACGAAAGTATTCAATAATATCAAGAGAGTAAACAAAATTGAAAGGGAAATGGGCTGGTCACATAGCAAGAAGAACTGATGGCAGGGGGACTAAGGCAGTCATAGAATGGATCCCACTTGATAAAAAGCATCCACAAAAGAGATCTAAAACAAGATGGATCGACGATATCAGCAAGTATTGTGGGTCCAATTGGCAAAAGAAAGCCCAGGACTGTATTGGTTGGAAACATGCAGAAGAGGCCTTCATCCTGCAGTGGATAGACTGGCTAGAATGATGATGATGATGATGACATTGTTTCCACATCTTATTTTCCTACAACAAAATAATTGTTGAGCCAGCAAAATAATTGTTTGATATTAACCCATCAAATAAATACATTAGTTTTAACTAATGCTTGCAGTTTTCAGTCAACTCCCCCAAAATTGCCATTCATTTTTTCTGGCAAGACATAAGATCATATTAAGCAGGGTCTGTTGGATCACAACCTTGGCCCGTCTTGTCCAGTCGCCTGTTCTCAAAGGAGCCAATCGACTGCACCAAGGAACTGCAGGTTATCCCCGATTTATAACCACAATTGGAACCAGAATTTCTATCACTAAATGATGCTGTTGTTAAGTGAGTCACACCAGATTTTACAACCTTTTTTTTTTGCCACATGGTTGTTAAGCAAATCACCATGGTCGTTACATGAATCACATGGTTGTTAAGCAAATCTGGCTTCCTCCATTGACTTTGCTTGTCAGAAGCCCCCTGGGAAGGTCATAAATTGCATCATGTCCCAAAGATGCTTTTTGCAGGAGGCAACTGGACTTTGTTTTTTCTTTGAAGGCGTTTCGCTTCTCATCCAAGAAGGGAAAGCTCTTCAAAGAAAAAAAAAGTCCAGTTGCCTCCTGAAAAAGCATCTTTGGGACAACCCTGACCTGGATGACTGAGAACCTCCATAGACAAATGGTGATATGTTTCCCCCGGGATGCTGCGATGGTTCTGAGTGGGAAGATCAGTCATAAATCACTTTTTTTCAGCACTGTCGTAACTCTGAATTATTGTTAAACAAATGGTCATACCTTGAGGACTACCTGCAGCCTCCCAACAGATGGCTTTCAGAAGCAGCTACGTTGCTATCAAGGCATAGGCACGGTTCCTTTCACATCCCTAAATTGGTACAGTCCTTCCTTGAAACCAGTCAAGCCGGTATCATGTCTCGTGCTAGCAAATTCCAACATTTTTCTGTAAAAAAAAGATTTTGTCTTTCCTGATTTTCCCAGCATGCAGTTTCATTAGGTAACCTCTGATTCTAGTGTTTTGGGAAGGAGAATGTAGCTTCCCCTTGCCAACTTTATCTAAAACCATGCATAATTTTGTATACCTCAATCATGTCTCCTGTTGTTCACATTCTTTCCAGACTAAAAGCCAGTTTAGTCCAATGGTTAAGGCACTAGACTAGAAAGCAGGAGACCATGAGTTCAAGTCCTGCCTTAGCCATGAAAGCCAGCTGGGCAACTTTGAGCTAGTCACTCTTTCTCAGCCCAACCCACCTCACCGGGTTGTTGCTATAATTGTCAACCATCCCCAACGGTGCCTCCACAAGAAAACATTTGAAGTAATTTAGCGTTTTTATTCTGTTGGCCTGTGTTGGAATCAGCGAATGATTTTCTGGAGTGCATTATAGGAGGAGGAAGATGTATTGCATTGGGAATCCTTGGATTTTTGCCCTGAGTTAGTCAATTAAGCAGATTCATCTGAGAATTTTTCCAAATGGGGGAACTGGATGGAGGATGGACATAAGGACAGAGGGCTGTGCTATGCTTCAGAGTTGAAGACAAAAAAAGGTGCTTTGGATTGGTACACACAGGGCATTCCTGCTGCAACTCCTTAAACCGATGCTTTTCAACCTTGGCAGTTTTAAGATATGTGGAATTCAACTCCCAGAATTCCCCAGCCAATTCCAGAAGTTGAAGTCCACGCAACTTAAAGGTGCTGAGGTTTGAGAAACACTGTCTTAAACCCACAAGAGTTTGGAAAGTGTGAAGTACAAGACTGGTGTTTTTATTTGCAGCATTCCTGAGTCTCTCTAATTTATTAGAGCAGAGGGGCTGGGAGAGCATCCCCGGATGCTTTCCCAGAATAAAAACAATGCTTAACTCCAGTTCCTGTTACCACTCCCATCTTGGCAAGGTTCTCAGGCAGTGAAACCTGGTGAAAACTGTCATTTTACATAGCTCTGCACCCAGAGGAACCACTCAGTCACATTTTTATACAGAACACTGCAGTGATGACACATGCCGCTCCTTTAACTTTCTTCTTCCACTTAGCAAATAAAGATTTCAAATAGCAAATAAAGACTTCATTAAGTGAAAAAACAAGGAATTAGGGGAAGTTGGCATATTTTGAAGAAAGCAGAGAAAATATTTTGTATGGAAAGCCAAAAAAATAATAATAAAAGAGAAATGAAATGGCCCTCCAGGCTTGTTGAACTACATTTTAGAATTTTGTTGATCCCACCCTTATTATTTTTATAAATAACTCAAGGCAGGAAACATACCTAATACTCCTTTCTCCTCCTATTTTCCTCACAACAATGACCCGGGGAGGTGGGTTGGGCTGAAAGAGGGACTGGCTCAAAGTCACCCAGCCAGCTTTCATGCCAAGATGGGATTAGAACTCATGGCCTCCTGGTTTCTAGCCTGGTGCCTTAAGCACTACACCAAATTGGTTCTCTAATATGGCAAAAATAAAGGTTATCAGGAATGCTTGAGCTACAGTCAGATGTATCAGAGTTGAAGACATGTCAACTCAACCCCAGAGCCAAATTATTTCCAGCAAAAGCAGAAGAAATTTCAGGATATCTGAAGTTGGCATTGAGGACACGTGAAGTTGGATAATGTTAAAAGAGCATCAAGTCTTGTTTCCTTTTATTTTGTATCGACTGGATAAGGATGTTTCATAACTCCATCTAACAGTATTTAGAGAAAATGATTTTGGGTGACTCAAGCCAATGAGTCATCTTGTTAGTAGAGAAAAGATCCTCAATGCCTTTCATCATCCATCAGGCATTTTTACATAAGGTGGCAGATGATTTCAAGAGGCGGTACGTTGCACAGATATGGCTCTTGGATCAAAACGTGCCCAAAGAGGAGAGCCTTAATCACAGTAGGAATCCAAGTTTAGGAAAAGCACCTGAACCAAAGTTACTCTGGTTGTGAGACCCAGCAAAGGGTTACTTTGAAGAGAATCCTTTCTTCTTACCTTCAGACATAACAGAATAACAGAATTGGAAGAGACCTTGGAGATCTTCTAGTCCAACCCACTGCTCAGGCAGGAAACCCTATACTATTTCAGACAAGTGGTTGTCCAATCTCTTCTTTAAAACCTCCACTGTTGGAGCACCCCCAACTTCTGGAAGCAAGTCATTCCACTGACTAATTATTCTAACTGTCAGGAAGTTTCTCCTTAGTTCTAGGTTGCTTCTCTCCTTGATTAGTTTCCACCTGTTGCTTCTTGTCCTGCCTTTGGGTGCTTTGGAGAACAGCTTGACTCCCTCTTCTTTGTGGCAGCCTCTCAAATATTGGAACACTGCTATCATGTTACCCCAGTATTTCTTTTCACTACACTAGACATATCCAATTTCTACAACCATTCTTCATATATTTTAGCCTCCAGCCCCCTAATCATCTTTGTTGCTCTTCTCTGCTCTCTTTCTAGAGTCTCAACATTTTTTTTATATTGTGGTGACCAAAACTGGATGCAATATTCCAAGTGTGGTCTTACCAAGGCATTATAAATAAATGGAGATTTGAAGCTACAGTGTTGAGAGATGTGACCACAAAATGTATTGCCTATTTATAAAATAGCCACCATAGAGGCCACAACGAGATATCAACAAAGGAATGTTATCCTAGCACTCCCTTTAACTCTCCCGGATGTTCTCTATCATCCCAGCTGTCAGCCCTTTCAGGTAGGCCAAATCAGGAAACAAATATCACAAGAAATCCTTGATCTCTATCTTATTGATATAGGGCAGGGGTCTTCAAACGTGGCCCTTCAAACGTGCCTGGCTGAGGAATTCTGGGAGTTGAAGTCCACAAGTCATAAAAGGGCCACGCTTGAAGACCCCTGATATAGGGTATAATAAAAGAATTTTGAAAGCCTGACAGATTTCTCCTTCCCTCCCTGTTATACTCAAGAGCATTAAGGAGGAACAGCCTTGAGTTTCTTTCTCACACCTTCCTGTTTTCTTGAACTAAGCTTGTGTTTTCCCAGCAGTTACCAACTATTTTCTTGGACAGAGGAAGATAGGCCAGGTAGTCCTCAATTTACAACCACAGTTGAGCCCAACATTTTTGTTCCTAAGCAAGACAGTTGTTAAATGAGTTTTGCCCCATTTTACGACCTTTTTTGCCACAGTTGCTAAGTAATTCACTGTAATTGTTAAATTAGTGACATAGGTGTTAAGTGAATCTGGCAACCCTGTTGACTTTGCTTGTCAGGAGGTCGCAAAAGGTGATCACATGACTCCAGGACACTGCAACCGTCATAAATATGAATCAGTTTCTAAGATCTGAATTTTGATTACATCACCTGGGGGATGCTGCCATGGTCGTAAGTGGGAAAAACAATCATAAGTCACTTTTTTCAGTGCTGTTGTAACTTTGAATGGTCACTAAATGAACTGTTATAAGTCGAAGACTTACCTGTAAAGCATTCCTTTACCACTGACTATTTTTACTTCTTAACAATACCTATGTGGGATCCAGAGGTATTAATGCAAATAAATATGATGCTAGAGGCAGTTGCTTTGCTCTGCAACATGTCCCTTTCCCCATTCATTCACTTATTCACTCACTCCTTCGTAACTGAAAAATCTAGATCAGGGGTAGGCAACCTTGGCTCTTTTATGACTCGTGGACTTCAACTCCCAGAATTCCTGAGCCAGCATGGCTCAGCTTGGAAACCTCTCCCTTTCCCCTCAGCATGGCTGGCTCAGGAATTCTGGAAGTTGAAGTCCACGAGTCATAAAAGAGCCAAGGTTGCCTACCCCTGACTAGAGGAAGAAAAGTCCAGGTTGTACACACAGAATGCTGGTCACCAAGAAGCTATTGGTGGATTGTGAATTAATCTTAATCCCTCTCTCTTTCTCTCTCTCTCACTCTCTCTCCTTCTCCTAGTATGAGACTTCTATATTCCTAGTATGAGACTTCCTCCATATACTTAGTCATCTATACACCCATTCATTATGACGCTGCTAATGCTGTGGAATGTGGACAATGGAAGATTACATTCCAGTTCAATTATGTGTGTGAACAATGAACAGATGCAATCAAATGGCATGAACCTGGAGTAGGTGGATGATTGCGTGGTTTGCAACTCATCCTTGGATATATCAGTAGGTCTGCATTGCTGGATTTATTTCTCCATTTCCAGCAGCTATGAACCACTAAAGTAAACAATTGGGTTCACACAAATATTTACTTATCCCTTGAGACTGCTTTTTTTGATGCCTTAAATGGCTGCATTCTATCACCAGGTCAAGAGAAACTTCTGGCCTACCAGTTTTGTTGAATTACAACTTTTACCAGCTTTAATGAAGAGAGCCAATAGGAAAAGATGCTAGAAAATGTTGTTCAATTAAAAAAAAAAAAGTCCACAGGATCCAATCTAGGTCGGTCACCAGGACCAGAAGTTTAGTCTTCTGAGCTTTTGGACTCATGCTGAAGCCAGGGAACTTCTCTCTCTAGCAGAATGTGTGCTTTGAGTTGTTCTATGCCAGTGATGGCGAACCTTTTAGAGACTGAGTGCCCAAATTGCAACCCAAAACCCACTTATGCATTGTCGAGTGCCGGGTGGGTGTGGCCCATTGGGTGGGCGTGGCCCATTGGGTGGGCGTGGCTGCAGTGGTAACGGCAGACTGGGTGGGACTAAAACGTTCAATCAATCAATTCCAACTTTGCAAGATCTTTTTTTTTCCGCGAGAAGTTGAAATTGACTGATTGAACCTTTTTTTTTTTTTGCACATGGCGGCGGAGGCCTAAAGCGAAAAGGTTTTATAAAACCCAGCTGAAGGCCTAGGACTGGGGCAACGGGACGCGTGCCCATAGAGAGGGCTGTGAGTGCCGCCTCTGGCACCCGTGCCATAGGTTCGCCACCACTGTTCTATGCTTAGTAACACACATTCTGGTAGACAGTAGTTCCCTTAGGATAAGCTCCAGCATGAGTGACTAACCCAGATTGGATCCTGCAACATTATCCTGGGACGTGTATATTTGCCTTCATTCATAAAAGTCCAAAGGTTCCTTATCCCTTTGAGAATAAATGTTTTCTTTGTGTGTGTTTTGTATTTGTGAAAAAAACCTCTTGTACAAATGATTAAAACTGAGAGAAAAGCAGAATCTTTTCCCCAAGACTGGTTATGTGCCATCAAGTCATTCTCAACTCCTAGTGACCACATAGATTTTTTTTCCCCATAACGATCCTCTCTAATCTAAACTTTCAAGTCTCCCATTGGTGCGCTCAAAGGCAATGTAACTAAATCCATCCACCTTGCTACACCTTTCTTCAAGGGTCTCCAAAGGTTGAAAGTGAACACTGAAGCCTGTCATATCCAAATTGCAAAAATAATCTATTATTAGATATTTTTATAACTCTTTGTTGACATGTAAGATTTGTTTAGAATTTGAATAGGAGCTTAGATGCGACGGATCTAACATAATACAGCTATTCCTGTCCATGCCCTAGAAATCCCAAAGGTGCTTTTTCAAAAGGCAACTGGACTTTCTTTGTTTTTCCTTCTCATTTTCGCTTCTCATTCTTCAGTTCTTCAAGAACCTTAAGATCTTTATCATTCTTCAATGAGAAGCAAAATGTCTTCAAGGAAAAACAAAGAAAGTCCAGTTGCCTCTTGGGACAACCATGACTTGGATGATGGAGAATCTCCATAGACAATTACATGACTAGAACTTCATTAACTTTTGCCAGCATGATTCACAAGGACAATGGATTAACCTGAGGACATCATGATATTTATATTGACATTTTGGCATCATCGTAGTTGGGACGAGTTGCTTGTGATTGAAACTAATATATCTGCATATGGCTGTAATTTAATGTAAGAAATATATTGGGAAAGGTGTCCTAACCTCTTTGATCTCTGAACTTGTCTTTTAAAAAGTATTATAGGAGGTTACTTAAGTCACAGATAACTGATTGGGTTCAGACATCATGCTAAATCATGAACTGTTTATCCAGGATGAATTAATTTATTGGACTCCCTCTCTTCTCAGCCTGGCAAATATGGTTATGGATTACAGGAAGTAGATGCAATAACAAGATCCAGTTTGTCCATTTGTGGCTAGCATCAAATTTTTTTTTTACCAGAATTTGAAGTCATTCCCAGTTCTTATCTATTTGATGCATACATTTGAAATTATATATCTGTTTATCTGTCTAATCTTATTCACACCCTATATTTTTAGGGTAAATCTAAAGAATTTGGGGGTTGATTGTAAAAAACATACTGCAGTGTTGTATCCGCTGATGGAAGCTATGGAGTCCACTCAAATTTAATAATAATAATAATAATAATAATAATAATAATAATAATAATAATAATAATAATAATAATAATAATAATAATAATAATAATAATAATAATAATAATAATAATAATAATAATAATAATAATAATAATAACAACAACAACAACAACAACAACAACAACAATAACAACAATAACAACAATAACAACAATAACAACAATAACAATAACAATAATAACAATAACAACAATAACAATAATAACAACAATAATAATAAAGTTGGAAGGGACCTTGGAGGTCATCTAGTCCAACCCCCTGCTCAGGCAGGAAACCCTATACCATTTCAGACAAATGGCTGTCCAGTCTCTTCTTAAAAACTTCCAGTGTTGGAGCATTCACCGCTTCCAGTGTTGGAGCATTCACTGCTGTATGTAAAGTTTTATTCACACTGAACATGTCATAGGAAGAAAAACAAACTAACCAACATGACACACAGACCCCTCTATTTCACCTCTCACATGTCCAGTTTTGCTGACCACTGTGGGTAATATACCATGAAGAAACTATAACAGCTGTTATTAACAATAACCATCACCATTATTATGATTAATTATTTCAATGACTCAATGTGTTTCATGGATGTAATGAAATTGAGCTGACCTACAAATCATTAGCATTTGTAATGGTTTGCAGAAACCTCTGGGATGGGAAGGTTGCTTGAGACAGGGGAAGGAGTTCACAACTACAGGTAATCCTTTTCTTACAACCACAATTAAGACTAGAATTTCCATTGCTAAGCAAGGCAATTTCTTGGAAGACACGTTAGAATGTATTTTGTATTGCAACAACTACGGAATTATTCAGCTGGTAGATGGCACAGTGTTTAGTGTGCATCTATGGTTATAATCTATGGTTTCTCTATGTTCTGAGGAGAATTTCCTGTATCCTGTTACAGTAATATAGTTGAGCAGGAAGGCACATGGTGACTATACTCTTTATTTGCTCTGTGGTGCTTTATATAAAACAGAATTTCTAACACAATTGCTAAGTGAGTCACGTACAATTTTATAGTTGATAAGACAATTACTGCAGTTGTTAAGTGAACCACACAGTCATTAAACAAATCCATCTTCCCCCATTGACTCTGCTTGTCAGAAGCTGGCTGGGAAAATCACAAATGGCAATCACAAGACCCCAGGACAACCATCGTAAATACATGCCAGTTGCCAAGAGCCTGAATTTTGATCAACTGACTGCAGGGATGCTACGACAGTCATAAGTATAAGGACTTGATTGCAACTCACTTTTGTGCCATTGTAACTTTAAGTGGTCACCAAATGAATGGTTGTAAGTTGAGAACTACCTGTACTTTCCAGCAATTAAACAAGAATTCTAATGGTAACTGATGGGCTGGAATTGTTATGGAAACCAATCTTAGGGTCCCCCTACAATCTATAAAAAAAGAGAAATAGTGAATTCTTCAATGGTGATGCCTTTTTGTCGAACACCCTGTCCTTGAAAGACTTGCCAAGAACCTACCTAATGTTTCTGTGCCAGACAAATAATTTGATGTGTCCCCTCCATCTTTTCCTTAAAAAAAGAAAGAAACAAAACAAAATGTTTAAACTGAATGCTGTGGTTTTAACAGGGTTGTTTTCTGACTGATTCTTTACCATCAAGGTGGTGTCAACTTTTAGCAATCACATAAGTAGAACTTGTCTAAACTTACCTGTTTCCTTCTGGTCTTCCAACAGTATACTCATTACTGCTGTAATCAAGGACATCCACCTTGAATTTAGAACATACGGTTGGAAGGGACCTTGGAGGTCTTCTAGTTCAACCCCCTGCTCAAGCAGGAGACCCTATATATCATTTCAGACAAAGGGTTGCCCAGTCTCTTCTTGAAAACCTCCAGTGATGGAGCATCCAAACCTTGGAGGCAGCTGTTCCACTGATGAACTGTTTTCACTTGTCAGGAAATTTCTCCTTAGTTCTAGGTTGGTTCTCTCTTCAACAATCTCTCACCCATTACTTCTTGTCCTGCCCTCAGGTGCTGGGGAGATTTCTGTATTACTTTGTATATTACTGAGGGTGGTGTGTTCTACTATCTTGATAGTTCTTTTCTGGTGGTATTAAAAGTTGATCTGAACTTGATGCAAGTGATATTTTCACAATAGTATGCAGCCCTGATATTGTAGATCCTAAAAACATTTCCCCAGATATGTCTCTTATGCTTTGGAGCTGTTAGTGTGGCTGCCTCCCTTACGCCTGTGGTATGAACACTTTCAATAAACTTTATTAGAGTTTAGATGAATGTTTCTCAACTTTGGCAACTTTAAGAGGTGTGGACTTCAACTTCCAGAATTCCCCAGGGAATTCTGGGAGTTGAAGTCTATACATCCTATAGTTCATTGGTCCCCAAACCTTTTGGTACCAGGGACCAGTTTTGTGGAAGACAATTTTTCCAAGGACCCGGGGGGTGGGGGGAAGCTGTGCAGCCTGGTTCCTAACAGGCCACAGACTGGTACTGGTCCATAACCTGGGGGTTGTGGACCCCTGCTATAGTCGTCAAGGTTGAGAAACACTAGATGTTTACTTTGATAGAGTTTCTTTATGTTTAATCAGTTCATTTGCTACTTTGACTATACTGAGAAGTTGAATAAAGCGTTTTACACATAATTGCCAAGAAAACCGTATGAATATTTCTATGTAAATCATAGGGGGTTGACTTAGGAACATATTTACCTACCTTACTTATTCTTACTATATTGCAACGGTGTTTCTTTTTAAAGGAAGGTTATGGCGTTTTTTTAAAAATAGATGTTTTCAAACAGAAGTTGGATGGTCAGTCAGTAGCTGGGCCTATCTTGTAGAACAGGCTTCCTTTGAGGTACTTGATTCAGCCATGTTGAATTTTCATAAAGCCATAAAACCTGACTATCCAGAAGGAATAAGTGCCTGTAGATGTCCTTCACCAATGTTTTTTCTTGTGGATTTTGTCATTTTGGTTACCTTTATTTGCTTTTTTAAAAATTAAATATTTTAATCCTATTGGGTTAGCTGTCCAGAGACGCTTCAGGATTTAAGCAGCATACAGGCTGATCAATAAAAAAATAAATCTACCTGAGATGCTTTAGTGAGTCCTCCATTAAGCAGGAGTTTGGACCAGATATCCCCTAAGACAGCGGCTCCCAACCTTTTCTATACCCCGCACCCCTAGAACGCTCCTGATATATTCTCGCACCCCCTTACAAAAGTTTGAAATAAAAGCAATGAATATTGCATATACACTATAATTTGAAAACCCAAGTTTTCGAACCCCTTGGAATATCATCTCGCACCCCCGGTTGGGAATCCCTGCCCTAAGATCTCTTCCAAATCTACTATTCTGTTTTGTATGTCACACTGACCTTTCTTGATAATCAAATGATTGATAAATTGATAAAATAAAATAAATAAATAAATCCTGCTTGGGCAGAGGGTTGGACTACTAGACCTCCAAAGTCCCTTCCAACTCTGTTATTCTGCATTGTGTATGGAATATTTATTTATTTATTCAATTTCTATAGCTGCTCAGAGTCACTTAGTTGGGCAGCTATAGAAATAAATTGTCAGCTGCCACCTTATGCTTGCTTGTGCTTCACTGCTGTGCTGTGACAGATTGCCATGAACTGTGGGGAGGGGGAATGAAGGGGGGAAGGCTTGGGGGAAAATGAAAGTAAGTGCTGTATCTCCTCAAGACGCTGCCTCAAGGTCACCCAGCTGGAAGAAGGAGGGGGCCACATACCAAACTGTGCTTGGACTGACTGTTATGAAAACACCTTGCCCGAACCGGATTGGTTACACTGGGGTGGGCAATGAGAGACAGCTAAGGGAGGGAAAAGTAGAACTGAGGGATTTGGGGATGCGGTTCTCAGTTCCGGCTATGCATTATTGCAATACTTTTGATCTCTAATAAACTATATCTTTCTCAACAAATGGAACCAAGGATCGTTTCTCTTTAGAGGTTTAAGTTGTGGCAGGTCCGACATAAATAAATAAAAATAAAAAATAAACACGATCACTTTTTTATTTTCTTTTTTCTCAAAAGCGCTACATCTGGTGCTTAAAAAAAAAACCTCAGATACTCAGCCGAATGTGAAGGGGAAATATGACTTAGCATCCCACCCAGCTAAAATTGGTTCTTCATAACTATGGAGTTGAGCATCTCCCTGATGGGAAATGTTTTGGGAAGAGATAGTCACTCTGGGATAGAACATCTGGTCACGTAAAACATCCTGGGATCAATCTCTATCATTTGTAGGTCACCAAACAACACCCTGTTCTTATTGTGAAATGGAGAATACGTTTTGCTAACAAGTATTAACATAACCAGCTGGTTATGGTTTGACACAATAGATGGCATCTCCAATTTATTGAACAGGAGATCATCTCTGCATCTGGGGAACCAGTGTCTCTTTAATTAACTTATAATAGATCTTTCTTTCTCACCTGACCTTATTCCTGACCTTATTTTGATACAGTCTTACCGTTGTGACAAATGGTCCTACAAGAGCAGAGAACCATTTTAGAACAGCCATCCACAAATATAAAATGCCTCTTGGATGAAATCTTACTTACTCCAAGCTCTTGTCTATAGGTTTGCTAATTTTTGAAGGTGATGTGGCTTCAATGTAATTTTTTGCTTGTTTATCATCATGGAACTCAATCAGTGATCTTCTTCTCAGGATGTTCACCAATCAAGAAACACAAGCTTTCCCATGTTAGTCAACCCCCACTAAAGTGGTGCTAAAAATATTGCTGACAAAAATTGGATGGGTTGGTTCAGTGACTCCATCCTGGCTCTGTGGAGTTTGTAGCAGAGTCATATTGTTGTCTCTGGCAGCACTCCCCTCGTTGCTCAGAATAACAGAATAACAGAGATGGAAGGGACCTTGGAGGTCTTCTAGTCCAACCCCCTACTCAAGCAGGAGACCCTATATAACATTTCATACAAATGGTTGCCCAATCTCTTCTTAAAAACTTCCACAACTTGGAGCATCCCCAACTTCTGGAGGCAAGCTGTTCTACTAGTTGATTGTTCTGTCAGGAAATTTCTCCTTAGTTCTAGGTTGCTTCTCTCCTTCATTAGTTTCCATGCATTATTTCTTGTCCTGCCCTTCAGTTGCTTTGGAGAATAGGTTGACCCCCCCTCTTCTTAGCAGCCCCTTAGATATTGGAACACCGCTATCATGTCACCTTAATCCTTCTTTTCATTAAACTAGACATATCCAATTCCTGCAGCCATTCTTTATATGTTTTAGCCTCCAGTCCCCTAATCATATTTGTTGCTCTTCTCTGTACTTTGGACTCTTGCAATGTCCTCCTCTGTAATGGTAAGTGGGAACGACCTTGGGAGACAGGAGGAAGAGTGGCAGATTAGATGTCAATAGTCAGACAAGCAGTTGCTGAGTGTGCAGAAGGAATGGGGGTGCGGCAACCATCTCAGATGGGACCCTTGTTAACTTCTTGGACTATAAAGGTAAGGTGCGGAAAGAGATGTACCTTCAGACTTGCATGTGAATGTAACCTTACAATAAAGTTAGAGCTAGTCTTTCTAGGTATCCTTCTATATATATATATATATATATATATATATATATATATATATATATATATATATATATATATTATTAGATTTTTATAGGGGTGGGAAGGTTACATCAAGGTGCTTAAGAAACAACGTGGAGATGGGTACATCAAACATTCAAAAGAAAAATCATAAATATATAGCTCAAATTAATTCATTATAAGTTCCCTCTCTATTTCCCTCATATAATATTACATATTCAAATTAATACATTTCTAAATAGAATTCAAGCAATCCAGTCAGACATCAATCACATTTCAGTTATAAAGATCCAAATCCTGTTTTTAGGCTTTACTAATTTACAGTTACCATATTCCAATTAGCCTTAAATAAACATATTATTAACACTTTGGGTATCCCTCATTTCCCTTTTCCCTAACATAATAATTATATCTGAAATGAATATATTATTCCCACAATAACATTCTTATGTTTTATTCATTAATACCATTTCTTCTCTTGTCACCAATCCCTCTTATTCTCCTTCTATTACAAAATAATTATCTTATTTGAAATAAAAATATCAGTCCAAAAGATACATTTCTATCTATTTTAAATATATATTTTATCAATCAATCTATAACTATAAAAAGTCTTTTTAACCCAGTAGGTAAAGTTTACCCCTCCGAATAATTATCATATCTGAAACAAAATATTATTACAAAGAATATCCTCTTACAGAATTCACGTACTCCGTTAGTTATTGAATCAGTCAAAATCTCTAAAGCCTTTTTAACCCATTGAATGAAATTTTAAAACACATTTTTAAATCTAACTCTAGGTTTCTTTCTGTGCCACACCGGTTTCCATAGTAAGGTTTCTACGTCATCAAACCACAATATTTGAAAAAAGGTATTTCTCAGCACTTCAGATTGGTCAAGGTTCTCTTCCCTTTCTTCTAGTGGCCTTTGAATGGTGTAGGCAGTTTTATTCCATGTTGTAATTACTAGTTGATTATCCACGTTATCGCAATTTTCAGTAACTTGTATCTGGGTGTCAGTCTCTATTGGTTTTGACAATTCAGACATCTCAGTTAAAGTTATTCTTTGATCATCAGGCTTCTCCATAAATTGTAGATGGGGTTGTGTAAAGTTGATTTGTTCAATAGTTTCCACAATTTCTCCTGGTATAAGTTCATAGCTGAGTTGTAAGTATGGTTTCTCTTTAGGTTGTATATGTTGCTCAAAGGCCTCTTTGGAGCCACTCTGCTCCCTCTCCACTATTCTTTGGCCTACACCTTGATCTGTCAAAATTTGAGAGTAAGATTTCATGTACTCCGTAGCTTCCAAGATTTTTTCCAGTATAAGTTCATAATCAAGCTGTGGGTAAGATTCCTCCATTTCAGTGGTGAAAAGATCTTTTAATCTTTTAGTGAAGGCTATATTTAGTAAAAGTCAACAAATATTCACCTCCAATTCCTAGTAGGCAAAATCACCACCCAGCTGTTTCAAGTTATCTTTACCCTTATCATCCTTTGAAGGTCAGAGCCATCCTCCAGCAAAAAAATATACAGTTGCAGTAACACTTTTCATCACAAGATGTCCTCAGTAGGCTGTAAAGTCTTTCTTTCCAAGTTAATAGATTTTTTGTTTTTCACATTAAAAAAGTAAAAAAGAAAGGCATCTCCAGGATAGTAAATAGCGTGGTTATAATGGTAAAGTTCAAAAGTAGAAATATTTTCAGGATCCCTCAGTATTCCAAAAGTTGAATAGTCAATAAAAAATTAGCTGTTTTATTTTTTTCAGTTTCCAAAGCTGTTTTTCCCGCAGTGCCAAAACGCTGCTCTCTCACAGCAGGGAAGTAATTCAAATTCAAAAGCTTTTTACAGGAGAGTAATTAGGGAAAGAGGGGGAAGGAAAGGTCTCACCTGGATTCTCCACAGGGGTTCTTTGTGCTTAGCTGTTCTTCTGGCTTTCGGCTGGTGCAGCGAAGTGATCGTCCATTTTACTGGGCGATCTTTTCTCCGACGGCCCTAAGGAGCTGGCTCGGACCGAGGAAGGAGCTACCGCCCTTCCCCCGTTGACGAGGGCCTCCTCAACAGTGGTCGCCCCTCCAGGGTGACTTTCGACCCGATTAAGGGTCTACCGGCGGAGGGAAAAACAGCCGGTGGAGAGATGAGGCTCTCCGTGCGACTGCGTCTGCCGCGGATCCGGAACCGGAAGCCTAGGTATCCTTCTTGTCTGGATAAAGCTGACATCAATCTTGCAAAGTTGAAACCATAACCACAAGCATGTTTAATTCTCATGACTTTTGTCTCAGTAAAACCCGGTGTGGTAATGTTTTGAAATATGGGCCTTTAGTCCTTAGCATACCAAGCATGCTAGTCTAGAAGAAAGGTGAACCTGTTCCCCTTATTTCTTCTTATCGCTAATTATATCTTTATTACTGGCATCTATCTGCATCTTGGGATTGGCTCATAGATTCACCCACACAGTCATCTTTGTGAGTTTATAGCTTAGTTCATTCTGCCCCATGGAGCATTGGTACTCTGTGGGGCAGAATGAAGTAAGATTTAAGGCTCAAGCTATAAACTCACACTGGGTTTTGAACTTTAGTGTTGGAGAAGACTCCCGAGAACACTATGGACAGCCAAGTAAACAAACCGATGGATAATAGAAAATCAACCCAGAGTTCTCACTTAAGGCACAAAGGACCAGGTTCCAATTATCCTATTTCGGAGACATTATGCAAGGACCCACCTCTCTGGAGAAGGCTCTAATGCTAGGAAAGGTGGAAGGAAAGAGAAGAGGATGGCCAAGAGGGGTGGACTCAGTTACGATGGTGATGAGTGCACTGTTGGATGACTGAAGGAACAGATTAGGAAAAGATAATCATGGAGAAAAATCTATCTATGTGGTCACTAAGTGTCAACACCAACTTGAAGGCACGTAATCAGTCAATCAAGAAATCATTATACTTGCCTGATTTGGTTTGAACCGTTGAGAAGTCAACAAAAGGATCTACTGTAATTCAGAAATAGTCTGGAATTCTGCATCTGACCTATTGAAGAATATAAGTTCTTCCTTGATATCTGAACAGGAGGATTTGTACGTCACTATGTCTATATAGGTTGTCCTCGATTTACAACAGATCATTTAGTGACCGTTCGAAGTTACAACAGTACTGAAAAAGTGACTTATGACCATTTTTCACACTTACGACCATAGTAGCATCCTCATGGTCACATGATCAAAATTCAGACGCTTGGCCACTGACTCATATTTATGACAGTTGCAGTGTCCTGGCGTCATGTGATCCTCTTTTGTGACCTTCTGACAAGCAAAGTCAATGAGGAAACTGGATTCACTTACCAAATGTGTTAATAACTTAACGACTGCAGGGATTCACTTAACAACTGTGGCAAGAAAGGTCGTAAATGGGGCAAAAATCACTTAACAGCTGTCTCTCTTAGCAACAGAAATTTTGGGCTCAATTGTGGTTGTAGGACAAGAACTACCTGTAGATTCCCAAAAGGTTCCATGCAGAAATAGATCACAGAAGTCCTTGCACTTGGATAAACTATTAAACATTTTTAGGCAAAAAATTTACCAGTGTTAAATATACAGAACAGAACTGTAGGATCTACTGAAGGCCTCTTACTTGAACAAAGTTGCATTGAGTGCACCAGCCGCTGCAGTCAGATCTACCATATGTGAAGTTATTCTAAAACGAAAGCTTTGTTGTCAGAGGATTTTTGAATCCTGACAGGCAATATTTTAGGTAGTGCCTAGATAACACATCAGTATGTCACAATCATGTGAATAAACCAGCTTATCAAGGTTATTTCACAAGATGGTTTATCAGTTCAGTATTTACTGAATGGCTGGCTGGGGGATTCTGGGAATTGAAGTCCACAAGTCTTCACATTGCCAAGTATGGAGACCCCTGGTTTACCATATGAATTCTGTTTTCTAACTGGGATACCTCTCTCACTTCTTTATCAGTACCTCACATTGTCTCCTCTTCAGGGCTGCTGCTTCTTCCATCAGTCCTTGTCCCCTTCAGCCCTGTCTGGTAGTAACTCAACTCCACCACACATACTTCAGCTGAGCTCCAGACCTGATTGGACACATCTTTTTCTTCCCTTTTATCACCCGGTGTCCCACCACTCACCCATCACTTTCTAAATCCAATTTCCACACACAGCATTCATCATATCTTGTAATGGACAGCTCCTTCTTAATCCTTAATCTTCTTTCTACTAAAATGCTGATGTCCTTCACTGTCCTACATCTCTGATTTCTCCTACTTCACAAAAGCCTCCTTACAAATTCTTCCCTAAAAAACACCCACAGACTTCACACACAAGTTAAAACATGCCTTCCTAGGTGGGTGCCATTTTTGTATGAATTTTATGCAAACACTCATGGTAATAAACGGCATTGAGCAAGTGTTTTTGCCCTGTAGCTTTGCAATGAACAGAGTGGCAGTTTTTTTTTTTTTATGGTTTCCTTTCTCTCTAATTCAGAACAGACCATTTTATTTTCTGAAATGAGTCAAATCATTGAACGGATCAGTTATCCCACCAAATGACTCAGCAATAAATTGCAGTACGCTTTGCCCACGCAAATGACTCAGCAGCGTTTACAACCATTACGGATTAAAATGGTTCTGGGTCAGAACACAGTAATTAAAAAATAATTCCTCCCAATTGAGTTGAGGGCTCTTTTGGAATAAAAAAAAATTCTTTGAATCTTTGGAATCCTAGAATTATGATTCAAGATTGATTGATTACATTGTCAACTCAGCAACCATTAATTACAAGGGCTAATTGATTACCTGAGCCAGGGCTTACTTGGGTCTTACGAGATTTCCCAAGGTGACTTCCCACCAACAGAATTAATAAGGAAAAAGCTACTCATCACATAAAAAAGATTTTCCATCACTTCATGCCTATTGTCATTTCATGCCTATTGTGAAGATGGAGATTTTTAAGAAGAGATTGGACAATCATTTTTCTGAAATGGTATAGGGTCTCCTGCTTGAATAGGGGGCTGGACTAGAAGACCTCCAAGGTCCCTTCCAACTCTGTTATTCAGTTACTCTGTCTTGTTCAAGATTGATTATGTGCCATTGAATCGGTGTTGACTCTTAGAGACCACATATATTGATTTTTCTCATGAGGATCTGTCCCTAACCAGGTCTTCCGATAGTGCACACATTGCCCCCCATTCGCCATAACTTGAGTCCATCAACTGGCTGTCCCCTTCTTGTTATTCCTTCCATTTTTCTTTTCCAGAGACCTGGATCTTCTCATCATGAGGTCAAAATAGGATAATCTGAGCCTGGTCATTTGCACCTTCAGTGAGACCTCTGGTTGATTTGTTTGCCTACTGGCTCTCTTTGATCCTTAGATTCAATGAATTGTGGATTGAAAGGGACCGCGTGGATCTTCCTGCAGAAAATTTCTAGCATAACTTTTGCTGGTCCTATTGCCAATTCCATTCCTCTGTTGTTGTGTCCAAAGGCACTGCCCGATCACATTGTACTTTTCACATCAGGAGAACCCATTATGTGCAACTGCAATTAAGTTTTCATTGTCAAACCTTGGGCACACCTTTCTGTGGTATGAAACTTGGTGGAGGGAATAAGATTGTTCTGGAGATTGTTCAGTCCACCTGCTTCAGGCAAGTGATTCAGTTTCCTTATTATCTCCCAAATGCCCAAATGAAGTGGACTTAGTAAAGACAAAGGCTAGAGCCAACTCTCAACTTATGGCTTATGTTGTAGGAAGAGTGACGGTGCCTGGGGCAGAGTCAAAAGAGGAATCAGCCTAGAATCTTTACATAGCCACAAATGAACTAAGTCCAACTTGAATTTTATTGACCCTTATCTAATACCAAGATAGTACTAACATTAGTTGAGTAGATTCCAGTGCATAAGCATGATTAGTAATAAATCAGTTTAATTGGAACTTCACAGGTGGTCCTGATCTTTCACACCCAATATATGTTAGTTAACTTATTCCTATAAGGTTTGAGTTCTCAGTCTTGATACAATACTCCAGTCTATCTGGATAAGTAGTGAGGAGAATATGTTGGTTTCAAGGGTATATGGACATTGCTTGACATTCCCGGACATTCCCCTGGGATTAACTTAATTAGAAAGAGAATACATTTATATAGAGAAAAAAATAGAATGCAGGTAATCCTCAACTTACAACAGTTCATTTAGTGACCATTTGAAGTTGGAACTGCACTGGAAAAAGTGACTTATGACCTTTTTTTCACACTTACGACCCTTGCAGCATCCCGATGGTCACGTGATCAACATTTGGATGCTTGGCAACTGGCTCGTATTTATGACGATTTCAGTGTCCCAGGGTCACGTGATCAGCTTTCGCGACTTTCTGACAAGCAAAGTCAGTGGGAAAGCCAGATTCATTTAATAGCTGTGTGACTAACTTAACAACGGCAGTGATTCGCTTAACAATTATGGCAAGAAAGGTCGTAAAATGTGGCAAAACTCACCTAACTACTGTCTCACTTAGCAACCGAAATTCTGGACTCAATTGTGGTTGTAATTTGAGGACTAACTGTAGAGGCTGAGGTTGTTTTGAAATTCTTCTTCTTCTGAATTAGTGACTTATTCTGCCTTCATAGACAAGATGAATGCAGGATCATCAATCATCAGCTCACCCAGCAGCTTTCTAAGCCGGTTCTTTTCTCATGGCAGAAAAGTAAACTCTGCAAAACTCGTACCTTTATTTCTATCAATCGGAACATCTGCTTCCACACTACAATTATGATACGTTAAAAACACATCCCTTATCAATTATATTTTTAATAAATATAGTCTGTCATATGATAATCAACATTCTCTTAACTGGCAGATCAGCTACTGGTGGATCCATGGAGATATATAACCCTGTTGTGGTTTTTTTGCTGCTCTGTTGTAGATATAGAACACGTTTGTGATATAATAATAATAATAAAGTTGGAAGGGACCTTGGAGGTCATCTAGTCCAAACCCCTGCTCAGGCAGGAAACCCTATACCATTTCAGACAAATGGCTGTCCAGTCTCTTCTTAAAAACTTCCAGTGTTGGAGCATTCACCGCTTCTGGAGGCAGGTTGTTCCACCGGTTAATTGTTCTTACTGTCAGGAAGTTTCTCCTTAGTTCTAGGTTGCTTCTCTCCTTGATTAGTTTCCATCTGTTGCTTCTTGTCCTGCCTTCAGGCGCTTTGGAGAATAGCTTGACTCCCTCTCTCTTTGTGGGACCCTGAGATATTGAACGTTGCTATCATGTCCCCCCTCGTCCTTCTCTTATTAAACTAGACATACCCAATTCCAGCAACCGTTCCTTATATGTTTTAGCCTCCAGTCCCCTAATTATTTTTGTTGCTCTTCTCTGTACTCTTTCTAGAGTCTCAACATCTTTTTTACATCGTGGTGACCAAAACTGGATGCAGTATTCCAAGTGTGGCCTTACCAAGGCATTGTAAAGTGGTATTAATACTTCACGTGATCTTGATTCTATCCCTCTGTTAATGCAGCCTAGCACTAGATATATAGAGATCCCATAGAGATATTATAAACTATAGCAATACACCAACATCTTTTTGAACCCTTTCCTGCATTGACTTTTTCTATCAAAATTGCCTAAAATGGAGAATTTTGCTTCCCAACAGTGTTCTTAGCAGCTAATTATTGCTACCTATTTCAGAAAATCAATGTGACGCAGCGGTTAAAGAATCAGGATAGAAACTAGGAGAATGAGTTCTAGCCCTTGCCTGAGGCATGAACCCAGCTGGATCATTAGAAGACCTCCAGGGTCCTTTCTAAATCTGTTTTTCTGTTATTCTGGGTGACTTTGAGTCAGTCCCTCTCTTAAAGCCCTGGGAAGTAGGCAATGGCAAGCCACTAGTTTGAAATCTTGGCAAGATTTCAGCCAGGGACTAGTTGAGGCAGTTGCCAAAAGTCAACATTGACTTGTGTGAGTGTGCACACAGAGACATTCAAATTCAATTCCCTTCTGAGTTATTGCCAAGAAAATAACATGGAAGTGTGATGTAATCATAGGAGAAGAGCTTGAGGGCATTTGCACCTTTTTTTATTGAAAAGAGAATATTAGAAGTAAAGGAAAGGAAGGTGAAGGACTAAAGCAGGAATGGGGAACTACGGCTGTTTAACGATCTGTGAACTTCAACTCCCAGAATTCCATGCTGGCTCAAGAATTCTGGGAGTTGAAGTTCACAGATCGTAAAAAGGCCGTAGTTCCCCACCCCTGGATTAGAGGGTGGTAGCCCATGTGTGTGAGTACTGCCCTTTATGACTTCCTCAGCCTGATGGAGAAAGAACCTCCAGAATTCCTGAGAAGAATTCCAGCAACCACCTGCATAGTTGCCCGACTGTGATTATTTCGATGCTAAGGTACGAGGCGTGGATTTTTACTAGGGAAGTCCATTGCAAAATGATCAGAGACTAGATCTTGGTTTCTGATGCTAATTGGCACTGCCGGGCCTTGTGGTGGAAGCCTTGCAAGAGTCAATAAACAGGAAGAAAAAGTGATGCTCACAAAGATCTGGGCCTTGCAGCAGCTTCATAAGTGAGCCTACATAGTGTGTCACTACGAACCAATGGTAGTAAAGGTAATTTTAGACAGGCGACATGTTTCAACCTTCTAAAGATAGTTTGGATGTCTAAACATCTTGATTGTCTAGAATGTCTAGATCTCTATGGGGCCTGCCATGGACATGTCATCCTGTCAAAGACAGTCTAAAACAGTGTTTCTCAACCTCAGCAATTTTAAGATGTGCGGACTTCAGTTCCCAGAATTCCCCAGCCAGCCATGGTGGACTTCAATTCCCAGACTTCCCCAGTCAGTCACATGTGTTCTTCAACTCCCAGAATTCTCCAGCCACCCACATGTGGACTTCAACTCCCAGAATTCCTAGCCAGACATGGCGGTTGGGGAATTCTGGGAGTTGAAGTCCACGTATCTTAAAGTTGCTGAGGTTGAGAAACACTGGTCTAGGAGCACAACTTGTAGAGATTGGTACTTCTCTGGGCCTTTGTACACCTGTCGTTAATCATGGTTCAAAAATGCCCTGACAATCTCTATTTTCCACCTGATCCCCATGTCACTGCCTTCCTCTTGTCTCCAGGCTACTAGGGAGACAGCTTAAACCAGGGGTCTTCAAACTTGGCCCTTTTATGACTTGTGGACTTCAACTCCCAGAATTCCTCAGCCAGGCACACAAAATGTCAACACGAAGCTTCACAATAAAAGCTCCACCCTTTGGTACTTGGGTCATGATGTTATCTGCAAGTAGATGAAAGGTAAACTTCACATTGAGATATTGCTATGTATAGTTGATTACTCATCCCCTTTACTAAAGAGAGAAATCAGGAGACTGCAACAATGGGAGTTGTTTAAGTCTTCTATAACAGATTAAAGAGCCCTGAAGATTATTAGGGCTACATATGCAGATTGCAAAAATCCGGATGAGTAATAAAAGAGTTATTTAATAAATGGGTTGTAAGAGAGGCATAGAATTTTAACTGGCTGCTATCTGGGGATATGAGAGACCTAAATAATACTGACCATAAAGAATTACCAATTCTTATCCATTCCTAGATATAAAGGTAGACAGCACTGGCTCTGCCTCAGTTTTCCACTCAGAAAATATTGTTTTCTTTCTCTAGCTTGAAATAACACGGCCTTCAGAAGCACCCACTATAAGCAGTGATGCAAAAATGACAAAAGTTTATTATGACTTCGCAGCTCAATCCCGCCCCTTACAAATTTCCATGGAATATGATGCAAGTTCAAAAGGAGTGAAAGTTTGCACTCTGTGATGTCACAACACATCCTTTGCTTCCCCCTTCCCTGATGCCCATGCATTACTAGATCCCTTAAAAAGAGTTCCCTAAAGTTGACTTACAGGAAGTCCTCGCCTTACGACCGTTCATTTAACAACTATTTGACATTACAATCCAATGGTGGGATTCAAATATGTGAACAACCGGTTCTCTGTGTGGATGCCGCTTCCGGAAGTCCAGTCTGGATCTGGGCAACAAAAAATTAGCTACCGGTTCCGCTGAAGTGGTGTGAACTGGGTGAATCCCACCACTGTTACAACCACTTCTGGCCACTATAAAATGACACATCATCCCTCTGCAGTCACATGACCGCACTTTGTGCATTTGGCAACCAGTTCACACTTAACAGCTGGTTGCAGTGTTCCATGGTCCTGTGACCACAATTTAATGCCCATTCGGGAGAATGGATATGCTTAACAACTCTGTGATTTGGACTTATGACTGCATGATATGCTTAATGACTGCCATAAAAATGGTTGAAAAATTGGGTCTGGTCACTTACAACTGAAATTCTGGTCTTAGTTGTGGTCATAAGCCGATGACTACCTGTATACAAATATGTACATTTTAAAGATGCTGAGTAAGTTTACTTAGTCATCTATGGAGCTTGGCTATTCCAATCAGCCAACTCTGGGTAGCATATCATTCCCCAATTTTATAACTTGGGATTAATAATAGAAAATCTAATTACAGGCTAAAAGCTGACCTTGTAAATAATCAAATGGAAGTTGCAAACCCATATTCCATATAACAAAATTAATTTATCATGCAGATGGTCCTAACAACCAAGTCCCCAAGTGGTTAAAACAAGTTTAACAAGTTTAAGTTTTCATTTGTATTAAACGTGACCCTGGGATGATGATGTTTATCATCATGGATGTGGGTGTGAAATGTTTATCCTAATGCCTCATCTCTAAACCAGATGAATCTAGGCCCAAATGTCATTCTGACCCTTGACAATCAAAGCATATTAAATTCAGATCCATCAATTTTTAGCTGCAGTTGAGTCAAATCACAGCAGCTGCACTCTTTGAAAATGGTTAATTCCTGTTTTGTGATGCAGTTCTCTTCTTGGTTAAAAAAAAAAAAAAGCATTAGCTTTAATTACAATCCTTCTGCTCTCTAATCACATTTTTAGAAGATTTCTAATTTTTTTAGAGCTCCTTTCCCAGGAAACAGCTGTACAGTAGTTGCTTAGAGAACAAAATGTAACCAATAATGTTGAAGCAGTATTTATTTTTGACATAGAGAGATACTACTTAAGAGGGCTGCAAAGGCTTCAAAAATAATTTGGGAGATGAACTCTCTGCTGTTCCTTAAAATAACTCCTCTTTTTCTGGATTTATGTGTAGGCCTGAAAAAGATGCAGCTTCTTTAAGGAATCAATTACGTAAAATTAATGTGACTCTTAAAGCAGTTGCCTCTTTCTTTTCAAACCTGGGGCTAAAAAAAAACAGGACTTCTTTCATAAGGATTTATGAGATAACAGATCAAAGCCAGAATCAAGGGCTTTTTGTCAGTTTAATGGGATTTTAATTTGAAATGATAAACTCCCACAGAAAGGGTTTATATGTAACATAAGCTATATAGAGTCCGGATAGTCCTTGCCTTACAACAGTTCATTTAGTGACCATTCAAAGTTACAATGGCACTGAAAAAGTGACTTATGACCATTTTTCACACTTATTACTGTTGCAGCACCCCCATGGTCACATGATCAAAATTCAGATGCTTAGCAACTGGCTCATATTTATGACGGTTTCTGTGTCCTGGGGTCAAGTGATCACCTTTTGTGACCGTCTGACAAGCAAAGTCAATGGGGAAGATAAATTCACTTAACAACCGGGTTACTGACTTAACAACTGCAGTGATTCACTTAACAGCTGTGGCAAGAAAGGTCGTAAAATGGGGGCAAAACTCCCTTAACAACTGTCTCACTAAGCAACAGAAATTTTGGGCTCAATTGTGGTTGTTAGTCGAGGACTGCTTGTAGGTAAACATATTGATGTTTACCTGGTTGTGGGCACTCTGCTCCCTACAGAAATGGCTTAGCGTTGCCACCTTTCAGCGTGTTTTGGACTTGCCAATTAATTTTGTTCCTGGTGGTCCATCACCCAAATACTAACCCAGGCGAGCTTACTTCTTGGGTTGGTACTTGGGTGGTAGAGGAGGAAATTTTTAACAAACATTTAATATAACTGGATCCTCCAACCTCATAATCTCTATGGTTTTGTGGAGTTGCTATTGATCTTGCCAAAATTGTCCGGAGATACAGACTGTAGGCTACAGAACAGAACAGAATAACAGAGTTGGAAGGGACCTTGGAGGTCTTCTAGTCCAACCCCCTGCTCAGGCAGGAAACCCTATACCATTTCAGACAAATAGCTGTCCAGTCTCTTCTTTAAAACCTTCAGCGTTGGAGCATCCATAATTTCTGGAGGCAGGTTGTTCCACTGATTAATTGTTTTCACTGTCAGGAAATTTCTCCTTAGTTCTAGGTTGGTTCTCTCCTTCATTATTTTCCATCCATGGCTTCTTCTTCTGCCTTCAGGTGCTTTGGAGAATAGGTTGACCCCTTCTTTTTTGTGGTAGTCCCTTGTATTCCCTTGTGATACTTTATGGAAATGAAAGTTGGATTTTGAAGAAGCAGGATAGGAAGAGTATGGACACTTCTGAACTTTGGTACTGAAGAAGAACTAAACTCAAATTATCCTACTTTGGACACATGATGTAAAGAGCTAGCTCTTTAGAGACGGCTCTGATGCTGTGAAAGATAGAAGGAAAGAAAAGATCCGGCAAGGGAGGGATTCAGCTATAGTGATGATGGGAGCATGTTGGAAAACCAAGTTAGGGATAGATTGTCATGGAGAAAATCCATCCATGTGGTCAATAAAAGTTGACAACTTAATGGCAATCAGTCAGTCAATGTCAGGCACAAAAAATCAGGACCACATGTTAAGATCTAGTTAAGTTGATTTAATACCCTCTTCTATGTGGCAGCCCCTGAGATATTGGAACACTGCTATCATGTCACCCCTAATCCTTCTCTTCATTAAACTAGACATACCCAATTCCAAGCAACCGCTCTTTATATGTTTTAGCCTCCAGTCCCTATAAGAACAGGTGCCTCTTGGGTCTTTCCAGTGCACCATATTATAGCACAAATACTTCTGACAATATCTTTTTTTCTACCGGGCCTCACAGTGTTGACTTCATCTCATCCACAGCTCACGAGTGAGATAGGTTTACATCATCTTTAGCCCTACCGATGCTGTGGTAATATTTTCTCCCTTACTCCATTGTAATCCAAGGGTAGCCTCCCAATGTGTGAAAATGGGTAGGGTTTGTCATCTAATACCTTGGAAGTAAATCCGATGAGTTGAAATCAAGGTAGTACAGAGATCAGTTATGAGAAATCATATTCCACGTTTGACTTATCCCTGCCAACTCAAGGATGGGTGGAGGGTAATTCAGCTCAGCAATGAAGAAAGGCACTCAGCTGACTCTGAGTCTTTCTATAGAGCCAGCTTACTAGAGCAATCAACTGCTAATCCTAAATTGGCATGCATTATTGATGATGTAGTTTAGAACCACGTGTAACCCACATAGAATTATAGGGCTGGAAGGAACATCGGCAGGAGACCTTATATCATCCCGGACAAATGGTTGTCCAATCTTTTCTTTAAAACCTCCAGTGTTGGAGCATCCACAGCTCCAGGAGACAAGCTGTTCCATTGATTAATTGTTCTTACTGTCAGGAAATTTCTCCTTAGTTCTAGGTTGCTTCTCTCTTTGATGAGTTTTCATCCACTGCTTATCCGACTCCCCACCTCTCTGTGGCAGCCCCTCATGTACCGGACGACAGCTGTCATGTCACTCAGTAATCCATTTACTGGATCCTTCAACGATCTAAAATTTCTAAGCGGTAATCAGTTCTTGAAGGGTTCTGCTTCTGTTTAGTGAGATCCAATGAGTTCATGACTTCCCATCCCTCCAACTTGCTCTACAAATTCTCAGCTTCATTTTCCATCTTCCAAGAGCTACAGTAACAGAATAGCAGAGTTGGAAGAGACCTTAGAGGTCTTCTAGTCCAACCCCCTGCTCAAGCAAGAAACCCTATCCCATTTGCAAAAAGCTAAAATGTAATAATAATAACAATAACAACAATAGCAATAACAACAACAACAACAACAACAATAATAATAATACCCAATTCCAGCAACCGTTCTTTATATGTTTTAGCCTCCAGCCCCCTGATCATCTTTGTTGCTCTTCTCTGTACTCTTTCTAGAGTCTCAACATCTTTTTTACATCGTGGTGACCAAAACTGGATGCAGTATTCCAAGTGTGGCCTTACCTAGGCATTGTAAATTGGTATTAATACTTCACGTGATCTTGATTCTATCCCTCTGTTAATGCAGCCTAGCACTGTGTTGGCTTTTTTGGCAGCTGCAGCACACTGCTGGCTCATATTTAAGTGATTGTCCACTAGGACTCCAAGATCCCTCTCACAGTTACTACTATTAACCAAGGTACCACCTATACTATACCTGTACATTTGATTTTTCTTCTGGAGTGTTGGCTATTCCTGCCAGCTTGGTGTCGTCTGCAAATTTGATGAGTTCCCCATCTATCCCCTCGTCCAAATAATTGATCATGTTGAAGAGCACTGGGCCCAGAACAGAGCCCTGGGGCACCCCACTACACACTTCCCTCCATGTAGATGCAGTTCCATTGAGGACCACACACTGAGTACGGCCAGTCAGCCAGCTACGAATCCATCTGGTGGTGATGCTGTCTAACCCACATTTTTCTATCTTATCAAGTAGTAGGTTGTGATCTACTTTATCAAATGCCTTACTGAAGTCCAAGTAAATTATATCCACAGCATTCCTCCGGTCCACTAATTTTGTCACTTGGTCAAAGAATGCAATAAGATTTGTCTGGCATGATCTGTTTTTGACAAACCCATGTTGGCTTTTAGTGGTGACTTTGTTTGCCTCTAGGTGTTCGCTGCTTCGATGGTTGATTATCTTTTCCAGAATCTTCCCAGGTATTGAGGTCAGGCTGATAGGTCTGTAATTTCCTGGGTCCATTTTTTCCCCTTTTTTGAAGATGGGAACTACATCAGCTCTTTTCCAGTCCTCTGGTAGTTCCCCAGTGCTCCAGGATCTTTGAAAAATATAGTTCAGTGGTTCTGAGTTCACATCTGCCAGTTCCTTGAGAACCTTGGGGTGTAATCCATCTGGTCCTGGTGATTTGAACTCATCTAGGCTGGACAGGTGCTCACTTACCGTTTTCTTGCCTATCTTTACTTGTGTTTCTAATCTGTTTTTTATGGTACTGTTTTTGATAGGTTGGACTGTTTTTTCCCTTTGTGTAAAGACAGATGCAAAAAACGAGTTAAATAGTTCTGCTTTCTCCCTGTTGCTTGTCACCTTCTTGCCACTTTCTGCCACTAATGGACCAATCATTTCTTTAACTTTTTTCTTGTTTTTTACATGTTGAAGGAAGCTTTTTTTGTTATTTTTGACTTTGGTCACAAGCCCTGGTTCATTTTGAGCCTTAGCTTTCCCCACTTCATCTTTTCAGGCTCGGGCTATTTGCTGATGTTCTTACATTGTCCTCAGCATCCCCAGTCTAGGCACAATAAAATAAGATTCATGTTATTTATGTTAATTATTCTATAAATAAATGTTAATTATTCTATAAATAGAATACAGGTAGTCCTCGACTTATGACCACAATTGAGCCCAAAATTTCTGTTGTTAAGTGAGACATTTGTTAAGTGAGTTTTGCCCCATTTTATGACCTTTCTTGCCAAAGTTGTTAAGTGAATCACTGCCATTGTTAAATTAGTAACCCGGTTTTTAAGTGAATCCGGCTTCCCCATTGACTTTGCTCATCAAAAGATTGCAAAAGGTGATCACATGACCTCCAGACACAGCAACAGTCATAAGTGTGAACCAGTTGCCAAGCGTCTGAGTTTTGATTACATGATCATGGGGCTGCTGCAAAGGTGGGAAGTGTGAAAAATGGTCATAAGTCACTTTTGTCAGTGCTGTTGTAAGTTTGAACGGTCACTAACTGAACTGTTGTAAGTCAAGGACTACCTGTATTCCTAAATGGTTTCGTTTTTAAGCTGCTGCAACTGTGCAAAGTATTTGAAAGGTCTCAGTGCAAGTGAAGTGGTTTTCCTCAAAGCAATAAGGCGGCCACCTCTTGCAGAAAGTGGTAGTTGTGTTTCAAGGGCTTTCCCCAATTATCTCTTCTGTCCCAGCCTACGTGAGTCCTTGTTAAGCTCACAAGGAGAAACCCTCTTCCAACAAGCAGGCTGGAACTGCAGGGAAAACCCAATCCCCTTTTATTATTTACAGACCTGAGTAAATGTCCAAGGCAAACAAAACACAGTTCACTGAAACTTGATTCCTTAACACAAACGGTTGCCTTCAGCAACCAGCACCTCCCACACCTTCCCTTTTATTATGCAACCAAGGCATGGCTTACTAATGCCTTCTCCTTTGCCTTTGGAGCCGCCCCATTGCATTCCTCTGTCCGACTGTCTTTGCCTGCCGGGCGTTTACGTGCATCCTGGATATCTTCCAGCTGTGAGTCATCACTGTCCAACTCAGCTTCCCAGCACAGCTGTGTCTCAGCCTGAGCGCAAGTAGAGGGGCCAGGCTCCTCGTCAGACTGTAAGTCTTGGAGCTCCTCAGAGCCTTCCTCTGACTCTGATGTCACTCCAGGCACCTCCTCCTCCTCTGATTCCTCAGATTCAGCTGCCTGATGAGGAATCACAACACTATCTTCTGAGGAGGTGTTACCTCCTTCTAAACTTTCTTAAAATCTTGGAAGGACTGCTCTGATTTTGTTCATGGAGGAAAATACAGGTTATCAGTTTCCCACCCCTACATAGGACTGACTATAAACTTGCAGAAGATTCAACCAGTATGATTAATGTTACAAATTACAAGTAGTCCTCAACTTACAACTATTCATTTCATGACTGTTGGAAATTACAACAGTGCTGAAAAAAGTAACTTATGACCGGTCTTCCCACTATAACTGTCGCAGCGTTCCCAGGGTCATGTGATCAATATTAGTGCTCTTGGAAATCGGCATTTATTTATGACAGTTGCAGTGTCCCAGGGTTTTGTGTTTGCCATTTGTGACCTTCCTCAGGTGCTCCAACAAGCGAAGTCAGTGGGGGAAGCCAGATTCACTTAACAATCATGGCCCCAAAGTGATACAACTGATTCACTTAACAACTGCATTGTTTAGCAACAGGAGTTCCGGTTCCAATTATGGTCTAAGTCAAGGACTGTGGGATTCGTTGTCTAGTTGAAATAAAAACCACAAGCCAAAACTTCCAAGAGAAAACAATGGTAATTTATTTGTACTCCTTTGGAAAGGGGGTGCTCCTTGTGCATGCAAGCACACAGTGGACACACCCCAAACCTACCATATTCATTCTTTATATTCTCCATTGCTGTTTCAAATTTACCTCCCACCTCTTCTTCATTGGCTTAGTAATCATACTGTAATCATGTCGTCACAACCTATCCAAAGCTTCTAGAGTGAATACATTATCTCCGCCCCTGATTACTTCACCCACTCCCCAAATTCTATCGCCCCCAGCCCTTATTTACAAATTTCCTTTTATGGTTGTTAGTTCCTAGGGGTTGTCTCTAAAGTTGCTATCATATCAGTAAATTCTGGTTAGGACCAGTTTTCAGCATAGCAGAGACCTTCCTAGATACAATTCTCAAGCTTCAAGCTAGACTCATGAGATTAAAATATATACAATGTATTTCCTTCACAGGCTAGCATGTCTCCTCATAGTTCTGTAAAAACAATAAGCTCTTTTTCCCACAAGGACTATCTGTACTGTATCATATTATTACCAAATACATCAAATCACCAAGTTTACAGACCTGTATAAAATAGCTTCCTATATCCTTAACATTACCGGCATAGCTAGCAGTGTGTTACGTGTTTTAAGTTACTTATTTTAAGGGAACTGACTTAAAATACTTTATTTAAAGATAACTGGCTTATCTTAAAAATAAAATGCTTTAGTAATATATTTGATTGATAGGATCAGTCTGAGGCTTCAGTTAAATATCCATGTTTGCTTCTATCCGCACAAAGCTGGTTACTCTTGATGTAGCCAAATTCAGGGGAGCAAGAACATGCAGGCATTTTCTGCTGCGGCGTCTGTAATTCTGGAAAATGAGGTCAGCTTCATCGCTCCTGAGCTCATGAAGGCCCTTCAAGAGCTGGTTATCCTAACAGGCCTGGGGCATCCGCGGGACAGGAGAACTTGTGAGGTGGCTTCCTTATTATTCACATCCCTCTGTCTATGATTCCCTTTTTTTGTGTTTCACCTGTTTTTTTTTTTAATAATTTCTAATTCTTTTTAATAATTATATTATATTAATGGTTTTAACCAATGGTCGTCTTGTTTATTTATTGTTTTAACTGGATTGTTGCATGCCACCCACTTTCTGGGAAATGGGCAGCCACGTCAATTTGATTAAATAAATAAACAAATAAACAAACAAACAAACAAACAAATAAATAAATAAATAAATAAATTTTTAAGGCTTTTTATATACTTAGCTGAAGGCGTGCAGGGGTTCAAAGGAGGATACTTTTTTAACCCTAAATCTTCATGAATTCAGATGGAAATTTTACAGCACAAGATGACCTAGCTACCTCTTTTCTCTTCTGTGCCCTGATAAAGATTATTTGAGGGGGTCCTTGGTGCTCTCTGAGCTTGGTGGTTTTCTTGCAGACCTTTCATTACCCAAAACTGGTAACATCATCAGTGCTACATTACTTGGGTAATAAAATGTCTGCAGGGAAACAACTAAGCTCAGAAGGCAACTGGACTTCATCTAGAAAGCTTCTTCAGTTCAGAACTAAAGAAGCTTCTTGGATGAAAAACGAAACATTTTCAAGGAAAAAAAACCCAATAAAGTCCAGTTGCCTTTTGAAAAACACATTTGAGAGACAACCATGTCCTAGATCAGGGGTAGGCAACCTTGGCTCTTTTATGACTCGTGGACTTCAACTGACTCAGGAATTCTGGGATTTGAAGTCCACGAGTCATAAAAGAGCCGAGGTTGCCTACCCCTAGATGATTGAGAATCTCCCTAGAATGATAACCAAACTCAGCGAGCACCAAGGACTCCTCATTTCAACCCTGAGCTACAAATATTCCTCTTTAATCATTGTTTGTTCATTCATTCAGATTTATATAGCCACCCATCTCACAATCAAGTGACTCTGGGCAGCGAACCGCAAAGGTGAAGAGCTAACTGTGCAAGTTAATACGAATACTGCTCATAGTAAAAAACTTTAATAATTATAAAAGGCTGCAATTGTAAAACTAGGGAAATCACCCAGGAGCCATCTCAATGTTTGTTATTGACATGTTGCCTTCATCTCATTCTCAGACCACAGGTGAGATGACCTTAAGTCTTTTGTAGTTCTTCCTGCTATTGTCTTTTCACTCTTTTTTCTGACACCATCCAAAAAGAATGTCCAAGATCGTCCTTAGAGGAAAGTCATGTGTCTATAATGAATGGGAAAAGAGACAAGGCAGACTGGATTTGAATAGACAATGGGAGAGTATATCTTACGCTTGTAACATTTTTATGATGCGTGAAGAACACTCTCTTTGGCTTCTCCATGCAATCTAGAACTTTAACAAAGGGGAACCCCAGGTAGCACAGATAGCTGAATAAGTGGGGATTAAGGGAAGAGAATGGGGCCAACATGGAAGATCTCATCCTTCTCCAATTTGAGTCCTCCGGGCATTCAATCAAATGCCTGAAATGGGCTTGGATCTATCTTGGACACGTTTTTTTTTTGTGTGTGTGTACACTGATCTCACTAAGCATCAGATAAGAATACATTCCAGTTCTCCCCAAAGAGGTCACGACTAGATTGAAATTAAATGTTTCCTCACCCACTGAAAGTCAGCAGGTTGTAGTGAGTGGAGATTAGTCAGATCAGTTTATTATCCTTCAAAGAGGTTGTGAAAGAGGCAATTGATTTCTCACGTGTGTAATTGCTCCCTCCCCAATGTGGGCAGGATGGATGGATCCAGCAGCTGGGTACATAAGGTATCTAAAATTCTCCAGGACATCAGAAGGAGAAGAGCTCCAGAATAACGAAGACAACCTTTCTGAGTAAGTTAAAGCCTTAAGGGGAGAAGACAGGTGTGGTTGTACAGAATGACAGCTGGGTTTTTAATCCAAGTGGAGTTGATAAGTAAGAACATCAGATTATTGGCAAAGAAGGTACTTTGAAAGCCAGTTTGGTCTAGTGGTTAAGGTGCCAGTCTAGAAACCAGGAGATGGTGAGTTCTAGTCCCACTTTAGGCATGAAAACTGCATGGGTGACTTTAGGCCTGTCATTCTCTTTTAGCCAAATTCACCTCACAGGGTTGTTGTGGGGAAAATAGGAGGAAGGAATATGATGTATGTTTGCCGCCTAACCCTAAAAATAATAAAGGTGGGATTAAAAGACATAAAGAGAAAAGGATAATCATGGCTGTTTTTGCTTTCCAGTCATCAGTTGGCTGGAAACTTTCTATCATGCTTCCATTGTAATGGATGGCAATAGCAATAGCACTCAGAGTTACATACCGCTTCATAGTGCTTTACAGCACTCTCTGGGCAGTTTACAATATCAGCATATTGCCCCCAATAATCTGGGTCATCATTTTACTGACTTTGGAAGAATGGAAGGCTGGGTCAACCTGAGTCAGGATTGAACTCTAGGTAACATTGTTAGTGCCCATCCTGATGGTGTTACCTAGTCCCCACCCCTATGAGGCACTAGCACTGATGATGTTACCTGGTTTGGGTAATGAAACATCTGTAAGAAAACAACTAAGCTCAGGGCATCAAGGACCCCTTATACATGGTCCTGCTCCATGCATATCTCTCTCTCTCTCTCTCTTCTCCAATAATATAATTTTAATATGAGCGTCTGTGATAATCTCTTGTATTGTGATCATTACTTCTAGTCCCTTGATGTTTTCTCTTTCACAAATACAAAAAAAGGGGAAAAAACAGTTCAGATACTAAAATATGGGTTGGGGAGGATTCATAAACACCTTTAGTCTATTAGTTTATTGCTTCCAATCCTCTTACTACCCTTTAAGAAATGCCTCCAACTGCTTTGCTTCTTCTGACACTATCTTCAGGAATGGGAAGCTGAAGGGGATATTAATGGAAGAGGAACAGGAGTGAAAAGAGGTAGTTACAGGGTGCACCTATATTGGGGATGGGAGTGGAGACCACTCCCCTTTTGAACATTCCCCAGCCTGGATTCTCCAGAAGCAGAATTTTGGGGAGGTAAACAAAATGCTACATCACCTGCAAAGGCTATGGTAATTTAAAGAACCAGGTGTGGATATTTGTTTAGGAAGCGTCTAGCTAGGTAATTAGAGCATAGATCTCTGATTCTGATGCTAATTGCTATCACTAAAACTTGTGATTCAGGACTTGGGAGAATAAATAAACAGGAAGACAAAGAAGGACACACAAAGATTGGGATCTTGTAGCAGGTGAATCGCTGAGTCTTGAATGAGTAGAATAATTGGAGGACCAGTTTAGGTTAAACTTTCTTCTTGATAACAAAGTTGTTTTTATTAATTACTTCCAGTTAGGGCACACCTGTCCATTAGCTCTTAGATCAGTTTGAGGTATAGTGAAGACAAACAGTTGATTATTTCTGTTGTTGTTAGTTGCGAAGTCGTGTCCGACCCATCGCAACCCCATGGACAACGTTCCTCCAGGCCTTCCTGTCCTCTACCATCTTCTGAAGTCTACTGCTTCAGTGACTCCATCCAGCCACCTCATTCTCTGCCGTCCCCTTCTTCTATTGCCCTCAATCTTTCCCAGCATTAGGCTCTTCTCCAGTGAGTCCTTCCTTCTCATTAGGTGGCCAAAGTACTTGAGCTTCAACTTCAGGATCTGGCCTTCTAAAGAGCAGTCGGGGTTGATCTCCTCTAGGACTGACCGGTTTGAACGCCTTGCAGTCCAGGGGACTCGCAGGAGTCTTCTCGAGCACCATAGTTCATAGTTCTTTGGCGCTCAGCCTTTCTTATGGTCCAACTTTCACAGCCATACATTGCAACTGGGAAAACCATGGCCTTGACTATACGTACTTTTGTTGGCAGGGTGATGTCTCTGCTTTTTAGTATGCTGTCTAAATTTGCCATAGCTTTCCTCCCCAGGAGCAAGCGTCTTTTAATTTCTTGGCTGCAGTCCCCATCTGTGGTGATCTTGGAGCCCAGGAAGATAAAATCTGTCGCTACCTCCATTTCTTCCCCATCTATTTGCCAGGAATTGAGAGGGCCGGATGCCATGATCTTGGTTTTCTTGATTACTTCTACTCAACGGCAAACTTTTAAATACATTCACAAGGAATGCTGACCTGTTTTTCCTCAGATCTGGTGCTGTATTAGTTGGGATGTTGGGTTTGTAAGTTGACCCATTTGGAGGACTTGAGGTCTGAAAGGACTCTTCTAAAGAGGCAGATCTGGTGCTCCTTTATAATGTAGTCAGGATTGCTGTCATCTCTGGGCTGATGGGGGTGATGTTACATGGATTTTGCGTGTGTGTAAAAGTCAGTCATGGAGATAAACAAATGGTCACAAGTTGAGGGCTACCTATAATACATTAATTTTCAGCACATATGCTGTTAAAAACTTTGGAACTGTTCTGATTGCTGCTTTTACTGCTTTCTTCTTTATTTGCTTCCCTTGTATTTTAATTTTTGAATTGACTGGATTTTAAGGCGTGGGAAGAGCAAAGTGATGCAAGTTGACGTGAGGTGGAACATCCTTTTCTTTTTTTAATAGCCTGGTTTTTGTATTGCCTATAACAACCTGACATACCAAAAAAAAAAAAAAACCAAAAAACCCTCAGGACAATTTTCTAGTATGGCACAAAACTGAAAGAAGAATCTTTTGCTGCTTACATCCGGCATTCTGTACAACCCCATAAAGCTATAAAGAAAAAAGAGCAACTTCAGTAAATCCAAGGAAGCTGATCAAGGACAGAAGCAACCTAGAACTAAGGAGAAACTGCCTGACAGTTAGAACAATTAACCAGTGGAACAACCTGCCTCCAGAAGCGGTGAATGCTCCAACACTGGAAGTTTTTAAGAAGAGACTGGACAGCCATTTGTCCGAAATGGTATAGGGTTTCCTGCCTGAGCAGGGGGTTGGACTAGATGACCTCGAAGGTCCCTTCCAACTTTATTATTATTATTATTATAGGATATATAGGTGGTCCTCCACTTACAACCACAATTGATCCCCAAATTGTTGTTGTTAAACAAGACAGTTGTTAAGTGAGTTTGGCCCCATCCTGTGCCTTTTCTTGCCACAATTGATGAGTGAACCACTGCAGTTGTTAAGTTAATAACACGGTTGTTAATGGAATCCGGCTTCCCCCATTGACTTTGCTCATCAGAAGGTTACCAAAGGGGATCACGTGACACCCCCCCCCCAGGACACTGCAACTGTCATAAATACATGCCAGTTGCCAAGCATTTGAATTTTGATCACATGACCATGGGGATGCTGCAACAGTCGTAAGTGTGAACAACAATTGTAAGTCACTTTGTCGGTGCCGTTGTGACTTTGAATGGTCACTAGACAAATGGTTGTAAGTCAAGGACTACCTGTATATACACTTGCTTTGCTTATTGTGGGACCAATATAGTTCCTTTCTAGGGCTGCAGAAGTCCAGCTGACCAGAGGAAGGATGATGGCAAAGAGTGGTTTGTCTTTCTTTCCTACCATCTAGTGCAGGGGTAGGCAACCTTGGCTCTTTTATGACTCGTGGACTCGCTGTGCTGGCTCAGGAATTCTGGGAGTTGAAGTCCACGAGTCATAAAAGAGCCAAGGTTGCCTACCCCTGATGTGGTTGCTCAGATTTAACCAGCCCAGATAGCATTTCATCATCATCATCATCATCATATCTACCTGCAGGTGCTGTAATTGACAAGCCGACAAGATGTGTAACATGGATTGTGTTGCCAATGCCGTAAGGACGGCTATGAGGACCGTAAAAAGGGTATTTGAGAAGACGAAAGGTAAGGAAAGGGTTGTTGAAAAATGCATCATTGTTTATACTATACACAGATTAGCCTTAATAAAGCTTTATGCAAAGCTGTGATGGTTAGCTCTTGATTTATCCCACTGTGTTATCCCAGTTATAATATTTAGCACCATACGCTAACTAAACAAATCCTGGTCAAGTAGCCATTTCAGCATCTTCAAGAAATGGGGGAGGGGGATGGCGAGGAAGCCACACGTTTACAAAATAAAACAAAAGGACTGTGTTATTTTAAGAGGTGCAAATTTAAGGGGGGGAAAATGTACTGTAATTCACTATCTTACCTGTAGATTGGCCAAAAGGGTTCAGGTGATCCCTTTACAGGTGAGGCTGTTTCTGGAAATAAACTGTCACAAGTAACTTCAGGGCCCTTAAAAATAGTGTATGGGTGTCCGTTAATTCCAGCTGCATTGAAAAGCACACAGGGAAGAAAAATATAGAAATTTATCAAATGAAGTTAAGCAGACCACTGTATCTTAAAACATATGCATTGATAATATAATTTGCTAGCCATGTTTTGACATCAGGATGTCTTCATGATCAAAAGATAAATCTTCCCACATTTCAAAATCTATTTCATGCATCGAATTGATTTTATATGCTGTCCTGTTTCTTTGGGCTTTGAGCCATGGATTCAACACGCTCCTTGTAATTGTCTGACTTTTATTACCTCCAGGACATACAACAGGCAGGCCAATGAGCTGATTATGTCACTTAAGTGGTGACATCACTAAATATTTGGCCTTAGCCTGTCTCCAAATCTTGGTGCCTTGTTTCCTCATAGCAAGTTTCAATACTCTAATTGTGGGCATTCACAGTATATAGTATACACAATATGAATGGCTATATGTTGTGAATGCACATTGAGGGGCACATGACATGGATTTTGTAACTTTTGTAACTAACATAGTTACTTTGTATTTCAATTTAACTTATTTTTCTCTCTTTTAAAATGGTGTTAAGGCTCATCACAGACTGGAATAAGGGAAAACTTTTTATCCTATTGCTGTATGGATTGATTGATTGATTGATTGGTTGGTTGGTTGGTTGGTTGGTTGGTTGGTTGGTTGATAGCTTTTAATATTCCCTACCTGAAAAGATAAACTGGCTGGAGACTATCTCCTAATAAGAAAAAAATTGTTAGTGTAAATGGGGGTCTCGTTTGTCTCTTGAGCAGGGGGTTGGACTAGAAGACCTCCAAGGTCCCTTCCAACTCTGTTATTCTGTTATTCTTTATGAACTCCAAACAACCTTTTTCCTTAAATTTTATGCCCCTTCTGGCATCAGACCTCATTTTAATGAACATGTGTGATATTATGGGATGCAAATATGTAACATGTTTGACTACATGTAACTGATTTTCTATGCAGAGGGGAAATTACTTTTATCCTGTTCAATCAACTTTTCTCTTGCAGTTTCTTTGTTGTGTTAACTATAAAAAAGAATGTTTCATAGGGAGATTCCACTTTATCAGGGTACCCTAATAATTTGCTTTTAAATGATCTTCCAATTCAGTTGTTTATTGTGAAGGTAAACGGAGGCAGAACCTAGGGCCACATTTGGTTATCAACATCCAATTTTGTTTTAAAGACTGAAGTCACATATTCAACTAAGATGTCATGTCACTTCTTGGTTTTAGCTTATCATATTTTGGAAATTCAGCCTATAGCAGCTTTGTCTGATATAGGGACTACCAGATGTATTAGGACTGCCCTCACAGAATATTCATTCAATGTGGCAAATGCTTGAATTTATTCCTGTTATAGTCCCTGATGAGTCGAATTCTGGTAAATAAGGAAGCCCAATGGCATTGACACAAAATGAAGAGTTCCTTATTTACCACTTTATTACAGTTACTCTTAGTATATGAAGTCAATCCAAGAATAAATAAAATACAAAGGAATAGAAGTCATAACAGCTTGTCAGTAAAGTTTCTAGTTTCTTTCATCACTAATGAATTCTTCTCTGTAGAACACTGTTACTCAATCTTGGCAATACCTCAGCCAGTCTTGTGGCTAGGGCAGGGATAGACAACCTTGGCTCTTTTATGACTCGTGGACTTCAACTCCCAGAATTCCTGAGCCAGCATGGCTGGCTCAGGAATTCTGGGAGTTGAAGTCCACGAGTCATAAAAGAGTCAAGGTTGCCTACCCCTGGGCTAGGGAATTCTGGGAGTTGAAGTCCCCACATCTTAAAGTTGTCAAGATTGAGAAACACTGTGGTAGAGAATCCAATCTTTTTGCTCCTAAATTACTATTCTAACTCTTCTCCTAGATGAACAAATAGCTTTGAGCTTTCTCATTCACCTAGTAAATATTCTTACTCAATAAAGCTACTTCCTGTTCTTTCCTGACCTCTGACCTTTTGGTCTTCCCATTTATTTCTCTTTCAGAAGTCATTGAGCACCCCTTTGAGGCACCCAAACCAGGACCTGACAAAACAGAGTGAGGATGTGGTGGACTTCACCATCCGTGATATGCAGAGATCTTCTATATTGTTAAAGAACTCCATGTAATATTGGGTCAGAATTCCCAAAAAGAATAAAAGTCATGTTGAATTGAATCTTTGTGTTGGCTTTCATCTGAAGTATCTAAGTCTAAGAAAGGAGTTACTAAGTTGAGTTGGCTTGTAAAGTTGCAAATGGATGATGGAAAGGCTCTAATGCAACAAATCACTCTTTCTCTTAATTTATTCTGCTCTGGGAGCTTTAAAATCAAGTGGCCACAACTTAGGAAGCATGCTAACCACATATTTATGTAATTTTTATCCTATATCAAAAGCAATAGGTTCAGACTAGGCAATAATTGCCTACTCCAGGGTGGAAGTGAAAATGGGTGAAATTATGGAAAGTGTTAGATTCCACCTCCACAGCAAAAGCCATACACCTTTTCAGTCATTTAGTCATATCAAATATCTCACATCTTTTCATATCCGGGTTCCATTACATACATTCTTCATACTACTCATCTCTGGCTCTGAAGATGCCCAGTCCCTTTCCAGTTACACTGCTTCATTCCAAAGACTGTGTTGATATTTTTCTAGTTTTAATCCAGTTTATCCAAACCCAGAGGAAAGATTATTTATTTATTTATTTATTGATTGATTGATTGATTGATTGATTGATTGATTGATTGATTGATTGATTGCAAGACTGGTAGTAGATTGTTTCTCTGTTGGTTTTGTTTCCCTACCTCCCACCCTTTCCAGTCCCACAACCTGCCTAAGTCAGAGGAGAAGTACAGCTTTATCAGTGATCTTGAACTTAATCCTTAACATCAGTTTTACACTCTGGAAACAGACTGGCCAGCTTGATTCTCCTGCTTTTATCAGCAGTTTGAATTTTTACATCATTTTGTCAAAGAAGTCCATATTCTGTTCATCTCCATCTCACACATGCACATAGGCTCTCTGTTGCAACTATGCAACTATTATGAAAAGCACCTGGTTGTGACAATGTCCTCATGTTATCCTGCCAGCATCTTGAGTTTTTTGTTTTAATAAAAATAACAGGAATAACTCCATCCCAGCGGGACAGATTTCTTTTCCCATAAAAACTGTTCTCTCTCCCCCTCTCCTCTTTCCCTCCTCCATTCCTCCTCTCTCCCTCTTTCTCTTCCCCTCTCTCTCTTCCTCGTCCTTTCCCTCCCTCCTTCCCTCTCTTCCCCTCTCCCACTCCCCTTTCCCTCCTCCATTCCTCCTCCCTCTTTCTCTCCCTCTCCCTCTCCCTCCCTCTCCCTCCCTCTCCCTCTCTCTCCCTCTCTTCCTCTCCCTCTCCCTCCCTCGCTCTTTTCCCCTCTCCCTCTCCCATCTCCCTCCTCCATTCCTCCTCTCTCCCTCTTTCTCTCCCTCTCTCTCCATCTCTCTCTCCCCCCTCTCCTCTTTCCCTCTGCTTTTCTCCTGTTTCTCCCCTCTCTCTCTCCCTCTCCTCTCTCTCTCCTGCTCTCACCACCACCCCATTTTTCCAGCAACTGTCTGGATAAGTGTTCCTCAATCTTGGCAGCTTGAAGATGTGTGGATTTCAACTCCCAGCATTCCCCAACCAGCATTGTCTGGACTAATCTGGACAATGGTCCATACAATGTACACAAAGCATATGAAAGTGTGAATAAAGAGAGATGTGTGCTGGTTATGTGCTTTTTCAATTGAATTGGATGTTCAGAGAATGTTGGCAGCTGTGGCAGCTCAATGGATGCTTGCAGGGGTGTTCACAACATATGGTCCAAAAAAGTCCAGATCTGCTTGTTTTTCACAAGTATTGCAATGGTATGGTCCAAAAAGTAAAAATGGGGTGCTTGCAGGCAGAGGTTCAATCACACCATCAGGAACCCCTATGAACAAAACAGAACAGAATAACAGAGTTGGAAGGGACCTTGGAGATCATCTGGTCCAACCCCCTGCTCAGGCAGGAAACCCTATACCAGTGATGGTGAACCTTTTAGAGACTGAGTGCCCAAACTGCAACCTAAACCCCACTTATTTATTGCCGGGTGCCAGTTGGGCGTGGCTCACTGGGTGGGCGTGGCTGTGGTGGTCATGGCAGATTGGGTGGATGTGGCCAAGGTGGGCGTGGTCACCTCAATGTTGCTTGTGCGGAGGGATGCCTGTGGGGGTGGGCAGGGTTGGGGGAGATCCAGGGGGTCTCTGGCAGGTGGGGTGGTAGGCAGGAGGCTCGTCCTGCGGGGTGAGGCGAGGCAGAGCGGGGGTGCCATTGCCATGGGGCAAGGCAAGGGCCGGGGTGGCTGCTGCCTGACACCATCGGCCCCCGCACACAGAGGCCAGTGAGCGCATGGGGGCCGACGGTGTCCGTCAGCAGCCACAGCCTGCCGGCCCCTCGACCGGCGCACTCTGGGGCTCCGCAGCCCGCCGCCAGCACTTCAAAGAAGCCACCTCTGAGCTGGATGGCCAGCCAACAGCTGAGGAGGCGATGCAGTGGGTCGTGCCCGGGAAAAGGAGAGCATGCGAGGCCAGGAGGGATGGGACAGGGGGAGGGAAACCAGTCGTGCCGGGATGCATCCGGCCACGTGGGACCTCGGCGAGTTAGCAGGCAGCTGGTTGAAGAGGGACAGTTGCCATCTCCGGGGCATGGCGCGAGTGCCCACAGAGAGGGCTCTGAGTGCCACCTCTGGCACCCGTGCCATAGGTTCGCCACCACTGCCCTATACCATTTCAGACAAATGGCTGTCCAGTCTCTTCCAGTGTTGGAGCATTCACAATTTCTGGAGGCAGGTTGTTCCACTGATTAATTGTTCTGTCAGGAAATTTCTCCTTAGTTCTAGGTTGCTTCTCTCTTTGGATAGTTTCCATCCATTTCTTCTTGTCCTGCCTTCAGGTGCTTTGGAGAATAGCTTGACTCCCTCTTCTTTGTGGGAACCCCGAGAAAGTGGAACACTGCTATCATGTCACCCCTAGTCCTTCTCTTTAATAATAATAATAATAATAATAATAATAATAATAATAATAATAATAATAATAATAATAATAATAATAATAATAATAATAATAATAATAATAATAATAATAATAATGATGATGATGATGATGATGATGATGATGATGATGTTGGAAGGGACCTTGGAGGTCATCTAGTCCAACCCCCTGCTCAGGCAGGAAACCCTATACCATTTCAGACAAATGGCTGTCCAGTCTCTTCTTAAAAACTTCCAGTGTTGGAGCATTCACCGCTTCTGGAGGCAGGTTGTTCCACTGGTTAATTGTTCTAACTGTCAGGAAGTTTCTCCTTAGTTCTAGGTTGTTTCTCTCCTTGGTTAGTTTCCATCCATTGCTTCTTGTCCTGCCTGCAGGCACTTTGGAGAATAGTTTGACTCCTTCTTTGTGGCAGCCCCTGAGATATTGGAACACTGCTATCATGTCCCCCCTCATCCTTCTCTTCATTAAACTAGACATACCAATTCCAGCAACCGTTCCTTATATGTTTTAGCCTCCAGTCCCCTAATCATCTTTGTTGCTCTTCTCTGTACTCTTTCTAGAGTCTCAACATCTTTTTTACATCGTGGTGACCAAAACTGGATGCATTATTCCAAGTGTGGCCTTACCAAGGCATTGTAAATTGGTATTAATACTTCACGTGATCTTGATTCTATCCCTCTGTTAATGCAGCCTAGCACTGTTGGCTTTTTTGGCAGCTGCAGCACACTGCTGGCTCATATTTAAGTGATTGTCCACTAGGACTCCGTGGTCCCTCTCACAGTTACTACTATTGAGCAAGGTACCCCCTATACTATACCTGTACATTTGGTTTTTCTTGCCTAAATGTAGAACCTTGCTTTTTTCACCATTGAATTTCATTTTGTTAGATAGCGCCCTGTGTTCAAGTCTGTCCAGATCCTCCTGTATCTTAAGCCTGTCTTCTGGAGTGTTGGCTATTCCTGCCAGCTTGGTGTCGTCTGCAAATTTGATGAGTTCCCCATCTATCCTCTCATCCAAATTGTTGATGAAGGTGTTGAAGAGCACTGGGCCTAGAACAGAGCCCTGGGGCATCCCACTACACACTTCCCTCCATGTAGATGCAGTTCCATTGAGGACCACAAGCTGAGTATGACCGGTCAGCCAGTTACGAATCCATCTGATGGTGATGCTGTCTAACCACAGCATTCCTCTGATCCACTAATTTTGTTACTTGGTCAAAGAATGCAATAAGATTTGTCTGGCATGATCTGTTTTTAACAAACCCATGTTGGCTTTTAGTAATGACTTTTTTTGCCTCTAGGTGTTCGCTGATTTGTTGTTTGATTATCTTTTCCAGAATATTCCCAGGTATTGAGGTCAGGCTGATAGGTCTGTAATTTCCTGGGTCCATTTTTTTCCCTTTTTTGAAGATGGGAACTACATCAGCTCTTTTCCAGTCCTCTGGTAGTTCCCCAGTGCTCCAGGATCTTTGAAAAATATAGTTCAGTGGTTCTGAGATCACATCTGCCAGTTCCTTGAGAACCTTGGGGTGTAATCCATCTGGTCCTGGTGATTTGAACTCGTCTAGGCTGGACAGCTGCTCACTTACCATTTTCTTGCCTATCTTTACTTGTGTTTCTAATCTGTTTTTTATGGTACTGTTTTTGATAGGTTGGTCTGTTTTTTCCCTTTGTGTAAAGACAGATGCAAAAAACGAGTTAAACTGTCTCTTGGTTGGTGAAGGAGAAGTTGACTTGCTCATGATGTACTCTATCTATCCTCAAGAGTTTCAAGGTTATCTGAGGTAAAGAAAATAGAAAATGTGCTTCAAACTACTTAGTAGGCACAGGGCTCCCTACAAGCCCTGCTAATGTCACTACAGTGAAAGTGTACATTGTAAGGTTAGGATGCAACACACTACTCCTCAAGTTACGACCATAATGGAGTCTGCCCATCAGGATCATAACTCGTGAGGTCATAAATCGGGTTACCCATGTGACTGATCGGATTTTACAACCATTTTTGCAGCAGTCTTTAAGTGAATGCCACAGTCATAAAGCGGCCACTAAGGTGCTTAAGCAAACACTGCAGTCATTAAGCGAACTAGTGGGGTTCACTATGGGTGCGGTTTTGCCAAAAACTGCCCTAAAACGGAGTCACGTGATCATAGGCCGCAGCAAACAGCCATAAACGCAGCCCGGTAGCCAAGCACCTGAAGTATGGTCATGTGCCCATGGGGGGGGGGGGGCAGGTGACCATCAGAACTTCAAATCTGGGTCATAAGTACCCCCAGAGAGGTCTGTTGTAACTTCAAACTGTCACTAAGCAACCGGTCGTAAGTTAAGGACTACTTGTACAAATGAGCGTCAGAATGTCACACTAGAGGTTGATTGTAACACAATGGTGTCCTGATGGTTTCATTAATTGTCCCCTCTCCTTGGACTGGGATCAAAATCAGAGCGAAAGCTACGCCGGTGGAAATGTCCCTTGTGCAAGAGACCAGAAGCTCCCGACTGCAAAGATGTCTCTCAAATCTCAATCACAGAAAGCTCAAGTTGGCCAGGAATGCTAAAAAAAAATATGTTTCTTTAAACAGAACGCGAGAGACAAAATGGAATTACAAAATTCTAGTATCACCTTCTGGTCACACAAAACAGACAGCTGAATTTCATCCCACATATTTATAGCTGTTCTTACTGTTATTATTTTTTTTTTTCCCCATGGCACAGGAATCCCCAAAACTCTAAAACCCAATGCGGTATATTCAGAAATTAAATTATAATTAAAAGGGGCATACCTATGTTTCTATTTGAGCCACGTTGAGGGGAATGGACAGTAGAGAGAAGAAAAGATGAGATAAGGGGAACTGCAAATATATTGATCATTATTGCCAATATGTTGATACTTATCAAAGTAATACACAAAGTTAAGGAGCACTTCGACTTATGGCCACAATTACGAGCAGAAAGCAAGGCGATTGTTAAGTGAGTTGTGTCTGATTTTATGAGCTCTTGTTGCCATGGTTGTTAAGTGAATCACTGCAATTGTTCAGTGAATCATGTGGCCATTAAGCAAATCAGGCTACCTCACATAGAGCCATACGACCATGGGGCTGGGCGACTGTCGGAACTTTGGATCTGGGTCCTAAGTACCCCCAATTTCAAACAGTTGTTAAGTTGAAGATTATCTATATATAAGGTTGAGATTCAAAAGGTTTTTAAGAAATGGATGGATCACTAAAGTCATATTGAATCCATCTTGCTTTCTGAATTAGTCCCCGGGCTTTAACACAAGGAGAGGGGAAAGGACATTTCTCATTACAGGAAGTCCTCAACTTACAACAATTCATTTAGGGACCATTCAAAATTACCACGGCTCTGAAGCTTAACGACCGTTGCAGTTTCTCCAAAGTCATGTGATCAAAATTCGGACGCTTGGCAACCGGTTTATTTTTATGACGGTTGCAGTGTCCCGGGATCATGTGATCACATTTTGTGACCTTTGGACAAGCAAAGTCAATGGGGGAGCTTGATCCACTTACCAACCGTGTTACTAACTTAACACCTGCAGTGATTCACTTAACAACTGTGGCAAGAAAGGTTGTAAAATGGGGCAAAACATAATGTCTCACTTAGCAGCATACATTTTGGGCTCAATTGTGGTCCTAAATCAAGGACTACCTGCATTAGCTTTCTCACTTCCAATTTTGGGCAAGACCAGTCAGTGGGATCCCTCCATACCATTGTTGCAAAATCAAGAGATAATTTAATTACCATATTTTTCCGTCTCTAAGGCCCACCCGTGTATAAGACGCTCTCTGCGCCGATCAGCTGTTCGGCAGAGCGCCAAACAGCTGAGCTGGCAAATCCACATGTTCGGCCGGCAGAAGATCTTGCCCCCTCCCCCCTCCCATTAGTGGCAAGCCCACAGGGGCTTGACACCTGCACCAGGCGGCATGGCAACCCACACAGGCATGTCCTGGGCTGCAGAGGTTACCATTATTTTTCCGTGTATAAGACACACCTGATTTTTGAAGAGGGTGTTTGCAGGAAAAAATAGCGTCTTATACACGGAAAAATACGGTAGCCGCTTATTGCATGTTTACAATTATGTATGACCGATGAATATTACTCTCCTTGCTCCCATGATAAAATATTGAGAATATCAGGAGAATTCCTCCTTTGTGGTGTAGTTTTTTTCTACCCCAAGTGATTTTTCTATTCAGCATAGCACACATTTAGAACTGTAAGAAGGAAGTTTCTTGCTCATATTTGGTACCCTAATCTCTCCATCAGCAACTACATCCTGTTCCCATTCAAATGGCAATGGAACTTATTCCTGTCCCTGAAGTCATTCTGTTGTCATAGCAACAAGGGAATCTGACTTGACAAACCTATGGCAAGTGGAAGAGATAGTTGCTATGACAGTAGTTGGCAGGGGCGCAAAAACAAAATGGTGCAGGAGGCCCAACTGAGAAATTTTAAGGCAAAAGCCAGAAGCATCTGCTTGATTATCTCTTTCCGATGCTAGAAAAGTCACACACCATATTAGCCATCAAATAGGTGAAGCATCTGCGTCATTTCGATGCTTAACGTGATGATACTGATGGGAGCTTGCAGGAAAAGAGGTAGTTGCAATATAACCGGGGGATTTCTAAGTTTTTCCAGAGAAGTTTCTCAAGCTACAGAAATAATCGGCTCTCTAGGACCCCTTTATCAGAAGGGATGGTATGCCAAAAGGGAAAGGTCTTAAATTCACACGTACAGTAAAGGGCCTACATTGCCCTTCAACCATAATCATATTTGCACCTTGTGCTGCAAGGACAAAGCAAAAAACAGCTGAAGAAAAACAGAGAGCACAACAACTCAACTGTGTTGCTATTTTCAAGCCACTAAACGAGGGATGGGGAACTATAGCCCCTTTATGACCTGTGGACTTCAACTCCCAGAATTCCTGAGCCAGCCTGGCTCAGGAATTCTGAGAGTTGAAGTCCACAGGTCATAAAGGGGCCATAGTTCCCCACCCCACCGCAGCACTAAACCAATGGAATATATTTGTGGCTAGAGGAAAGCCAACTTGATGCAGAAGAATATATGAGGGATGTGTAATTTTTAAAATACTTGTACTGTTTCCGGCTGCCTGTAAGAGGTAAAAGTTGAAATTCCAAGTGAACAATAAAAATATTAGGCAGGTGGACCTATTTCTTCAAGCTAGTAGAAGGACTATTCTCAATCCATCACTGCTTCTTGTGAAACACCTAAGTTCGTCTTTGGGAAGCATCTGTGGCTGGTCCTTCGCCATGGGGACCAGCCACACAGGTCTCTTCACTTGGTGGACCACTGATGGAACAAGAAGTCTCAGATGTTGCTGAACCATCAGCATAACCATTAGCATGGTCTCAATATTCAACTCTGCCTGAACTGAAGATGGAGCAGAAATAATTGATTTATGTTTTCCACTGCTCCATTTATTATGAACTATAATAAATATTTCTCTTTTTAGTGGTTTTCTTTAAAAATAATAATAAGAATAAGAATACAATGGGATTCCTGATTGTGAAGAGAGACTTTAATGCCTTGTGAGCTACCCAGGAAAATGTGATTGCAAAGGGAGGCATGCAAATTTTAAAGAAATAAGTAGGTAAATGTAATTTTTTTGCTATCCATTCATCATTTTTTATCTCCCTTGTGTTGCATTTTAACCCATAAGCTGCTAATAGAGTTATTGATTTTTAAAATTATCAAATATGTCAGTTGTCTAGACTTGGTGTTCAGATAGTCCTTGACTCACAACTTACATTTGTTTAGGGACTGTTCGAAGTTACAACAGCAGTTACAATGGCACTGAAAAAAGTGACTCATGACTGTTTTTCACTTACCGTTGCAGCACCTCCATGGTCATATGATCAAAAGTCAGACACTTGGCAACTGACTCGTATTTATGACGTTGTAGTGTCCCGGGGTCATGTGATCCCCTTTTGTGACCTTCTGACAAGCAAAGTCAATGGGGAAGCCAGATTCATTTAACAACCGTGTTACTAACTTAATAACTGCAGTGATTCAATCAACAAGAGTGGCAAGGAAAGTTATAAGATGGGGCTAGCTCACATAACACTCTTGTTTAGCAAGAGAAATGTGGGGCTCAGTTGTGGTCATAAGTTGAGAACTACCGGTATTTCTTCATGAAGGAGAACTTTCATAATGACAAAATGTACTCTTAACATCTGAACAAAAAGAGTTTCTTCTTGGTGAATGCTCCTTTGCAACTAAATGTGCTTTCAGTAAGTTTTGAAGGATGCCTTTGTACATTCTGAAGCCTGGGAGTTGAAGTCCACGAGTCATAAAAGAGCCAAGGTTGCCTACTCCTGGCCTATACAAACCATCTTCTCTCCTAGCTTGATTTTAATGCAGTATTCTATGTTAGCGTTTCTCAACCTTGGCAAGTTTAAGATGTGTGTGCTTCAACATCAGTTTAAAGCGGCTAACTGTTTATGATCTGCTTCTGCTGATAAATGATTTTATTTGTAATTGTGTTTGGAAGCCAAGGTCATCTGCACTGTAAAATTCTTGTGATGATTACTCTAACCAGGTTCCTGACCAATCTAGTCCCATAAGAGAAAATTATTCAAAGAGATGGTGTCAGAGCCCCTCAGATATATTTGCCTTTAATCCTTCCCTTTCTCCCTTTCTTTCTTTTACCTATGTACTTTCGGGGCTTGCCATACTCATACTTGCATGAGGAATGTTATTTGCTTTGCACTGCTCTGGGCGAGATGCCATCCCTGAAAACATCTGCCTTATCTCCAGACAACGGAGCCTTGGGAAACAAAACCAGGAGATATCTTGAGATGGGCAGTAAATCTCCAGCTTCTCATAACACAGTGGCACCTATGGATTGGCTGGATTTCAACTGGACAGTTGGACATTGGAGAGGGAAGAGTTTTGAATTGCCTTTTTGATGTAATCCTTTAAACGCCAAATCTCAGACCTTGCTTTGCTCTCTTGCCATCACTAACTCTCAATAAAAGTTTCCTTTTGAGACAATGCCTGTTTCAAGAGTTCTGCTTTCTTGGGAGATCTAGTTGAGGCAGGTCCTTACAGATGGCTTGCATCTGTTGTTGTTGGTGTTGAAAATCAGCCCACCTGTCCCCGTTTTTGTGATGAGATCTTTCAAAAGATGGGAGGTACCCGCAGTTGCCTCTTTTGAGTGGTAAAGCTGGTTCTGCATACTTGTTTTGTGACATATTTCCTGTGAAGATAACAGAGTGGCCCTTCCTATCTGTTTTCTTATCTGGGTGTGTTAAGGTATCAATCATTCTCTGTTATGTATACTTTTTATTAAGAATGTTGATTATAATTGTTAATCTAATTGTTAACCTTTATACAAACTAAACTGAAAGAAAATAGAATGGTAAGAAGGAGTGAAAATTGAAAAGGAAAAGAAAAAAAGGAAAGAGAAAGAAAAAAGGAAAAAATAAAGAGGAAAAAGTGCAAGGTAAAAGAAAAAGAGAAGAAAAAGTACAAATATAATAAAGAAAGGGAAAAAATATAAAAAGAAGTGACTTCCAACTCTCATCACAACAACTATAAACAAAGTTAGTACTCTTTAACCCCTCTAAAGTCACAAACATTTATCTCTTCATCCCGTATCCCATCTCTTATCTATAAACAAATACATAAAACATCATCTTTTCAGTCCCGGTATTAGCAGAAAGCCCATAAAGGATGCTGAAGTATCTAGGCTCTCTTCAGCCATAGCAAGTGCATCTATATATTTTTTTTAAAATTCAAGATGGGAACCACAACATGCAATCAAATTCCCTCTGCTTTTGATGTGGATCCCATGCATTGCAAAACACACAAAAAAGATGAAGCTTTAAGCATCCAGCTGTGGCTATCATTTTCATATTTTTGCTCCTCTCATGGATACCCCCAACTTCCATGTCTCAGTAGCAGCCACACACCTTTCTATTTGTATGCACATCAGTTGCAACCAATAATTCTTCTTGCTTGTTGTAAAGCTCCAATATAGCGCGCGCTCTCTCTCTGCCCATTGCATATATACAGCCCTTATATTCCTGTCCCTCACAACTCTAGAGTCAACCTTCCACCCTCTTCAGGATGGCCAGCCTGAAAACTCTTGAGAACCTTCTGGAAACACCATGAACCAACCAGTACTCCTTCCAGCTGTCCAATAGGAGAGTTCAAAAACATGGGACTTAAAAAAAAGCCACCACCATCTGAGGTGTTTCAGATGCTACCACAGAAATCTTCTTACCACCAAACCACCCCAACCAAGAAGAAAAAAATAAATTGCTGGCACATACACATCTGATGTAGTACCGTAGAATGTAGTCTGGATTTACAAGCGGGAGGGGATCTTTCCCAGAGGGCAAAGAGGCAGGAAAAGGGCTGAGACGAACTCTCCCTAGCAGTTCACAGAGCACATCTATATATCTATAGTGATGCAGATAGTTGTTTTAGTCTGGCAAGATTCTGTATTTGGGCGAACAACAATAAAGAAACTATTCGGAAGTAGTTCCATGTGTTGTTCTTGGTTTTTTGGGCCTGGCACCTCCCTCCATTCATACATTCAATACATGGTCTATGCATTTGCAAACAAAGAAAAGCAGTTATTATTGCCACTCTGTTGGGAAAGAGTGAGCTATTGAGAGGTTAGATAGTATTTAGCAGTCAGGCGAATTGTGCAATAGCTCAGACTGCAGTTGTAATTTTCAGAGTACGTGTGTGAGAACCTCTTTGCAAGTGTGCAGGAGAGTCATAATGACTCAATTGAGCCCAAAGGTAGGATGAGGCAAGGATTCAGGACCTGCTGCTTATATAAACAAAGCAACCAAATCAGTTTATTCAGCAATAGTGAAAAGAAGAGGGAGTCGAGCTATTCTCCAAAGCACCTGAAGGCAGGACAAGAAGCAACGGATGGAAACTAACCAAAGAGAGAAGCAACCTAGAACTGAGGAGAAACTTCCTGACAGTTAGAACAATTAACCAGTGGAACAACCTGCCTCCAGAAGCGGTGAATGCTCCAACACTGGAAGTTTTTAAGAAGAGACTGGACAGCCATTTGTCTGAAATGGTATAGGGTTTCCTGCCTGAGCAGGGGGTTGGACTAGATACCCTCCAAGGTCCCTTCCAACATTATTATTATTATTATTATTATTATTATTATTATTATTATTATTATTATTATTATTATTATTATTATTATTATTATTATTATTATTATTATTATTATTATTATTATTATTATTATTATTAAGAATTAAGTCCCAGTTCATCAAAAAGACTACTATGTCGTTTGCACCAACCTCCACTGAGGAGATGCAGGATTTCTTTATGATTTCTATGTATTTATTTACAATTTATAAACCTGCATAACTCAGTACTGACTCTGGGTGGTAACAAATTTAAAGCAAGTTCCCTATGATTAATATTGTCCAGTGTGATTAATATTTATATATTACTTATATGTAAGGGTGTAGGTCTATACATATGTTGTATGTAGTATGTTTAAAGGTGTGGTATGTATGTGTACACTCTGAGAGCAAGCAACTAAATTTCATTTTTAATATGTGCCATTGTGCCCACAGTAAAAAAAATGACAATAAATAAGGTGACCAACTTTTTTACAATGAAAAGGAGGACACAAATAAATTGAAGAAAAAAATATCGTAAATAAAAGAAACATTTTATTCATTGCAACAATAATACAGAATACACTATAATATGATAAATGCATAATAAAAAACATTTGTAACAATAACATTTTATATTGTAATTATGCTTACATGCCTATTAATTATTATTTAAATGAGTACTTTTCCATTGAATGAATATTTTTGTCAATGTATCATCTTCTAACAATATATTGGAAATATCTGAACAAGAAATATCCTTCATATTGAATTTTACGGCAAGTGCTGCAGCTAGAGTATCAACATTCAATCTCGATTTCTCACTTTTCCAAAAATCATTAGCAATTGAAAAAACCCTTTCAGCTGCTGCATTAGTTCCAGGGCAGCACAATGTAAATTGAACAAGAATAAATAAATTTTCACATGGAATATGTTCATTTTTGAAATGGCTGAATATTTCCACCCATCTTTTATCAATTTCAACGTGTTTATTTTCCCATTGTATTAATTTTTCAGAATTTAAAAATACATTCAGTCTTCTAATTTCTTCAAAGAGACAATTGTAGTCTATTTTAATGTCTGGCATTTCTTTAGATAAAAATTCAACACAAGATTCAATATCTGTCCAATAGTCAAAAAACACCATTGAAAACTGTTATTTCCTGTGATGTTTGTTTCAGACCATTCTGCGATATATTGAAAACATGTTTGGTAAAAATTCTGCACTTCTTTGATAAACTTTTCCGTTATGCGCGGATTTGATTCCTCTAAGTCTGACAATTTTCTTTTTATAACTAAAGGAAGAAATTTTTCTTCAAATCGAGTTTTATATTGAAGGATAAAGTCATTCAAAATAAGACTAATTTCTGTAGCTGAAATGTGTTCACCTTCAATCTTTTGAATCGTTTTGTGAAAAATAGATGCTTGATTATGTACAAAATACATTAATATCTCAGATATTTCATTATTGAAAAATGATTCCAGGATTTTAGGACATTTGTCTAAACTTTAAAAATATGAACGGAGAGGCTCAAATAATTGTAGAACACGCTCTATAGCAGGTGTTAGAGCAAGCCATCTAACTTTTGAATATCCTAAAAGTTTTTTGTATTGAACATTCGCTTCTTCACAAAATGGTTTTAAAGTAGCCACACGAACGGTAAAATGACTAAAATACAATAAATTGTAGTTATTATTACTTCTACATCAATTGGCATGGCACATGACACCGTGTTGACTGCATTTGACAAAATATGTGCATTACAACCTATTCCTAGTATTTTCTTTTGGAGTAAATCTTGTAATTTTACATACACATTATTCACCCCTTTGCGTCTGATGATTTATATAAAGTTTGTGTTTAAAAGAAAGCTAGAAAAGACCCATTTTAGAACAACGAATTGCTGATGGGTTTTTTTGACATTATCATTTCAGTGGAGTCCATGTGTGCGCCTACCTTGTGCTCACCCCGTGTCAGCCAGGCTGACTTTCCCCATCTCATTCCATTAAAAAATGACATTTAGTATTATTTATGAAAAAAATGCTTAAGATTACCACTGGAGCGGCTAGTGCTGTGGGAGCCACGGGGCCCGCTCTACACGGCGGGACTGCGCGGGGTGGGCGTTGGAGGCAGGTGTTGCAGGCCAGGGCTCCAGGACGGCCACATAGGCGTGCAGAGCGAGGTGGCGGCAGCGCAGGTCCAGCACTGGGTAGACCACCAGCTGGCCCGGCCCATGGAAGGTCAACCGCCCACCGTGCCCCCGCCCGCAGCCGCCCCACCAGCACTGCTGCCCCGCCGTGTAGAGCGGGCCCCGCGGCTCCCAAAGCATCAGCCGCACTGGCTCTGGCCCCGGGAGGCAGCCCGCCGCCGCCACACCCCGCCTGCAGCCGCCTTGCCAGCACCACCGCCCACCCTGCGCAGCCCATGTAGAGCGGGCCCCGCGGCTCCCACAGCATGGGGGGCAGCCGGCCGTCGCCGCCCCTCACACCCCCACCCGCAGCAGCCCCGCCGCCCCTGCCTCTTGCGCCCGCAGCCATTATTGCCTTAGCAGGGCCGAAGATCAAGAGAAACTTACCGTGGCGTCGCCGCTCCAGTCTCCTCCAGATATCTTCGGGACTAACTAGGAGATGTAGTTGGGTAGCAGGGAGGGGTGCAAAGTTCCTGCCAATTTGCCTTCGCTGCAGACAGCTTGTATGTGCAAAGTTTGCCGGCCGGTTGTTTTGGCGCGCTCAGCAGCAATTCCTATTGGCTTTTGAAAGTCAATAGCGGGAGTAGCACAGCTCATGCAAAAGTTGAAAAAAAACTATCATAAAAAGGTGCCAGAACGCCGTTCTGAGCTTTCTATGAGAAAAAAAAAGCCCTGCAGATTTAGTCTTCAAATATCGAAAAGGAGGACATGTAGGAGGACACTTTTCGAGGGAGGACAGAACTTACAAAAGGAGGACGGTTGGTCACCTTACAATAAAGGTTATCTATCTATCTATCTATCTATCTATCTATCTATCTATCTATCTATCTATCTATCTATCTATCTATCATCTATCTATCTATCTATCTATCTATCTATCTATCTATCTATCTATCTATCTATCTATCTATCTATCTATCTATCTATCTATCTATCTATCTATCTAATCTATCTATCTATCTATCTATCTATCTAAACACAAATTTAAAAAACACCATAGAGGAAACCAACTTATATCATGACAGGAACACACAATACACATCAGGTGGATCAATTCCAGCCTTACCCAGAGTCTTGTTTTCAGAAATTATTTCTTTATTAAATTTATTTGCAAGGCTTTGTTGAAGCCTTGCAAGGTGAGGGCCATCTGAAGTGAGTCAGTTTGGTGTAGTGGTGAAGGTGCTGGTTTTGAAACCAGGAGACAGTGAGTTCTAGTTCAGCCTTAGGCATGAAAGTCAGCTAGGAGGAGTCTGGGCCAGTCACTTCTCTCTGCTTTACAGGGTTCTTGTGGGGAAAATAGGAGGAAGAAGGAGTTTGCTGCCTTGAGCTACTTATAAAATAATAAAGGTGGGCTAAAAATCCAATAAACAAAACAGATGTCTTCAAACTTGGCCCTTTTATGACTTGTGGACCAACTCCCAGAATTCCTCAGCCAGGCACACTGGCTGAGGAATTCTGGGAGTTGAAGTCCACAAGTCATAAAAGGGCCAAGTTTGAAGAACCCTGAAATAAAAGTTTTCTTGCCACAGCAGAGAAGGTGAAGCAAATGACACTGTATGATGGATGAGATGCAAAGGGCAACCATTTTGTCAGATCTGGCTGGATGGGAGAAAGTGGTCCCTCAAGGGTAAGAGTCAGTGGAAAACTCATTTGCTCACCAACTCCAGTGCTGACAAGGAAGGAAGGAAGGAAGGAAGGAAGGAAGGAAGGAAGGAAGGAAGGAAGGAAGGAAGGAAGGAAGGAAGGAAGGAAGGAAGGAAGGAAGGAAGGAAGGAAGGAAGGAAGGTACAGTAGGTTCCAGTTGTAGATAAACCATCACAAGGTCAGGACAAAAGCTGTTTCTTGATTCAAATAACCCCATGCTATAGAGGCAGGCAGAGCCCATCTGGAAGTGATGCAAAGAGTGCCCCAAGAAAAATAAACACAAAAGCAAATGAAAGAAAAGAGGAGCTTTTTCAAATGGCATTCAAAACCTTATACCCTGTATTTCCACCCAGAATAATATTTAATAATAATAATAAAGTTGGAAGGGACCTTGGAGGTCATCTAGTCCAACCCCATGCTCAGGCAGGAAACCCTACACCATTTCGGACAAATGGCTGTCCAGTCTCTTCTTAAAAACTTCCAGTGTTGGAGCATTCACCGCTTCTGGAGGCAGGTTGTTCCACTGGTTAATTGTTCTAACTGTCAGGAAGTTTCTCCTTAGTTCTAGGTTGTTTCTCTCCTTGGTTAGTTTCCATCCATTACTTCTTGTCCTGCCTTCAGGCGCTTTGGAGAATAGCTTGACTCCCTCTTCTTTATGGCAACCCCTGAGATATTGGAACACTGCTATCATGTCCCCCCTCATCCTTCTCTTCATTAAATTAGACATACCCAATTCCAGCAACCGTTCCTTATATGCTTTAGCCTCCAGTCCCCTAATCATCTTTGTTGCTCTTCTCTGTACTCTTTCTAGAGTCTCAACATCTTTTTACATCGTGGTGACCAAAACTGGATGCAGTATTCCAAGTGTGGCCTTACCAAGGCATTGTAAAGTGGTATTAATACTTCACGTGATCTTGATTCTATCCCTCTGTTAATTCAGCCTAGCACTGTGTTGGCCTTTTTGGCAGCTGCAGCACACTGCTGGCTCATATTTAAGTGATTGTCCACTAGGACTCTGAGGTCCCTCTCACAGTTACTACTATTGAGCAAGGTACCCCCTATACTATACCTGTACATTTGGTTTTTCTTACCTAAAAGTAGAACCTTGCTTTTTTCACCATTGAATTTCTTTTTGTTAGATAGTGCCCAGTGTTCAAGTCTGTCCAGATCCTTCTGTATCTTAAGCCTGTCTTCTGGAGTGTTGACTATTCCTGCCAGCTTGGTGTCATCTGCATATTTGATGAGTTCCCCATCTATCCCCTCGTCCAAATTATTGATGAAGATGTTGAAGAGCACTGGACCCAGAACAGAGCCCTGGGGCACCCCACTACACACTTCCCTCCATGTAGATGCGGTTCCATTGAGGACCACACGCTGAGTACAGCCGGTCAACTAGCTATGGATCCATCTGGTGGTGATGCTGTCTACCACACATTTTTCTATCTTGTCAAGTAATAGGTTGTGATCTACTTTATCAAATGCCTTACTGAAGTCCAAGTAAATTATATCCACAGCATTCTTCTGATCCACTGATTTTGTCACTTGGTCAAAGAATGCAATAAGATTTGTCTGGCATGATCTGTTTTTGACAAACCCATGTTGGCTTTTAGTAATGACTTTGTTTGCCTCTAGGTGTTCGCTGATTCGTTGTTTGATTATCTTTTCCAGAATCTTCCCAGGTATTGAGGTCAGGCTGATAGTTCTGTAATTTCCTGGGTCCATTTTTTTTCCTTTTTTGAAGATGGGAACTACATCAGCTCTTTCCCAGTCCTGTACATTTACTGTAGTAAGAAAAACTTTTAAGGATATAAATAATAAACGACAGGCAGATTTGAATACAGCTACAGATTCCCCCCCCCCAAAAGTGTGGTATTTTGATGTAAGATTTTCACCACCACCCCAATTCTCAGAACGTGAAATATTTTTGTCCCAATTTAAATGTGGATTTCTTTTCACCGCACGATTGTGCTAAGTCATATCTGACTTCTTGGCTGCAGCTTTCAGTTTGGACACTGCATGGGGTAAAATCGGTCAGCTTTGAGAATATGCAGAACATCCTGGAATAACCTTAAAATGATCGGCTTTCAACCGCAGCCACTGGAAAGGATTATGGGCACACACTTTAATATTAGAGAGCCTGCCTTTCGACCCACGGCCACTAGGGTGAGCATGTGAGCTATGAACAGGTTCTCCTACCATCAATCTTAGAAGAACGTAGGAATGTAGAATACAATAGAGCTGGAAGGGACCTTGGAGGTCTTCTAGTCCAGGCCCCTGCTCAAGCAGGAGAACCTACCATCTCATACAAGTGACTATCTAACGGTAACCCAGGGGTAGGCAACCTTGGCTCTTTTATGACTCGTGGACTTCAACTCCCAGAATTCCTGAGCCAGCTGGCTCAGGAATTCTGGGAGTTGAAGTCCACGAGTCATAAAAGAGCCAAGGTTGCCTACCCCTGGTCTAGCCTCTTCTTAAAAACCTCCAGTGATGGAGCGCCCACGATTTCTGGAGGCAAGCTGTTCCACTGGTTAATTGTCCTCACTGTTAAGGAACTTTGTCCTTAAGGGTAGGATCAGGTCAGGGATGACCCATCTATTCAAGAGTTCTACTTCCCACAGTGGCTAACCCCTGAGGTTTGGTTCATTTACTGTCCTTTGATCCTCAGTTGGCATTTTATGTTTCTCCGTTACCTGCTTTTCTTTAAAGTATCTTTTGTTTTATACTTGGGAGTTAGCTGCGATTTGTGAGATGATTTCTTTTCAATGTGTCCTCCAGTTGTTGCCGACTCTTAGCGACCACGTAAACCGAATAAAATAAATAAATCCAAGACAGTGATAATAAGAGTGGGCTGGACTCAGATATTGTCTTAAATTGAGTAGATTAAATTAGGTTAAACAGAACCCGCTGTCAGCAGGAAACTCACAAGGGCAGGAAAGCAACGTTTCTCTTCCACCCTTGCTGGCTATAAACTGAGATTTAAGGTTTGCAGCTTTAAGGTTTCAGGGGTAATACGCAGCCATTAAGATTAATAGCCACTGATAGGCCGGGTCCTGCATGAATTCCTCAGGGCTGCACATTCCAGTTTAAGTATGTGTGGTATCAAAAGGTATTCGCTTTTGTATTCTTCTGCATTTCATGAGCCCTCTGAAGTCTTACATTGTTGAGAAGAAGCGAGAAGGGTCTGTCTGCATTTGCCATGCCTTGCCTGGTTCAAATGATCTTGATGATGTCATCCCATTCCCCCTCCTCCCCTCCGGCTTTTTATAGGAGCTGGAAATCCCAAATCATACAACAGGAGCTGTTTTATTCCCACCCACCTCATTCTTTGGGCTGTATTTGTAGGTGCGTTTCCCAGTTCTGCTATATCCTTTGTGAGATGAGGTAGCCAGATCTGTATTGATGGTTTGATTTTACGGGTGCTACCTAGGAGACAGCCTGCCTTTCTCCCCCACCCTCTCTTTTACCACTTCGGATATCAAGGGCTATATCCTGGTCTGTTGAGTTTGCTTGAGTTATAGCTAAAATTCTTCTCCTGGTCGGTCACTGCCGTTTCAACGTGCATAACTGTGTGCGGGAAACTTATTTTTATAAACAATTCAAGGAGGTGGACATTTCTAATACACCTTCCTCCACGTATTTTCCCCACAACAACAACCCTGCGAGATGGGTTGGGCTGAGAGTGAGTGACTGGCCAGGGAGGTGGTGCTGATAGGCATCACTTTGCATTTGATTTAACTTGAAGCACATCTGGCATTTTGACAAGATTCACTTGCCTGATCTGGGAAAAATTCTGGACCCACAACCTACTGTAGTGGTAGATTAGCTGGGAAAGTATAATAAAGCCATAATGGAATTTGTTTGGTTTGAGTTTTCTTCTAGTCAGTCTATAAATCAAATTTTAACATGTTTGAATCCAGAAAACTATGGCTTATTCAAGAAACCTGGGCTTAGCATAAAATGTGGATCAGGTTTGTGTTGAGCCATAGAATGTTGCAGCTGAGAAAGGATTTGAAACCAGATGTTCTTAATAAAACACAGTTCACAGTACCAAGATCAGTTTAACTAGTGTTAAAAAAGAAAGTGTATTGCATTTACAAGTTGCATTCCTCTGGATTTAGCTACAGTTTTTTTCTCCTTATGCTTGTCATTTCTCTGGATTCTTATTTCTTTAATATTGTTTTACTTTAAATTATCCTACTTCAGGTATATTATGTGAAGACCCAGCTCTCTGGAAAATGTCTGCTGAGTTCCTCAATCATCCAGGTCACGGTTGTCCCAAAGGTGTTTTTTCCAAAAGGCAACTAGACTTCCTTGATTTTTTTTTCCCTTTGAAAGCTGTTGCTTCTCACCCAAGAAGCTTCTTAATTAGGGTTAGTTAGGGTTGGGGTTAACCTAGTTAACTTAGTCAGGGTTAACTTGGGTAGAACTGAAGAAGCTTCTTGCATGAGAACCAAAACATTTTCAAAAGGAAAAAAACCCCAAGAAAGTCCAGTTGCCTTTTGAAAAAATGCATTTTTAGGACTTTCTAGCAAAGGCCGCAATGCTGGGGAAATTGGAAGGAAAGAGAAGAGGAAGACCAGCAGCCAGGTAGATGGGCTCAGTTATAAGGATAGATTGTCATGGAGAAAATCTATCTATGTGTTGGCTAAGAGTAAAAACAAATGCCTTGATGACACATAAATATTTTCTTGCTTTTGCACTTTGCATAATGTTACTTACACTCCCCAGTCCAGATCCAATATTTGAATCTTTATGCTCCAACTGAGAAGGACGAGGGGGGACATGATAGCAGTGTTCCAATATCTCAGGGGTTGCCACAAAGAAGAGGGAGTCAAGCTATTCTCCAAGGCGCCTGAAGGCAGGACAAGAAGCAACGGATGGAAACTAATCAAGGAGAGAAGCAACCCAGAATTAAGGAGAAACTTCCTGACAGTTAGAACAATTAACCAGTGGAACAACCTGCCTCCAGAAGCAGTGAATGCTCCAACACTGGAAGTTTTTAAGAAAAGATTGGACAGCCATTTGTCCGAAATGGTATAGGGTTTCCTGCCTGAGCAGGGGGTTGGACTAGATGACCTCCAAGGTCCCTTCCAACTTTATTATTATTATTAGTATTATTATTATTATTATTATTATTATTATTATTATTATTATTATTATTATTATTATTATTATTATTATTATTATTATTATTATTATTATTATTATTATAACTGGTTTGCAGCATCCAGTGGTCATGTGACCACAATTTAGGATGCTTTTCACGGAAAACCAGAATTTTCTTTCACTTTCCAACAAAAAGTCCATGGCGGACAACGGCCACAATGCATTGCTGCAAAAACCAAAATGTCATAAAATTGGGTTGTTCATGTGGGTGCCTTGACTTAGGATTGTCATGATATACAGCAGAAATTCCAGATTTTATTATAGTCAGTGGTGGGATTCAGCCGGTTCGCACCACTTTGGCAGAACCGGTAGCTAATTTTTTGTTGCCCAGGCCCAGAATGGACTTCCGGAAGTGGCATCCACACAGAGAATCGGTTGTTCACATATTTGAATCCCACCACTGATTATAGTCATAAGTCAGAGACTACCTGTAGTACAAGTCATATTTTTTTATGCATAAAAACAACAAATGTGTAAGTCTTTGTAGTGACCAAGAGGAGGTAGGTGCTTTGAAAAAATATGTTCCAGACAATGGTTTCTACTGCCACTGGATTTTGGTTGCATCCGTTTGGCTGTACAAAGTGAGTTTGATCTGTATAGAATTGCTGCTATACAAGCTAGGTTTCAATTAGTTTAATTCTTCTATTGAAAGAATAGAATAGAATAGAGCTGGAAGGGATCCTGGGGGTCTTCTAGTCCAGCCCCCTGCTCAAGCAGGAGAACCTTTACCATCTCAGACAGGTGATTGTCTAGTCCAGTGGTGGTGAATCTATGGCACGCGTGCCAGAGGCAGCACTCAGAGCCCTCTCTGTGGGCACGCCTGCCATCCCCCCAGCCCCGCCTCCACCCACGGCCCCCTCACCAGCAGCCCCCTGGAGGAGAGTCGCCCCCGGGTGCAGTCCATGCGGAGCAGTGCAGCCAAGGACATGGCAGCCAGGCAGCGGGGACAAGACTCCGCCCTCGCTCCCCGTCGCGTGCAGATGATGCGGGGCGTGGGCAGAGGGCGTGGCCGCTACGGCGCTGCGGCAGGCCATGGAGGCAGTGGGTGGCCCTGCGGGCAGGTGGGGGCAGGGACAGGGGGCGGGGACAGGGCAGGGCAGGCAGAGCAGGGGAGGCAGGAGCAGTTTTTGGGCACTTGGTCTCTAAAAGGTTCGCCATCACTGGTCTAGTCTCTTCTTAAAAATCTCCAGTGATGGAGCGCCCATGATTTCTGGGGGTAAGCTGTTCCACTGGTTAATTGTCCTCACTGTCGGGAAGTTTCTCCTTAATTCCAGGTTGCTTCTGTCCTAGATCCCATTGTTTCTCATCCTTCCCTCTGGTGCTCTGGTAAACAACCTGACCCCCTCTGCCTTGTGGCAGCCCCTCAGATACTGGAATACTGCTATCATGTCTCCCCTATTTCTTCTTCTTTTTAAGACTATCCAAACCCAAGTCCTGCAGCCGTTCTCCTTCATATATTTTAGCCTCCAGGCCTTTGAACTTCAGCCCATTCAAATTTTGACTTGATAGGAATCCAGTCTTTTCAAGTGAGATGCCAAGCTCTAAAGAAGCAAATGTTTAAGAAATGTCTGTACATGAAGCTAACATGTATTCCACTTAAATCTTTTTTATGTTACCCAATCCCAGGCAGCTTTTAAAATAATATACAACAATCTCCAACCTATCAGCTTACCAGGGAAAATGTGGAAAGTTTATATGCAATCATGACCAGACCCCGTTGTTTGAATTCTATATGCTCTAGAGACTTTGGCCTCAGTGTATTTTTGTGTTCAGTAATTGCTTTAGGTATGAGGTAAGACTAGGAATGTAGATATGCAGAGCAATTGCATTATCTGCTCTCTCTTAGTTCTTTCAGTTGTTAATTAAGACAGCTGAAAGAGAAGAATCACTGACTGGTTGGTTGGTTGATTAGGTGCCATCAAGTTGGTGTTGGCTGTTAGCAACCATAAAAATGACCTTTCTCTGGGATCTTCTATCTGCAACCTGGCTTGCCAGTCCTTGTTGCCATAATCAAGTCCATCCACTTTGCTGTTATCCTTTGCTTCTCTTTTTTCTTTTCCAAACATTATAGAGTTCGGTCTTCGCATAAAGTGTCCAAAGTGTGACCTTTTTAGCCTGGTCCTTTGTATCCTGAGTGAGAACTCTGAGTTGATTTGTTTGAGGATCCATTTAATTATTTTCTCAGCTACCCATTGTCTTCTCCAGAGAGTCTTCTTCTAGACCAAATTAGAGAACAAATGAAAGTATACAATAATATCATCAAGATAGTAAAAGAACTGAAAGGGAAATGGGCTGGTCACACAGCAAGGAGAACTGATGACAGGGAGACCAAGGCAGTCATAGAACGGATCCCACTTGATAAAAAGCGTCCACGAAAGAGACCTAAAACAAGATGGAGTGACGACATCAGCAAATATTGTGGGCTCAATTGGCAAAATAAAGCTCAGGACCGTATTGGTTGGAAACATGCGGAAGAGGCCTTCATCCTGCAGTGGATAGACAATGGCGAGGAGGAGGAGGAGGATATACATATACATATATACATATACATATAAATATATGTATTTAATTTCACCATGCTCCATGATCTTCGTTTAATAGAGCTCATTTTTTTAGCCAACGGAAGAGTGTCATGGCATAGTGAAAGTTATTAATGCTTCTTCCTTCCATTTTAAAACCACACTTATCTTCTTCCCATCTAGTTTCCTTCAATATATATTCAGCACAGGCAATTGGAGAAATATTTATTCATTAACATTTATAGAATTTTTATCTTGCAGTTTCACTTAGAAAAAAAAAAGACTTTAATCTGGATATGCTTTGAATACTTGAGGGATTTCAATCTTTGAAAGGTTTCTGAGTGTATTTGATGTATTGCCTGACACTATGCCTTTCTACTTTACTCAAAGTAGCTAATATTTCTAGAGAATTCCTCTAAATTAACACAAATTACGATTAATATCATCAGAATCTGGCACAAATATTTTGGATACATGCTTTTTGTTGTTGTTTCAGATTCCACTAATGAGACTTTCACATTAACTCCCTACTGGGAACTTCTCAAGAAGCATCAGGATTAAGCGATTATTCTGTTGTAATCCATGCTCTGATCCTAGTCAGGTTTTAAGGCAACACCTGTTGTGATTAGTGAGCTAGTTCAGCTTTCAAATCCAGTCAGAGAAAAGTATCCAGGAACTACAGCTAGCCTTTGACTTACAGCAGTTTGTTTAGTGACCGTTCAAAGCTACAACACCACTGAAAAAAGTGACTTGTGACCATTTTTCACACTTATGACCGTCGCAGCATCCCCATGCTGACATGAACAAAATTTGGATGCTTGGCAACTGGCTCGTATTTATGACGCTTGCAGTGTCCCGGAATCATGTGATCACCTTTTGCGACCTTCTGACAAGCAAAGTCCATGGGGAAGCCAGATTCACAAGCCATGTTACTAACTTAACAACTGCAATGATTCACTTAACAACTGTGGCATGAAGAGTCATAAAATGGGGGCAAAACTTACTTAACAAATGTCTCACTTAGCAACAGACATTTTGGGCTCACTTGTGGTCGTAAATCAAGGACTTACCTGTAGTTGTAAGAAAAAGTATATAATACAATGTAGAAAAGGCTTCATCTCCTTTTCTATCAGTAAAACATCTTCAATATCTCTCCGGCATCTTTGACCGTCTTTAAGAGACACAACATTGGACTTATCTAATTAGAAGAAGTAAGAAGGCAACCAGTTAATCTCCAGTCCTACTATTCATCAATTAGCTTGCCTCCCCTTTTCCCTGTCTCCAATTTTAGTGGTACGTCCAACCTTTAATTAACCACAAAAATTCATAACACAGGGCCCAAAAACTGTCAGAAAGAGCTACTTTTCTGTGCTGCAGGAGTAACACTGATTTGCAAGCTGTCTCCTAATTTTCATGTTCTTGCTGGGAAGAAAAGCATCATGGGGACACTAACTCTTCTCAATCTTTCTTTCCATGTCTGCAGAATAAAAATAATAAGATTAAAAAAAATACTTTGGATCACCAGGCCAGATTTGTCTTTATTTGAAGATGTCTCGAACCCCAGATGTTTCTCAAACTTAACAACTTTATGATGTGTAGACTTCAACTCCCAGAATTCCCCAGCCAGCCATGCTTCACATCACAGTGAATGGGTGAGTCCCTTTAAAGTCTATGTTATATACAACATTGCTGACACCCAGGGATGATAGTTTGCTAATCTGAAAAGAGAAGAACACATTTTAAAACAATTTTCCAGTTTCCACCTGGATGAACACACCAACTTCTGTAAGGGTCTTTGTGTACAAAAGACATCCTTAGCAGAGAGAGGCCAGGCTGAAAGAATCCACATTTTTTTATTTATGTTGATCTCCAATTGAAAATATTACGAATTGTGGGACAATACTGGGAAAGATCTCTGCCTCTGAAACATAGTAAAACAGTTGCTTGTCAGAGTAGATCAGTGTCGCTCAATCTCAGCAGATGTGTGCAATCCAATTCCCAGAATTCCCCAGCCAGCCTGAAGTCAACACATCTTAAAGTTATCAAGGTTGAGAAACACTGGGGTAGAGTGTCAGACTTCTGGCTTTTCCCCACTGCTATCCTTATCTTGCCTCTATGTTTTGGTTTTCGCTCAGCTGACTTCCTTCCAAGATAATGAATGTTTACGTCTAGTGGTTTTTGCGTACCTTCAGGCTGACCTTGGATGGTGTTGGGATAAGAGGGGAAAGCCATTCATGCAGCAAGAACAATTTATGCCTGTTTCATTTGTGGTTTGTGGTGAAGGCAACATCATGGGCGACAACCGCAGGCAAGAAAATATAATAATTAAAAAGGAAATATGAGGTTGAATTACTATATATTCCCAAAACATGGGATTTGACTTTTCGTAGTGAATTGTTCCTCTGTCAATCCTGGGTTCAGGAGACATGTTACACTGAGAGCTGTATGCAACAAAATCTCATTTTTAATATATACTGATTAATATACATTTAAAGTGACAATAAAGTTTATTCTATTCTATTCTATTCTATTCTATTCTATTCTATTCTATTCTATTCTATTCTATTCTATTCTATTCTATTCTATTCTATTCTCATTATTGGGAAGAGATGCGTATTGTAATATTCAACAGATCCAAGAGAACTATGGATCTATCTTACTGATTTTTGAAATGTGCTTTTATTGAAAAAAATAAAACAAAGGAACAATGTTTCACTATAGTTTGGATTTAATAATATATTAAAAGATTGGCTTAGTTTATACAGGTAGCCCTCGACTTACGACTACAATTGAGCCCAAAATTTCTGTTGTTAAGTGAGACAGTTGTTAAGTGAGTTTTGCCCCATTTTACAACCTTTCTTGCCACAGTTGTTCAGTGAATCAGTGCAGATATTAACTTAGTAATGTGGTTGTTAAGCGAAGCTGGCTTCCCCACTGACTTTACTTGCTTGAAGGTCGTAGAAGAGGATCACATGACCCCTGGGGACACTGCAACCATTTTAAATAAGAACCATTATTGCCAAGCATCTGAATTTTGATCATGTGACCCTGGGGATGCTGCAACAGTTGTAGGTGTGAAAAATGGTCACAAGTCCCTTTTTTTAGTGCTGTTGTAACTCTGAACAGTCACTAAATGAACTGCTCTAAGTCGAGGACTTCCTGTATTACTGTTATACGAATCTGCCCATTTTCTCTATTTTAGTACACTAAATCACTATTATGAGTTAATTTTCTTCATAGGAATGTCACTGTTGTGCTGCCATAATTATTACTATTATCACTTTTACTATGTATTACATTTTGTTCTAGCTCATTGTAACAAATAAAAATTTAAAACTCAGGAAAAAAAAGAGAACACATGCAAAACCAGTGGAACAAATCGAAAGGTAATAACCTAAAATAATTGCCGTTCCTGCTATGTAGTGATTTTCTTATCCTGTAATTGGTTCCCTGTCATGCAAATTGTTGGTTAGAAGTCAGTCTGTTCTTTTTCCCTTCATCAACCACCAAGAAGTGAACTTTGATCACATGGCCTTTGGGGATGCTGTATTGGTAGTACAGTGAAGTGTGAGGGCCCATTGTCACCTTTTTTAGTGCTGTTGTAACTTTGAACAGTCACTAAATGAATGGCTGTAAGTGGAGGACGACCTGTATTGTCTACTTAGTCCTAGGAATTCTCAATCTTCATCTGACTCTTTAGTTTCTGTACTTTGTGAGTTCAATCAGAATAGAGCTGGAAGGGACCTTGGAGGTCATCTGGTTCAACCCCCTGCTCAAGCAGGAGACCCTAGACTAGGGGTGGGGAACCTTGGCTCTTTTATGACTTGTGGACTTCAACTCCCAGAATTCCTGAGCCAGCCATGCTGGCTCAGGAATTCTGGGAGTTGAAGTCCACAAGTCATAAAAGAGCAAAGGTTCCCCACCCCTGCCCTAGACCATTTCAGATAGGTGGCTGTCCAGTCTCTTCTTAAAAACCTCCAGAGATGAAGCACCCACAACTTCTGACAGCAAGCTGTTTTTCTTTGCTATATTGTTACCTTCCTTCTATTCACCGATTACGTTAACATTTCAGTATAGTCTGGGCAATAATAGCTAAAGTTTCCATTTACTACATTTATTAAAGACTTGAACTCAGAGAGTTCAGAGGTTCTTTACAACAAAAGAAAGCATAAACTTAACTGTAGTTGTCTAAACTGTCTCCGTACCGTAGGTAGCAGCACATGGTTGATCTTCTCTGGACTCCGAAGCTAGCTAAGATCAACCAGATTACTACTTGGATGAGAGCCCGTCAGAAGCTTCCAGTGGTGCAGACTAGACTGGAAAGTTGAATAAACACCCTGAAACAAGATAATGGACACCACTGTTGGCTTGTTCCAAGAAAGCTGGAAAGCAGGGGCCTTTGAAGTCAGCAGGAGTTGGGATTGATTTGAAAGAGATTTAATTTCCTTCCAACATATCACTAACTTTATCTCTGGAGGATAGTTACAAAGCAGCATCCAGAGCTTTCTCAGCAGGAAACAGCTTCTTCTTGCCAGCAGCCTGAAGATCAAGCAAGTTTCACCAAAACGTGACTGTTCAAAATTACAACCAACCTCCCAAAAGGTACTTATGACCCCGTTCCAAAAGTCCAATGACTGGCCTCCCTGAGGTCATGTGACTACCTTTTGAGCACTCAGTAGCTGGCCCGCATTTACAGATGTGTCCCGAGATCACATAACAGAATAACAGAGTTGGAAGGGACCTTGGAGGTCTTCTAGTCCAGGGGTGTCAAACTGCCGGCCCGTGGGACGGATATGTCATGGTGAAACCGCGCCCACCCCATTGCCAGCAATGGGGAAAAAAAGTCACAATATGTCGTGACACGTCATGTGATGTTGCGAGTTTGACACCCCTATTCTAGTCCAAACCCCTGCTCAAGCAGGAGATCCTATACCATTCCAGACAAGAGGCTGTCCAGTCTCTTCTTAAAAACCTCCAATGTTGGAGCACCCACAACTTCTGGAGGCAAGTCGTTCTACTGATTCAGTTACAACATTTTTGCAGAAAACCTGGTGTTTACTTCTGGTGTTCAGCAAAAATGTCCCATAGCGAACCATGGGTTCACTTAACAATTGTGGATTCACTTACAGTAACGACAGGATTCACTTAATGATGGCCACAAAAAGTTTGTAAAATTGGGTCGGTCACATGGTGACCTGCTTTATAACCCCCATGACTTACAATTGTAATGGGCAGGTGTCATAATTCAAGGACTTACCTGTATTTAGGGGGATAAGTGAAGTTTTCAAGAAAGGCAATTCAAACTGATAAACTCATGTCTTGATAGGCTTAATCAGGGGTTTCCAGTAATGACCAAGAGAGAATTCTCCCATATAAAAAGCATGACAGAAATAATTGCTAAGGAACAGGATAAATTTAGATATGGATTACAACATTAGAAAACAGGTACAAGACTCAAACAAGAGGATTGGACATATTTTGAGTTACAAAACATAGTTTGATAGTCTTCATTACAACAGAAATTAGTCCAACCAACAAGGGGGGGAACCTTTTGAATGAAGAACAGTCAAGTAACGTATAGCACATCCTTTATGCTGTCTCATGATGCTTTTTTCCTCCTTCTTTGAAGTTGATTGATGCTAAATGCAGGCTTAGCTGTAATGGTTTTCTTTCTGTTTATTGTTGGCTTTCCAACATTAAAGCATCAGCACCATGCTCTGTGGAGATCTTCAACAGATTTATGGGCTTTGCTGCCATCACCAAACCTTTTCCCAATTTAGCAATTCTTTTGTTTTTCCTCTTCTGTTTTGATAGGTGATTATTCTGAGATATTTTTTCGGAGCTATTTTAACGTCTTTTTCTGGTTCAGAGGTGGGGTGGAAGTTGGATCCCTCAATTCCTTGCCCAACACCTTCACCACTACTGCTGACACTGGGTGTGTGTAAGTAAGTATATAGGAATGGAATAACATGATAGCAGTCTTCCAGTACTTGAGGGGCTGTCACAGAGAAGAGGGGGTTGACCTATTCTCCAAAGCACCTAAGGGCAGGACAAGAAGTAATGGAAATATCAAAGAGAGACCCATCCTAGAACTAAGGAGAATTTTTCTGACAGTGAGAACAATTAATCAGTGGAACAGTGGAAGTTGTGGGTGCTCCATCATTGAAGAACAGATTTGAAGCCATTTGTCCAGAATGGTACAGAGACTCCTGCTTGAGAAGGGGGTTGGACTAGAAGACCTCCAAGATCCCATCTAACTCTGTTATTCAGTTACTCTGTATAGAGTCTCCTGCTCAAGCAGAGGTTGACCAAAAGACCTCCAAGGTCCCTTTCAACCCTGTTATTCTATGTTCTAACATCACCTGGCAGAACAAGAGGAAAATACAGAACAGCACTGTCACTTTTCAAAGCATTATTTTTTAATACTTTAAAACAGGGGTCCCCAACCTGTGGACCATGGCCCACCACCAGTCTGTAGCCTATTTGCAACCGGGCTGTGTGAGTGGCTGGCTGGTGTGCATACATGTGTGCGCGCACAGCCCCACTCATGCAAATGTTGCGGGCCCTCATGACCCCACTCACACGAATGTCACGGGTGCTCTCGGCCTGCCCCCTCCCACAAGCCCATCTCCTCTTTTCCCCCTCCCCCTGGGGCGCCATCCCGGAAAGTTTGGGGAATTCTGCTTTAAAATACTTTTAATATTTTAATGCATTGCAAAAAAAAAAAAATGAGTTAACCTCTTTGAAGTCTGCTTTTAGCCTGCAGGTTTTTAAGAACACTGGAGGTTTTTAAGAAGAGATTGGACAACCATCTATCTGAAATGGCATAGGGTTTCTTGCCTGAGCAGGGGAGTGGACTAGAAGACCTCCAAGGTCCCTTCCAACTCTGTTATTCTTTAGCCACAGCAAAATGGCCTTTACCAGTCTAGTATCTATAGAATGCCAGTTTTGCTTCTCATGGCAATAACGATTTATTCCTAGTTCTGTGTCTTGAATAGTGGGATGATTTCCTTAGGCTGAGATCTGGAGCATTCAGACTCATATTTCTACCAACCTTCCTCAGTTCTTCTTTCTTCACCTCCCCCTCCTGCAGAAAATAAAATGGGAGGTGATACCCTCTGTCCTATATATATATATATATATATATGAGAAAGCAAAAGAGGCTGACTTACTCACAACTAAGCATGCAGAGGTTTGATTTTATGGTGATTGCTTTGCGAAACCTTGCATTTTCCTTGGTTTCTCAATGAATTTCTCTTTCAGGAGACAAAAGGGGGAAACCTTCTACTGGAAATGCATTGTCTTACTTGCATATTGTTAATTTTGTTATGTATTTAATGCAGATGTGTCAGTGTAATCCTTCTGCCTTCAGCTGCCGTGATGAGGAGATAATAACATCCTTCTTTCTGTTATTTGTCTGTCATCATGGCTAATTTTCTTGCCACTTTCCTCTGTCAAATTTTAGGGCAAGGCCACTTTGGCACTATAAACATAAACCACTTTTTCTTCAATATAACCCACTTAATTTGACTAAATTAGTCTGGAATTCCTCTTCCCTCCAATTTTCTCTGCAATATTCAGCTGGAAATGGTTGTTTTTATTGCCCATCTCATCAATAACTGCATCATTTCTTCCATCAAGAGCAATGAAGCTTATTCACCTCCTCCATGTCATTCCATTGCTATGGCAACCAGCAGCCCAGGCTGGAACAACGTATGGCAACCAGGAGTAATAGTTGCTATGGAAACCACTGGCGTTGAAATAAAGATGACATGGCTGCACCAGGCCTTGTGAAGCAAAGGGAAAGCTGGGGTGGTTGGGGTTTTGTTTGTTTCCTTTCTGGCAGAGATTCTTTATCAAAACTGCTGTGCAACCTGTCAGCAGTTCAACAGGTAAAGCTTTCTCCAGCTCTATACTGGGATTACAGAATTACTTTCGTGCTCCATGAATATTTCCTACATTGTAGTGAAGAGACCTGTATTTATGCATCGGTGGCAGGAGAGCACAGATACCCCCGGAAGGTCAGAAAAGTCAAAATGATGGCTGCAAATGCACTAAGCCTTGCCTTCTTTTTTTACAGTCTTCATAATATCCATTAAAAAAATAAAGGGGTGGGATTTGATTATGCAATGACAGTCACCATTTTTTTTTTGCCAGAGTTTTTTTTTAATAGGGTGTAAGAGGAAAAACTGCTCCTTGTTTTGACACTTGTCAAAACTATAACTGACTGATGGGGAATGGAAGGATTTATATTTTTTTGCAGTCATCTGGTGGTTAGCACTCTAAGGCTCTGTCTTTAGCTCTCCAAGCTATCCATTCCCCACCAATCAGTTAGAACTGAAGAAGCTTCTTAGATGAGAAGCAAAACATTTTCAAAGGAAAGACACCCAAGAAAGTTCAGTTGTCTTTTGGGAAAAAACAAACAAAACACCTTTTTAAAGCATGCCCGGACACTTGTTATGGATGGCTCGACTGAGTTTTCGTAACGTTTTACAGTAGACTTCTGAATTGATGGTCAAACCACGCTCCATGAACTTCACTAGCAGTAATCCTATGGCATCTTCACATTTGGCGGGATTTTCTATGGCACCACTTCCGGTGTGGTGTTGGTTCACAATAATGCTCGCCCGCACACCGCTAGACGCACCCAAAAAGCTTTTGAAGCAGTTCCGTTGGGATGTTTTTGATCAACCCCCCCCCCTCATAGCCCAGATTTGGCGCCAAACGACTACTACTAAGGAATTTCAAACCTTGTAAGACCTTATGACAAGTGCCTCAATTCGAATGGCAATTATGTCGAAAAGTAACGTAATGTTGTAGTTCTCTAATGTGTATAATAAAAGCTCTGTATCTGCGAGGGTCTGTCACTGATAACCAAACGGTTATTTATTTATTTATTTCCGAATTGCCCTCGTAGTTTGCTCTTGCTCCTTTTTCTGAGGGCTGATATTGGCCCAAGGACACCTAAAAGGCTTTATGCTGAAGGCAGGACTGTTGTAGATCTAACAGTCTCCTGGTTTCTAACCTGGTCCTTAACTGCCACGTAGTCTCTTCTTTACTAAATTCTGTCTTCTTAACTCCAAACTGCCAAAAAAAAACAAAAAAAAGTGAGGGGAGGCAAAAGCCCATATATGGCCCAGCATCATTTTTTCATGGTCTCCAAAGCTCTTTAGATCAGGGCTTTTCAACCTTTTCACCCATTGCACCACTTTTAGGATATGGCAATATACGAGTACCACCAGTCACCTAGCAAGGTGTCAAAAACTTGATGACCAAAAAAAAGGAAAAAAGTGATAAAGTACAGGTAGTCCTCGACTTACAACAGTTCGTTTAGTGACTGTTCGAAGTTACAGTGGCACTGAAAAAAGTGCCCCCCAAGCCACAGCCGAGCAAGACACCTGCCTGCCCATCCGGTGGCGCTCTTCCTCCTGTCCGAGGTTTTCATTGTTGTGAGCATTTCTGTTGAGGATTGGCAGCGGGGGTGGGGTGGGGAGTGTTTGGTTTTTATTCCCCCTGTCTGCTGGGTGGTTGCAGCAGGTTTTGGTCAATTCACATGACCCTGGGACACTGTGACCGTCATAAATATGAATCAGTTGCCAAGCATCTGAATGTAAATCACAAGACCCTGGAGATGCTGCAACATTCCAGCTGATCGGCGCTTTTTCTGGGCTCAGCAGAAGTGCCAGGATCAGCGCCGAGCTCCAGCTGGAGCCTGATGCTGATCCTGGTGCTTCCGCTGAGCCCTGACAGCCCCGAAGCGCCGATCAGCTGGAAAGCGGCACTGATCCTGGCGCTTCCGCTGAGCCCTGACAGCCCTGCAGCTCCAGCCATCTCTCGCTCAGGCATGTGCGGTGCTGTCACCGGTTCAGCTCATTCCCCTCCCCTGCTACCACTTTTCTAGGATGGTCGCATACCACCTGCCAGGTGCCAATGTACCACAGATGGTACCCGTACCACTGGTTGAAAAGCCCTGCTTTAGACTAGAGCAGGGGTAGGCAACCTCAGCTCTTTTATGACTCATGGACTTCAACTCCCAGAATTCCTGAGTCAGCATAGCTGACTCAGGAATGCTGGGAGTTGAAGTCCATGAGTCATAAAAGAGCCGAGGTTGCCTACCCCTGGACTAGAGTAACTGGATCCCAAACTTTCCAGATGCTTTGCGTTTGGATGGAGTTTAGGGGTTAAGAAAGATGCCTTTTAGATCTTGTAGCTACTTAAAAGCAGCCCTTTCTTGTTTTAAAAGCTCCACTTCCTCCCAAAACTGAACCTTGGCTCCATCCATTTTGTGTGTTTGTGGGGGGGGGAAGTATAATGCTACAGAAAACCTGATCCAGCCCTTGAGCTGAAGAAAGTCAAGCACTCCTCTATTATCATCAGAGAATCCATAACAGCCCCAATCCTTTACTATACACCCTAATCCTTTACTATTGCATTGATTTGCAATAGTAATAAGTGGACAGCCACTTGAGCAGGGGGCTGGACTAGAAGACCTCCAAGGTCCCTTCCAGCTTCTATTCTATTCTATTCTATTCTATTCTATTCTATTCTATTCTATTCTATTCTATTCTATTCTATTCTATTCTTGTCTGAAATGGTATAGGGTCTCCTGCTTGAGCAGGGGGTTGGACTAGAAGACCTCTAAGGTCCCTTCCAGCTCTATTCTGATTGACTGATTGATTGAATAACCATCCATTTAAGCCAAATAATAGGCTCTTCTTGACCTGCTACTAATAACATTTTTAAAGGTAAATCTCCATGGGGTCTGATGGTTCTTCCAGGAAGAATAACAGAGTTGGAAGGACCCCCCTTGGAGGTATTCTAGTCCAACCCCTTGCTCAAGCAGGAGACCCCATACCATTTCAGACAAATAGTTGTCCAATCTCTTCTTAAACATCTCCAGTGATGAAGCATTTTGGTTGGCCTTTTTTCCCTACGCAAAAGGAAAGGTGAATAGCATCTTTCATAAAGCCATCTCTCTATTTGCAAGATGTGATAATGTTGCCTCATCTTGCATATGCCTGGGAGTTCTGAAGACAATGATGGCACTAAATATGTCTGCCTCCAGCACTGAAATTAAACTGCTTTTGCTGTTTCCTTTTCATTCATCCTGTTTTTGAAACTTTCAAATCAGGTCACAGGGGGAATTAGCTGGGAAGTTTCCATTCATAAGGGAGTCTGCAGTTAATGTCCCATTAATAGTTCAGGGGCCCCTGAAACTGAAGGAGTAGATCCATATGATGAGATTGCTACACATAAGAAGCATTTGTTTTCTTCACAATCATTGGAAGAATGCTTGTGTTCCTTTCTACTTCCCCATTACATCACCTGACCCATGCAATGTTCAGAGTTGTTTTTGTCTACAGATCTTTTAATCTTATCAGAGAGTTATCAAGGCTCACTGAGTGAAACAAGAATCTTAGATAATCTTTTCTGGATAACTTGGATGCTTTTGGTTTTCACATATGGTATTTTATCTTCATATTAAATTATTGGTTTTTCAAATTTTTGTGATCCTTTCGGTTTTCTGCAAAGAGAGACAATCTGGAAAATATCTGTGCACTGTATTCTATTGCAAAACTGAGAGTATACATCTTTTTTCTTTCCAAGCTAATCTACCCAGACTAGTGGCTTCTATTTTCAAAATCAGTCCTGGGAAGTTCAATGTTATAGGATCCATACTTTCAACGTATATATATATATTATCTATTTATTTTCATTCTCATATCTGCTCTCTAAATGGTCTGTGTCTCTTTTACCCTTTTTCTTTTTTTAACATTTGCCTTTGGCTTTTGGTTCTCTCATTTTTTCCCCCTCCAAGTTTAATTTTGTATTTTAGTTGCTCTTCCGCTCATCTTTTCCCCAGTCCTTATATATTTTCTTTCTTTTCTGTGCTTTTACTTCAATTTTATTCTCCTCATTTTGTTAAGAAGTAATCTTACCTGGACACTGTCCACACAATTCATATTTATTATACATTATATTTAGAAACTACCTATCTCCCTCATAGAATGACTTTGGGTGGTGTACAAATAGACATAAAAATATAAGTTATGTATAAATGTAATAAAAGGTTGGCTGGAACTTGAATCATGGCAACTGGACTTCTTTTCTTTTTGGTATGAAACGTTTTGCTACTTATCTAAGTAGCTTCTTGGATAAGCAGTGAAACATTTCAAATTAAAAAGAAAAGACGTCCGGTTGCCATGATTCAACTTCCAGACAAGTCTATCTGGATGACTAAGAATCTTCATCGACATAATAAAAAGTTAAAAACAAAAATAAAATAATTAAAATTATAGGATCTCCTGCTTGAGCAGGGGGTTGGACTAGAAGACCTTCAAAGTCTCTTCCAACTCTGTTATTCTGTTAGAAAGGGGAGCTTCAGGGCGCTAGCCAACCCCATGTTTGCCTGCTCCTCTGTGGGCCACCAAGCAAGTTGACAGAGCCAAATCTACAAGCTTTTATGAAAAGGCCAAGAGAGTGGGGGGAGAATATGTCAGTTATGTCAGTTATATCAGTGACATCAACCATGGTGATTGGTTAAATACCTACCTGTATCTAAAACTCTGCCATATGCTTTACAACTGCTGAGTTTGCTCAACCCTCCAAGGGTCTGTTCCCATTGCCTTGTTAAAAGAGTTATTCACTCAATACTGAGTTGCAGAAAAAAATGAAATTTGCCTCCCCTCTTGCTGATAGGCACTGCACTCTGCTGCATCTGTTGTTACTCAGTGATGAACGGTGCTGACTTGTGTTTTGCATGTGCAACATGCAATTGACAAAGCATGCTCTAGTTTCGCTATAATCCCTCTACTGCATGTAATTGAAAGTACCCATCAGTTATGGTACTGTTGGAAAACTGGGCAGGTCTAGTTGCAGGATTATCTTGGTCATCCCTAGTCATCGTCGTCGTCGTCGTCCTCCTCCTCCTCCTCCTCCTCCTCCTCCTCCTCGTCTCCTTCCTTCCTTCCTTCCTTCCTTCCTTCCTTCCTTCCTTCCTTCCTTCCTTCCTTCCTTCCTTCCTCTCTTTACCTCCCTTCCTTCCTTCCTTCCTTCCTTCCTTCCCTCTCTTTTTCTTCCTCCCTTCCTCTTTTCCTTCCTTCCTTCTTTCTTTACCTCCCTCCCTCCCTCTCTCCCTTCTTTCCTTCCCTCCCCCCTCCTCCTTCTGTCTCTGCCTCTTCTGCCTCTTCTTCTTCCTCCTCTTTCTGTCATAACTTGAGCTAAATAAAGTTTTTAAAGAGAGAGAGAGAGAAGTCCAGAAGAGTGCCGAGTCACAAGCAGCACTTTTACTTTAGATATTTGTCCCCTTCTTTTCATCCTTTATATAGGAATGTCAACTTTCAGATTTCTCCCTGCTCTGTCTGGAAGGCAATGGCAGAGGAAACTGATTCCATCATTCCATCACTCTGTTATTTCACCCTTGCCTGCATGATAAACCTTGTACAGTAGAGTTAAAACCCCTGTTGCCAGCTGAGTAATGCTATTTTGCTTACTTCTGATTGACCATGGCATTGCTGCATCCCTCTCCTTAGAGAATTAACAGCAGAAAAGCAATAACAAGACTGTCCTGGGACTGGAGGGGAGTGGCAACTGCCTGAAACAGACAATAAGTGCAGATGTGATCACACCTGTCTTTGGTCACTGACAAGGTCTCCAATGCAGTGGGAGAAAAGTTTAACAGATTGCCCATTGCAAGGGTGATGGAATAAGGGTGACAATGCTAGTTCTCTCTCTCTCTCTCTCTCTCTCTCTCTCTCTCTCTCTCTCTCTCTCTCTCTCTCTAGTGAGTGGAGATTAGTCAGATCAGTTTATTATCCTTCAAAGAGGTTGTGAAAGAGGCAATTGATTTCTCACGTGTGTAATTGCTCCCTCCCCAATGTGGGCAGGATGGATGGATCCAGCAGCTGGGTAGATAAGCTATCTAAAATCCTCCAGGACATCAGAAGGAGAAGAGCTCCAGAATAACGAAGACAACCTTTCTGAGTAAGTTAAAGCCTTAAGGGGAGAAGACAGGTGTGGCTGTACAGAATCAAAGGATCAGCTGGGTTTTTAATCCAAGTGGAGTTGATAAGTAAGAACATCAGATTATTGGCAAAGAAGGTACTTTGAAAGCCAGTTTGGTCTAGTGGTTAAGGTGCCAGTCTAGAAACCAGGAGATGGTGAGTTCTAGTCCCACTTTAGGCATGAAAACTGCATGGGTGACTTTAGGCCTGTCATTCTCTTTTAGGTAAATTAGGTAACATGGTTAGTGCCCATCCTGATGATGTTACCTAGTCCCCACCCCTATGAGGCACTAGCACTAATGATGTTACCTGGTTTGGGTAATGAAATATCTGTAAGAAAACAACTAAGCTCAGAGAGCATCAAGGACCCCTTATACATGGTCCTGCTCCATGCATCTCTCCCTCTCCCTCTCCCTCTCCCTCTCTCTCTCTCTCTCTCCTCCTTGCTAAATTTGGATGAATTATGCCCTTTGATGTGAGTGGAATCTGAAAAAAGGATTTCTTCGTGTGTTCTTAAGCTGCAACATTATAAACACCTATCAGGGAGTATTTATTTATTTAGGCTATGGCAATGTTACATTAGCCAGGAGACTAAATGCTAATAAAGAACAGTAGTTTCACTGCCTAAGACTGCTAGCCTGTCCCGTTCACGCTCATGGGCTTTCCAAGATGCACTACAATGAGTAAATTTACTCAGTGAATAAATTCTGTTTAACTCAATGGGGCTTGCTTACTATTGTATAGATGTGTATAAGACTGCACTCTCTGTGCATAACTTTGGTACCTTGCAATGGTGAAGCAACTCCTGCTCGGTGGAACTTTGTGAAGCATTAACCCAGAATTCTGTTTACATTAGTTTTAGAAATGCAGACGTATATATTTATTTATTAAACTTATATGCTGCCCATCTCACTATCAAGTGACTTTTAGTGCATCATTATGCACTAGGTAGGACAAAAATTAGTTTCACTGAAGTTAGTAAAATATACTTCCAGGTAAATGGATGTAGGATAATTAAACAACGTTTCTCAACCTTGGCAACTTTAAGACATGTGGACTTCAACTCCCAGAATTCATAGCTGGTTGGGGAATTCTGGGAGTTGAAGTCCACATGTCTTAAAGTTGCCATGGTTGAGAAACACTGGGGTAATACATTGCTGAGTATATCCTTAAGGGAGATAGGCGATCTAGAAATACAAAATACAAACAAACAAACAAACAAATAAATAAATAGTGGCCTGTGTCTCATATCAAGCTTATATTGGCATGAGTGGAACTATAAATCTGCATCACTGTGATGAATGTGTACATACGTGCATACAAGTAGCCCTTGACTTACGACCACAACTGAGCCCAAAACTTCTGTTGCTAAGCGAGACAGTTGTTAAGTGAATTTTGCCCCATTTTACGACCGTTCTTGCCACAGTTGCTAAGTGAAGCATTGCAGTTGCCAAGTTAGTGACACGGTTGTTAAGTGAATCTGGCTTCTGGCAAAAGGAGATCCCATGACCGCTGGGCGCTTTAACCGACATAAATATGAGTCAGTTGCCAAGTGTCTAAATTTTGATCACATGGCCATGGGGATTCTTCAACGGTCGTAAGTGTGAAAAATAGTCATAAGTCACTTTTTTTCAGTGTCGTTGTAACTTTGAACGGTCACTAAATGAACTGTTGTAAATTGAGGACTACCTGTTTTATGCTAACACTGGATGGATTGATGAAATCGTTATGACTCACCCTGGTGCACAACATCAGTTTATGTTTTATTTTTTCCCAAAGCCTCTGTTCGTGCAGATGTATTACTAGAATGCTTTTAAAATCCCATGGGAATCTTGAAAACTTTCGTTCAGAAATGCAGCGGGAACCCTATCTTTAAGTGTACCATCCACCTCAATATTGGAACGTTGGGATTCTAGAAAGTGTTTTTTACAAAACGTTTGATATGGGCAACCAAAATATACAATGAGAATATTACATTGTGGTTCCCCCACCCCTACCCCTACCCCTTCCCTAGCCCGTTAGTAGCTGGATGATTCCCAGACCTCTAATTGTTCAACTGTGCATTGATTTTAACTGGATCCATTACAGTTAGTAAAAGCTCATCCAATTAACTTGTCAATCTAAAGCTATCGGCGCACCACAGTGTCTCCTATACCTTCCCCTCTCCGGTGAGCGAAATATTCAGGGACATTTTTCTTCTGTCTTAATTCTCCATCCTTATCCACCACCACCCTCCCCATCCACCCTCCAATCCTCGGTTCATTCATAAATATCCGCAGTCCCTCCCCACCGGCTGGGCCAGCAGGTCTTCGCTCGTATTGGGCTCCGTACCAAGAGCTGCGAAGGGGCACAGCCCCCCCCGCCTAGCTTACTACTTACCCTCCCCCTCCCAGATTCATTTATTTCTTTGAAAGGAGATGATGCTGAGCAAAGCCACAGAATGGCTGGGATTTTTCGCAATCCTGGCTACTACGGGGGCCAACTGGGAAGCAGGTGAGGGGGCACCTGGTTGGGGTGTGGGGAGGGGTGCAAATTGGGGGAATTGGGGGAAGAGGAGAGGAGGGGAGTGACTGCCGAAGGGGAGAGAAAGCAGAGAGATGTAAGAGCAGAAGGGGAAAGGGCGGGGAAATAACAAAAGGAGAGAGAAATGGTCCGCTCAAAGCGGAAGGGTTACAAAGGAGAGAAGGGCAAAGCCTTGGAATGAAGGAATAAATGGAGGAAGGAGAGAACGGCAGAGCCTTGGAATGAAGGAACAAATGGAGGTGTGTTGCTGGTTATTTGGGTTGGAGGGGTGAATGGAGAAACGGAATGCAGTAGTTTCCAGCCAGGTTTGGTTCTAGGATAAGAAGGAACCGAGGCTTCGTTGCATCTTTGCTTTAACTTATTCAACTCATTCTAAGAGATCGAACGTTGCTTTCTCCAAATCCACCACTCTGCCCAGATCAAAAAGGATCCTATCCCTTCAGTGATACGCTAAATAGATTTGGGGCTGGATCGTAGAGTAAGGGGACACCTTGTCCTTGATAGCTTTCTAGAAATTGTCTTGGCTCCAAAGATTTGGCCCAGCTTAATTGTTGTTTATTGCCCCTCTAGAATTCTCTACCCCAGGAAACTGTCTTTCCTTTCCGAAGGACTTAAGTTTCTCGCCAGCCTTCATCATTATAATTCACTAGGCACAAGGGTTTGTGGCAGAATAAAGGCTTGTGACTCATCCATTACATGCCACCTTCCATTTCCATCCGAACCTCTTTGTTCCACTTCACAAATTCACCCGTTAGTAAGAACTAGCCTCTTTCCTCTTCTCTACCAAAGTACTTTTTAGACACATGGATGACCGGGGAGATGTTCAACAGGTGCAGCTCATATCTATACACAGATGCCAGGCTAGCTGCTGCTGGACTAGTTTTATTTCTGCCTGTGGAAGCCCACAACAGCCCTGTAAAAGGGGTGGAATGAAGGAGGCAAGCTTTATCTTATGCCCATCCTGATCTTCTGTTCCAAAGTTTAGTTACAAACACTGCCAATCCTTAAGTATTAGTGCATACACTCGTGTTAAATGGAAAGAAACGAAACGCCCTTTTCAAAGGGGATCTTGGTTTCAAAGAAGAGAGGGGAAGAATAAAAAACTGCAGCTTATTCAGTGCTGGTGGCTGATAGATCAGCCTGTCTCTGTTGCAGACTTTAGGGAGAATTATCTTTTTATTTTAATGGCATCAATCAAGCCAGAAAGGGCTGCTGTTAAAGATGTGTGCCCTCTGTGTCTTCAGTCCCTTTTTTGGACACACTTCAAAACAGTGATTGTATGGCACTGAAGTCATAGAACATAGAGGACATAGAATAATAGAGTTGGAAGGGACCTGGGAGATCTTCTAGTCCAACCTACTGCTCAAAGCAGGAGACCCTATACCATTTCAGACAGATGGTTGTCCAGTCTCTTTTTGAAAGCCTTCAGTGATGGAGCACCTAGAACTTCTGAAGGCAAAGCTGTTCCATTGGTTAATTGTCCTCACTGTTAGGAAGTTTCTCCTTAATTCCAGGTTGCTTCTCTCCTTGATTAGTTTCCATCCATTGTTTCTTATCCTGCCTTCTGGTGCTTTGGAGAATAGTTTGACCCCATCATCTTTGTCACTGATTCTACAATCTTTCATAAAAAGCTGATGGGAAAGATATATCTGTCATACAGGTGAGACAGGTGGGGATCTCACCTTTCAGAGGTGAGACAGGTGGGATCCCAAGATTTGACCTTTCAAACAGCACCACACCATCCAATTTTAGAGCGTCTTTTCTCCTACTAAGATTGTCCACTACAATTGATTGATTCTTCCGGGATCTGAGGGAAAGCTTTGCTTTATCACATATAACACAATTAGCGATAATGCAATTACTTATTTTCTCTTGATACTGCTTCCACATGTGGTCTAGCCTGACTTGGTCAATTTAGGGAGGTGCAAACACCAAAGAAATCCGAAGTAATCCTAAGGGAGACTCTGGAACCACACTGGAATTTTGAGAAACACATTTGAGTTACTGTTGTGGTTGCACTATATCACAGGCACCACCAAGTAGGATCCATAATAGCTCCTGTTGGGTTCCCAATTGTTTCGAACTGGGTGCATTTTTGGAAGCATTTAATGTGTAATGATCACTGCCAAGACTGGCAAATCACAAACCACAAATCACAAACTTGCTAACAGCACTTCCAGGATGCTACTTTCTCAAGTGGTTTTTTTGGGGGGTCAAGTACTGCTCTGTAATCACCCATCCTATTGCTTTCTAAGACATAGATTGATTGATCGATTGATGGATTTCCATTTTTAAGGCCATCCACTTTCCAACAGCTTTGATTGTCTCTCAGTGGCTCCAGAAATACCCTTCAATATAAATATGGTTGAGTGTGCAACTTTGCCTTACAACAGTGTGCACTCTGCATATGCTCGGAACTGAGGCCATCCTGCCCAGTGCTAGAGTCTGGCAAGCCAGGTACCAAAGTGCACTCTGCACATGCTCCGGGCTGAATCCATCCTGCCAAGTCCTGGAGTCTGGCAAGCCAGGGAGCAGAGTGCACTCTGCACATGCTCAGGGCAGAGCCCATCGTATCCCAATGCTGAAGTCTGACAAGCCTGGGAGCAGAGTGCCCTCTGCACATGCTCAGGGCTGAGCCCATCCTGCCCAATGCTAGAGCCTGCCAACCCAGGAAGCAGAGTGCTCTCTGCACATGCTCAGGTCTGAGCCCATATTGCAGAGTGCTGGAGTCTGCCAAACCAACTGTGGTTCGGCTTCCAATTTATTCAGTTTTGCTTAAACAAATGAAATGTAAAATTAGTAAGGGAGATGTCCCTGGACACGTTGCTGACAACAGATAATGTAATGGGGATCCAGGATCATTAATGTCTGAAATGCTTCACCTTAATCATTTTGGAATTATTGTCCCTATCTTAAAGATAGCGAGGTGAGGTTCAGAAGGTTAGGCTAATTCTTGAATTCACAGCTGACAAAAAAAAATTGGATTTGAGAATTGTGCCTCATTGCTCATTTGACTAAACCCCTGTGTCCTTTGGCTTGCAAGAGAAGCTGAAACTTAAGCAAACATTGATTGATTGATTGATTGATTGGAATCCAACCCCTTGGTCATCCTCTTCTTTCCTTTTCTTCCACCTTTCCCAGCATTAGAGTCTTCACATTATATATATAAAGTGGGATAATTTGAGCCTGATCATTTATGCCGCAAATGAATGCTCTGGGTCAGTTTGATTACCCACTTGCTTGTATTCTTGGCTTATCTGCAGTATTCACAGGAGTGGAGACATTCAAAGTTCAAAGGACTCAAGACTCTTCCTATCCTGATTCTTCAAATTCCACTTCTTTATGGTGTCACAGGGAATATCATGGGGAATATAGGCAGTCCTTGACTTATGACCATAATTGAGCCCAAAATTTTGGTTGCTAAGCAAGTTAGTTGTTAAGTGAGTTCTGCCCCATTTTACAACATATTTGCCACAGTTATTAAGTGAGTCCCTGCAGTTGTTAAGTAACAGCATAGTTGTTAAATGAATCTGATTTTCCCAGTGACTTTGAGGATCAGAAGGTTGCAAAAGGGGATTGTATGATCCTGGGACACTGCAACCATCAGAAATACATGCCAGTTTTGATCATGTGACCATGGAGATGCTACAATGGATGTAAATGTGAAAAGTGGTCATAAGCTACTTTTTTCAGAGCTGTTGTAGCTTCAAACAGTCACTAAACCATTACCTGTATGTCAAGGACTACTTGTACCACGGTTTGGAATTGATTTGGACTAGATATCCTGTAATGTCTCTAACAATTCATCCATTCTATGATTGCATGATAATTTGTGCAGTTTGTTGTGCGGCAGTTTCCATCATCCCCTTCGTTCATGTTGCTTAGACCTTAAATGTGAGGGTTCCTAAATGCCTGACTATGGGGAAGAAGTTGGACTGAGTAGCTTGGACTAGGCTTCTAGGCAAAGCACAGAGAAGTCCGAGGAATCGGCCTTTCTTCTTTAAGTCCATCTCACTTATTTTGGCCATATCATGTGGGGGAATTCACTGGAGAAAGCAATTATGTTTGGAAGAATTAGTGGTAAAAGGAAACCAGGCCACAAAAGAACACAGTGGCTGGATACCATCAAAGCTGACACCAGCCAGAGCATAGAACAACTCAAAGAAGAAGTTCAAGGTCGGAAGATGTGAAGAGACCTGGCCTGTAAAATCGCCAAGAGTCGGACAGGACTGAATGGATAACGTCAACATCACCATCTTTGAAGCAAGTCTTCCTCATCTCTTTGTGTGTTCTTTTTTGCAGACCCCCTGTGTCCTGCCAGGTACAAGATCAACTGCCTACTTCACCAGCGAATGGGCTGCGGACCAGATGGGGCACCAAGTTGTGGCTCTTGTTTCCCTGGTCATGAAGAGGATTCCAATGGAAACTGTGTGCCGAAAAAAGGTCCTAAGCATGGTAAGTCCTGCGGGGTTTGGAAGCTTGAAGTATCAGCAGGGATGGAGTTTTCCAAAATTTTATTGGGAAGAGCAAGGCAACTTGACGAAGAGGTTCATGACAGCAAAGAGGACTTTCTACCCGGAGTTTAAGAAAGGGCATAGGTTAGCAGTGGCATCTAACTTTCACTGCTGCACTGAAGGAAGAAAAGATAGTAATGATGTTTCTCTGGAGATGCAAAAATCCATTTGTGGTGATTGTGATGAAATTGATTGGGAAAAAGCACAGGAAAGAATGTCTCTCTCCCATTAAATTATGGAATTCCAGTATTAAATTATGTGGGTGCTATTAAATTGTGTTGAAGGGTAAGAGTTCTAATGGTAAAATCTCCCAGAGTCATGGATTGTTCTCCTACATATCTATCATAATATTTCGGGAGAGTAAGATTTGCAACTAAACCGAGCATTCATTCTGTGTCATTATTTCAGAGGTATTTCTTTACCTAAACAGAGAAACAACAGGCAAAAAAGCAGTGGGACCAGGAGCGAAACTCAACTTCCTGCCAGTTCCCCCACTGAGTTCCCTGCCTTCCCCTCCTATCTGCCCTTCCCTTCCCAGTAGGTAGCTAAGTGGCTGCTCCTGGATGGGGTAGGAAGCAAAGGATTGTGAGACTGGCTGGGAAACTGTCACAGAACATAGAAAATGAAGATCATGTGAGTGCATCAGCAGCATAGCAGCAGTCAGTAGTAATTAAGCAGCTACAGCTTTCCCAAATTTTATCCTCCAGAAGTCATGGGTCCTGGATTTTGGAGACGTTCTGTAAATTAGCCTATTTGAGGTACCTTGGTTCAAAAATTGTTGATCTATGAAGTAGCAGTAGCAATAGCACTTAGACTTATATACCACTTCACAGTGCTTTACAGCCCTCTCTAAGTGGTTTATGTCTTCTTCTTGTTGTGCCATATCTGTTATTGGACGTTGGCGATCATGTTGGCGATCCTGTTTTTATCAGCAGCCGCATGAAAAAGTGCTGCTGAGTTTTATCCAAACCAGTTCCTTAGATTTTGAAGTCATGATGTTCTTCTTCTGCCTGGACCTCGTTTGCCTTCAATCTTTCCCTGGAGGAGTAAATGGAGTATGCCGTATTTTTCTGGGTGTCGCATCACATGTCCGAAATATTCTAACTTTCGTTTTTTAATTGTTTTGATGATTTCCCTTGGCTTTCCCAGGCGGCTTATCCCTTCCTCATTTCTGATCTTGTCAACCCAGGTTATACGTAACAGTGGTTTACAGAGTCAGCATATTGCCCCCAACAATTTGGGTCCTCATTTTACCAACATGTTTTGCCATGCTAAAGATCATGACAATGACAAGTTTTAGTGGTATATAGATATACACGAGGAGTGGGACATTAAGTTTAGAATAGTAGTTAAGGCAACAGGTTAGAAACCAGGAGACTGAAGTGACCTTGAGCCAGTCTTTCTCCGTCAGCCCTAGGAAGAAGAAGAAGGCAATGGCAAATCATTTCCAAAATCTTGCCAAGAAAACTATAGGGACTTTTCCAGGCAGTTGCCAGAAATCAACATTCTCAAAAGCCCAAAACAAAACAAAACCATTTCTCTAATTTTAGGCATCAAGGCCCTTCGTCATTGTAAACATCCAATATTCTCTGCCTTTCTTCTGTACATTCCAGCTCTCCTTACTTTCTAGCCTGTGTCCTTTGCAACACATCTTGGATTTAAGAAGATGTTCTAACCCAAAGAGACATGGAGAGCTAGAGAGAGAACAGTTTGTGGATCAAACTCAAGAGCCACTCAGCCAATCCCACATATGTTTCAGTTCCAAAGTATCCTCTAAAACCAGTCTGAAGATTTTAGAGAGAAGAGCAACAAAGATGATTAGGGGACTAGAGGCTAAAAAAAATATAAAGAATGCTTGCAGAAATTGAGTATGTCTAGGTCAGGGGTAGGCAACCTTGGCTCTTTTATGACTTGTGGACTTCAACACCCAGAATTCCTGAACCAGCCATGCTGGTTCACCCCTAATGAAAAGAAGGGGTGACATGATAGAGATGACATGATAGAAGTGTTCCAATATCTAAGGGGCTGCCACAAAGAAGAGGGGGGGGCAACCTATTCTCCAAAGTACCTGAAGGCAGGACAAGAAGCAATGGATGAAAACTGAACAAAAAAGAGAAGCAGCCTAGAATTAAGGGGACATTTCCTGACAGTTAGAACAATTAAACAGTGGAATGGCTTGCCTCTAGAAGTTGTGGGTGTTTCATCACTGGAGGTTTTTAAGAAGAGATTTGAAAGCTATTTGTCTGAAATGGTATAGGGTTTTCCTGCCGGAGCAGGGGATTAGACTAGAAGACCTCCAAGGTCCCTTCCAACTCTGTTATTGTGTTAAGGTCAAGAATCAAGAAACAAAGCACGGGAACGGAATAGGGTTGCAATTTTTACATCATTGTCGTCACAGTTGAAGGTCAACTTATCTGTGTGAATGGTTCACTGTGGAGGTATCTGGCCATTAATATGCCAAGGGAGCTAGAAAAAAAAATCTTCTAGCAACCATTTCTGCCTCTGATCATGGCTTATAAAGTGTACCATAGCCAGCTCCTACCGGTATTAGTTGTATTCAGGGTTGGTTGTGATTTTGACGCCCAAAGAGATTTTCTCTCCAAATGATGACCTTGCAAACTGTCACTCTAGTCTCTGTACCTCCACTTGGAGATTGGAGTGATTAAAGGGTCAGAAGCTACCGGTCAAGATCGGAGAACAAGAGCTGAAAATTCTGCCAAAGATGGATACATTCCCCCCCCCCCTCTGATTTAAGCCCTGGGTCAAAACGGGAACAAATACAAACTCTGACGGGTCCTTGGTGCTCTCTGAGCTTGCTTGTTTTCTTGCAGATGTTTCATTACCCAAACTAGGTAACATCATCAGTGCTAGTCGTGCTAGTTCTCCTTTATTAATACAAACTCTGAATTCTCTTCCTCTGATTTCTGTCCTTCTTCCAATAAAAAGGAATAATGGGGCTGTTTTGTGGCGGGAGAAGAGGTGCTGACATACCTCTTTATTTTTCTGAAGTGTTTTTATATTGCTTGTCATAACTCATCACCATCATCATAAAACGGGCAATTTTAATTCCACCAGCTAATAAAAGAAGGCTCTTGGGGAGAGTTAACTGCTGGGAAAAGGATGAGTAGTTGGATTTTTGCGGGGTTTTTTTTGAATACTTGAATTTCATCACGTTCCACTTGACTTCCACTCTGATTTTTATAACTAAAATTTCTAATAAGAAGCAGCTACATCTTGATTTAGGTGCATGATGCCAGCCCTTTAAGGTGGACCGGAGTAGGAAATTTACGAATGTTAATATTACTTTTATTATAAGGTTAAACAGGGCTTTTTTTCTCATAGAACGCTCAGAACGGAGTTCCGGCACCCTTTTTGGATGGAACCTTGTAGGGTAGGCAAAGTGGGTTGTATGAGATGTGTGAGTTCCGGCACCTTTTTTTTTTTTTTTACAAAAAAAGCACTGAGGTTAAATAATACAATCCAAGCCTGAATACATCCCCCCCCCCCCGCCTCTCCCCTTACTGGAGAGCTAGGGAGGATTTTGTCAGAGAAACTTTCTCAAATTATAGTTCTGCACCAGACTTAGATTCTTTTATCTGACAATTATCTTGACTGCAGCTTTTCCTCCTGTTCCTCATGGTTATTCCTTCTGCCCAATGCAGTATATATAATAAAGGAGAATATTAGGACCCCGCAGTATATATAAATCTATCATTTAAAGCAGGGGTCTCCAAACTTAATGACTTTAAGATTTTGTGGGCTTCAGCTCCCAGAATTCCCAAGCTAGCATGGCTGGCTGAGGGATTCTGGAAGTTGAAGTCCATGTATCTTAAAGTTGCCAAGTTAGGAGCCCCCTGATTTAAAGGGACACAATATCCCAGTGAAACTATTGCATTTGCGTCCCTGTGTTTAGCCAGACAATGATTTGCCCCGGGTCAAACAAAATTCCAGAATTTCCAGCCACAATATAGAGGTAGTCCTCGACTTACAATTGGTCACCTAGTGATTGTTCAAGATGAACTCCTCCAAAAGCTATTTATGACACGGTTCCGAAGCTCTGAACCCTCCCATCCCATGGTCATGTGACTGCATTTTGGACACTTGGAAACCGGCCCTCCTTTATGGCTGCTTGCAGTGCCCCACGGTTATGTGAGTGCAATTTACAATGGCTTTTCTGGAAGCCAACATCCACTTCTAGTTTCTTGCAAAAAAAAACGCCCCATAGCAAACAATGGGTTTGCTTAACAACCCTTGCAAAAAAAAAAAAAAAAAAATGTAAAATTGGGTCTGGTCACATGATGAGCGTCTTTACAACCTTCATGATTCAATTGCCAGGCTAAATTATGATTGTAAGTCAAGGACATCTTGTAAGGGAATTCCCTGCACAGGATGACTCCTTCCCCTGTAACTGTCTCTTGTGACTCTCGCATCTTTCAGCCAATTTTACTCCTCTCGTCACCTTTCCTCTTGACATCTTGACTGCACATTCAACTGAGCAGAGATCTGCTTTTATTACTTAATTTCCTCTGCAAAACATGATGTCTCAAACAAGTGCAGTAGGATAGCAATTGGCTTGATTAAGAGTCTTGGTCATCATCATCATCAGAGTTGGAAGGGACCTTGGAGGTCTTCTAGTCCAACCCACTGCTCAAAGCAGGAGACCTTATACCATTTCAGACAAATGGTTGTCCTGTCTATTCTTAAAAACCTCCAGTGATGAAGCATCCACAACTTCTGAAGACAAGCTGTTCCACTGGTTAATTGTTCTGAGTTAGGAAGTTTCTCCGTAGTTCTAGCTTGGCTCTCTCCTTGATTAGTTTCCATCCATTGTTTCTTGTCCTGCCTTCAAGTGCTTTGACCCCCTCTTCTTTGTGGAAGCCCCTCAAATACTGGAATACTGCTATCATGTCCCTCCTAGTCCTTCTTTTCTCTAGACTGGCCATTCCCAATTCCTGCAACCGTTCTTCATAAGTTTTAGCCTCCTGCCTCCTAATCATCTTAATTGGTCTTCTTTGCACTCTTTCCAGAGTCTCAACATCAACATCAACATGATACTGAATGTCAAACATTAAACACTTGCCCTGCCAGTATTTGTGTGAGTGTTTGTGTTTACTGGCTGGGCTTTCCCTCTCCATTTCCTCTCTTTCAGAAAGCAAACTCAAAACTCAGAAGAAACCTAAAGATTTGCCAGGTCTTTTGCGTTACCTTCTGGCTAAGCATGAAAAGACATTGCAGTTGTCCACGATGGAGACCACCATACCTGGTATGTGAACTCACCAACTCTTCCTCTTTCCCCAAAAGGGAACAAATTATTTGAGGTGCTTTCAGGTGTTGTACTATTTTCCTATCTAATACAAGGAATCGACATAAGGGGTCCAATTCTCTTTCATAATTTCAAACAATCAAGCAGCTTAATTAAAGAACTATCAAGGAGGAAACCACACACACACACATACACTCTTAACACTGGCAGGGCAAGTGACTGTATACAGATAGTTCTTCACTTAAAACCATTCCTTTAGTGACCAGTTGAAGTTACACTGGCACTAGAAAAAATGACATGATTGTTTTTCACACTTACGACTGTTGCAGCTTCCCCATGGTCATGTGATCATAATTCACACGCTTGGCAACTGGCATGTATTTATAATGGTTGCAGTGTCCTGGGGTCATGTGATCATCATTTGCAACCTTCCCAGCCAGCTTCCAAGAAGGAGAGTCAATGAGGAAGCGAGATTCACTTAACAACCGTGTTACTAACTTAACAACTCCGGTGATTTACTTAACAACGGTGGCAAGAAAGGGGCAAAAGTCACTTAACAACTGTCTTGCTTAGTAACGGAAAATTTGGACTCAATTGTAGTCATGGGTTGAGGACTACCTGTATGAGATTAAATTCAGCTTTGCATTCATTTCTAAGTGCATTTAGTATTTGCATAATAATGCCATGCCTTGGAATGATTCATGACTGAAGAGATTGTTGGGTCATGTGGCATCTTGTGATTGCCACTGTCATGGAAACTTTGGCATCGAATTTGGAGAGCTTAATGCTGGGTTGTGCTTCACTCCACACCTCAAACTACTTGGCAATCTCTACTTTTCCAATACATTTTGACCCAAAGCACTTCACTCTATATTTTCTTTTTATTTCCCTATCTCTCTGATATTTGTACTGCCTGGGTAAGATTGAATATGCATTATGATTTTATCCACTATCTATTTTTATCTCTTAGCTGTGTTGGAAAATGAGATCATTTCCAGTTCAAACTGCATCCAGCATTCTCCCAGTCATTCCCTGTGTCCAGATGAGAGCAAGCACACACCTTGTTCAGTTCAGTATTCCTTAGGCTTATTGATTAAACATCAACTAATATAAATAATAATAATAATAACAATTCATCGGCAGAAAGAAGATAAAAGGCAGGGAAAATAAGGAAGAGGGAAAAGCACACGAGCTACAGGCAAGGATTTACATTCTCTCTCGATCAAAAGGCACAGCATTTTCCAGAGCAATGTTTCTCAAACTTGGTGACTTTAAAATGAGTGGACTTCAACTCCCAGAATTCCCCAGCCAGGGTGGCTGGCTGGGGAATTCTGGGAATTGAAGTCCACCCATCTTAAAGTTGCCAAGGTTGAGAAATCCAAACCCACAGGAAACGATACTGGAGAGTTTTCATAAACAACCTTGAAGGAAGTGGCTTTCAGTTCTTCCAGTTTAGATAGATGTTAGATAGATAGATGATAGATGATAGATAGATAGATAGATAGATAGATAGATAGATAGATAGATAGATAGATAGATAGATAGATAGATAGATAGATAGATAGATAGATAGATAGATAGATAGATAGATAGATAGATAGATAGATAGATGAATAACAGCAGAATAGGAATGGAAAGGTATTGTGTATCGGGAAGAGAACAATTAAATGGATTGGGATGTGTATTATTTTTATTATTTTTCTCACCTAGAGTAAAAATTGGCTCATAGATTAAAAGACAGAATGTTACTTACACATGTTGTCAGTTCCTTATCATCTCTGAGTAACATTGCTTACTAGACCATATTTCCAAAAATGTTTAGAATGGCTTATTGCCAAATTTTAGGCTTAGCTCTGCTGTTAAATTAATGAAACTATTACAAAGACTTGTCCCTTAAAGAAATTTGCCGGATCTGATACTAAAGAGCAGTGAATAGAAAGCAGGCATCGTCTAAAATTAATGCATTTTGATTTTACAGGCATTACTGAGGTATTTGAACCATCCAGCTCTCAGACTGACTTCCCAACTTCTTATTCAACAAGTGTCTCTTCTTCCGGGAACACGTCTCCAGTTTCCTCTCAGTCATATGAAATCACCCCAATTTCAGCCAGTACACCACCAAGGAGAGTGAGAGTGGACTTCAAGCAGAGGTCCCGTCCTCCAGTTACTAGCATGAATAAAGCTGTGACTCTTAGTGAGTAGACCAATTGATTGATCATAGGAGAAGGACTGGCAGAGTCTGGGGGTGGAGTCAAGAGAGTAATCATCCTAGACTACAGTCACTACATTCCCATAAGCAGTCTAAGTTCAACCCCTCTTGAATTCTGTTAACTCTTACCTAGCACCAATTTAGTGCTGGTCATTAGTTGACTAGATCAGGGGTCTTCAAACTTGGCCCTTTTATGACTTGTGGACTTCAACTCCCAGAATTCCTCAGCCAGGCATGCTGGCTGAGGAATTCTGGGAGTTGAAGTCCACAAGTCATAAAAGGGCCAGGTTTGAAGACCCCTGGGCTAGATCCTTATATATAGGCATGAGCAATAAATGTTAACAATAGATATTAACATGTGGTCCTGATTCTTTGTGCCTGACATTGACTGACTGATTGTTGTCAACTTTTATTGACCACATGGATAGATTTTCTCCATGACAATTTATCCCTAACTTGGTTTTCCAATGTGCTCCCATCGTCACTGTAGCTGAATCCATCCCTTTGCTGGATCTTTTCTTTCCTTCTATCTTTCATAGCATCAGAGCCATCTCTAAAGAGAATACATCATGTCTCCAAAGTAGAACAATTTCAGTCTAGTTCTTCTTCAGTACCAAAGTTCAGAAGAGTCCATACTCTTCCTATCCTGCTTCTTCAAAATACAACTTTCATTTCTATAAAGTATCACAAGGGAATACAAGGGACTACTACAGAGAAGAGCGGGTCACCCTATTCTCCAAGGCACCTGAAGGCAGAAGAAGAAGCAATGGATGGAAAATAATGGAGAGAACACTGGAGGTTTTTAAGAAGAGATTGGACAACCATTTGTCTGAAATGGCATAGGGTTTCCTGCCTGAGCAGAGGGTTGGACTATAAGACCTCCCAGATCCCTTTCAACTCAGTTATTCTGTTAATACCATGGTTTATTTATCTTTGTAGGTATAGACACATCATGACATTTGAATATCATGCTCTACTCAGTGCTAGCCTATAGCGTAATTCTTGACTGCTTGTTCCTTTACTGTTGATGGTTGATTCTGAAGGCAGAAGCTATCCAGCACTTTGATGACTTCATGGTCAACAGGTGCAAGAAGCATTAGTTCTTGGCATTAGTTTAGTCTTATTTAAGAGGTCAGAAAAGAGGGGGCAAGAATGAGGAAGAGACCTTGGGACAGCTGAATGGTGAGATGTGTGCATTTGCGCAGCTAGCTAAGCAATGTTTTCATATACTTGTGGGTCCAACACTCAGAGTTAATTGTGTTCCTTTCAGCGCTTGTGGTCATGTGCACGGTGACAGGAGTCTCTGGATTGGTGGTTGCAGCCATTTGTTGGTACAGGTATGAATCTAATTGTCCCCTTTTCCATATGTTGTTTCTCCATTATTATAATTATCATTATTCTCATGTTTGAGATGGAAGAAATTCTTTCCATGCTCAGTAAATTCCTTTATTTCTTGTTTTTCCCATTGCTAAGGATGGTGAACTCGACTGCAGATTTAATGATTTACTGTATGAATCAGGAAAATGAGAACCATGAGTTGGAGTTATTCATACATGGGGTTTTTTTTTTGTATTTCACTCAAAATATTTATGATTAATTTGCAGGCTTCAGAAAGAAGTACGTTTGGCTCAAAAGATGGCATACACAGCTACTCGAGGGAACCAGTACCGATACCATCAACCCAGTGCAGTAAGTTGGCTTTGCAAAATGGAATTTGTTAATGGAAGATGAAGGCCTTGCTTATAGGACATGTGAAACTGTAGCATGTTTTGACAGCATGTTGTGCGAAGCCAGCCATTATGGTTTGGAAATCATAGTTCATGGCATATTGTATGAACTCAACCAAATGAGGCTTAATTGATTGTGTTCAATGGAATGGGTATGAAGATGAATTTGACAGGAGGAAGGAGGAAGAGGAGGAGGAGGTTGTTATTAAAGCCTGAGTAGTTATGATGACAGCTAGATGAAGTCCCAGGAATCAGGGTTAGACTGAACTGGCATTATTGCCCGCAGAGAAATAAGGCTAGTTTGGTAAGTTTGATGTCAGGCTCCCAAAAAAATTAAGAAAGACATATTGAGACTTTTCTAAGCATTTTTATTTATTGTTCCTCGCCTATAGAGAGAAATCTTGCCAAACCAAAGCAGGCTACTTGTACCCCAAGACATAACTCTGGGAACCATTAGGGAGGAGCTGTTTTCACCCTTTTTCTCCCACACAAGCTATTTAAGCTGCATTGTCCCTTGCTATTCTGGAATGCACTCCCTCCCTCCCTCCTGGGAATCTGGATAACATTCCATCACAACTGTCTTGCTTATGGGCTTTCAAGAGACATTGGGTTGGTGGAGGATGCTTGACTAGATGATTTTCCTGATCTCATAAGGCTCTCCTTAATCATTTTCTGTTCATCTTTCTCAGTATATGGATTCCAGGCTAGCAGAATCTTGTCAAGTTCACCACTATCAGCATCGAAAGAAACTTCTTGCTGGTGAGGAGTAAGTGTCCTTCTCTAGAACTTTCCCTGGAGGTGGGAGGGAATGGAAGAGCTGTGAGAACGGAGCAAGTCCCAGAACTGGAAAAGACTGTGAGAGGGATCTCGGAGTCCTAGTGGACAATCACTTAAATACGAGCCAGCCACGTGTTGCAGCTGCCAAAAAAGCCAACACAAGGCTAGGCTGCATTAACAGAGGGATAGAATCAAGATCACGTGAAGTATTAATACCACTTTACAATGCCTTGGTAAGGCCACACTTGGAATACTGCATCCAGTTTTAGTCACCACAGTGTAAAAAAGTTGATGAGGCTCTAGAAAGAGTACAGAGAAGAGCAACAAAGATGATCAGGGGACTGGAGGCTAAAACATATAAGGAACAGTTGCTGGAATTGAGTATGTCACTCTAGTCTAATGAAGAGAAGAACGAGGGGTGACATGATAGCAACATTCCAATATCTCAGGGGTTGCCACAAAGAAGAGGGAGTCAAGCTATTCTCCAAAGCATCTGAAGGCAGGACAAGAAGCAACGGATGGAAACTAATCAAGGAGAGAAGCAACCTAGAACTAAGGAGAAATTTCCTGACAGTTAGAACAATTAATCAATGGAACAACCTGCCTCCAGAAGTTGTGAATGTTCCAACACTGGAACTTTTTAAGAAGAGACTGGACAGCCATTTGTCTGAAATGGTGTAGGGTTTCCTGCTCGAGCAGGGGGTTGGACTAGAAGACCTCCCAGGTCCCTTCCAACTCTATTATTATTATTATTATTATTATTATTATTATTATTATTATTATTATTATTATTATTATTAGTAGTAGTAGTAGTAGTAGTAGTAGTAGTAGTAGTAGTAGTAGTAGTAGTAGTAGTAGTAGTAGTAGTAGTAGTAGTAGTAATGGGAGAGGACATGGGAGAGCAGAACTTTCACCTCTCTTACCTCAAGAGAAAAGATCTCTGGGTTGGAGACATCACTGAAAGATTTGTTTCCAGAGCTGGGAAACTGATCTTCCATACTGAGCAGACAAACTCTTGATTACTTATTAGACACTTATCTTTAGGAAGAATCCATAGTTTGTGATAGGATTTATTTGTTTATTTAATTATTAAATTTATATGCTGCCCATCTCCCTGTCCAAGGCGACTCTCAAGCCATAGGTGGGAAAATATTACAAGTGTGCCTGACAAGGGTGCACGCTCCATCACACACAAACCTTCACGCACATCAAAAATAAGATATTAAAAACTCTCAAGGGTGATCTTCGCCTTGTCACATACAATATGTTCACTCTTACCCTGTTATCATTAGCTGTCCATGACCTAGAATAGCATTTGTCCAATATACTATACTTAATCACATGATGTAAAATGTAGACATTTGTTTAAGATTTTATATGTTTAAGAAACTGAAAAAATTAAAACCAGCATAAATTAGAACAGAGTTTTCAAAAAAAAAACTGAAACGACATATTCTTAGTAGGAGCTTCTTTGTTATCTTATACTGCTTCCCAATCAGTGTTTATATAAAAAGTTATTTCATTTGAATCAGCTCCTTCTCTCGTGCATAGAGGGCCAGACCCATATGCAAGTAGTCCTCGACCTACGACCACAATTGAGCCCAAAATTGATGTTGCTATGTCAGACATTTGTTAAATGAGCTTTACCCCATTTTACGACTTTTCTTTCCACAGTTGCTAAATGAATCACTGCAGTTATTAAGCTGGTAACACGGTTGTTAAGTGAATCTGGTTTCCGCATTGACTTTGCTTGTCAGAAGGTCTCAAAAGCTGATCACATGACCCTGGGACACGCAACTGTCATAAATATGACTCAGTTGCCAGGTGCCCGAATTTTGATCACCTGACCATGGGGATGCTGCAATGGTCGTAAGGGTTGTCAAAATTGTCATAAGTCACTTTTTCCAGTGCCGTGGTAACTTCAAACGGTCACTAAATGAACTGTTGTAAATCGAGGACTACCTGTAGTGTGTTTTGGGAGATTGAGGCTAAGTAATCTAATTTATTAGTGCCTCCCACACTTGCACGCCTCCATATTTCCCTGCTATCTGGAGATGATGGAACTGGGGGATTCTGATTCCAGTTAAGGCAGGGTGGAGATTTGAGCAAGCAGCCTTGTAGACAATAAGGAAGATGACCTTAACTGAAATATTGTAATGGAAGGTGTGGATGACATTGGGGAACAAGGGGAAGAGAGTCTGCCTAGAAAACAATCAGATAAGGGAGGGAGGAGCCCCCAGTGGCTTAACAGAGAAAGAGATTTAGCAATGACTCACTCTAGTGGATCAAGCCCTTAAAATTGGCAGTGGGAAGTTTGTACTTTCAGACTTGCAAAGATCCTGTTGATGTAGCCTTACAATAAGGTAGACTTTGCTCATCTAATGTTTCCTGCCTGGTTGACTGGGAGGGCTGACAGATAGGCAGGAGCTGAAACATTTTAAAGTCCAGAACAATAAGACAACATTTGGAAGCAGCTTAAACAAACACACACACACACACACACCCTAATTCACTGGAGTATAAAAAGCAGTAAGAGGTTCAGCCCAATCAGACTTGCAAGATTCTGTAATTGCGGCTGATCTTGATAAAAGCAGTTTTAGTCTTCCTGTGGAATTGACTTCTTAGTCTGATCTACTTGGGGAGGCTAACAGAAGAAGAACTCAGGTCATTTGAGTCTATCTCTTTAACATCTAATCACTTTATCTTGTTTTTCTGCTCCCCAGGAGACAATCTCCCAAAGCAACGGAGCAGAACCCTACAGAATCAGAGAGTGAAAGTGGCGATTACACTGTATACGAATGTCCTGGATTGGCCCCGGTATGTATGTATGATGTATGCATGTCTGTATGTATGTATTCATGTATCTATGTGTGTTAAGTATTTGTATCCTGCCTTTATTATTTTTACAAATAACTCAAGGCCATGAGTTGAGTCAAATACTTTGGCCACCTAATGAGAAGAGAGGATACATTGGAACAGATCCAGATGTTGGGAAAGACTGAAGGCAAAAAGGAGAAGGGGATGGCAGAGGATGAGATGGTTAGATAGTGTCATTGATGCAATGAACATGAATTTTGGCAGACTCAGGAAGACAATGGAGGACAGGGGGCCTGGTGTGCTATGGTCCATGGCGTCACAAAGAACTGGACACTACTTAGCAACAGAACAACAACAACAAGGTGGTGAACGTATCCAACACACTTTCCTCCTCCTGTTTTCCCCACAACAACAACCCTGTGAGGTGGTTGGGCTGAAAGAGTCACTGCCCCAAGATCATCCAGCAGGCTCTAAATCAGGTCTTGAACTCACGGTCTCCTGCTTTCTAGCCTGGATCCTTAAGCACTAGACCAGGGGTCTTCAAACTTGGCCCTTTTATGACTTGTGGACTTCAACTCCCAGAATTCCTCAGCCAGCATGCCTGGCTGAGGAATTCTGGGAGTTGAAGTCCACAAGTCATAAAAGGGCCAAGTTTGAAGACCCCTGCACTAGACCAATCTGGCTCTCATGTATATGTACATTCAGTCCGTGCTGAAGAACAAAGATGGCTTCCAACGGGCTGTGGGATGTCCCATCTGAAAAACCTCTTGCGGCTGGAGGCAAATAACCTGTCCAAAGTCAAAATGCACACCAGGTTATTTTGATACCTTAGAAAATCCCACCTTCCAGGCAAGAAAGATATTACAGTCCTATGACGGACATGAAATCATCGCATGATAATCAATAGTCTACCCTAGCAGTAGAACTGGCCCTTCTGCCAAGCTGTTTGAAATGTCCACTTTCATTTTAAGAAAGATCAACAAAAAAAAAATTTAGTTTCACAAGTGGACATTTTGGTTAGTGGTTGATTGCCCTGCTGATCCCAAGCTTTCCATGAGTTCCTAAAATGCATTAGTGAGTGAGTCAGGTTGTGTCTCCCGGGCGCTCGGCATTTTTGAAGGGTTTGGTCAGAAAATCCTTCCAGGCATGTTTCGCTTCCTATGAGGAGTAAGATAGCAAGAGGTAACAACAAAGCCCCAAGTGTGCTGCTAAACAATAACAACTGGAGTCGAGATACAACTTTGCAAACGGCTCTTATCTAAGTTGCTCAATAAGCAGTAAATATGCTTCTCAGACTACTATTCATGCAATTGATTGGTATTATTTTAATTTTTATGTTTTAAACTGCTCTGGAGGCCTTATATCCAACAGGCACAAAGGCCACTAGGATGACTTTCAAAAGAATAATTATACTGAGTGAATTTTTCTTAGAAAAAAATGGTAGTAATGTGTTAACTTTATCGTAGTCCTTTTGAGATTGTTGGGGTATGTATTTTGCATTGATCTCTTAACCCTCTCCAACCCCCAGCTCCCCCTACCCCCAACCCATACCCTTAGGCACAGCCAAGAAACTATCCTAGTTATAAGGCTGCTGTCAAGGTTCCGACTAATGGAGCACTTCAAAGAACTTCCAGGCATTGTTTATTCTGAAAAGTCTTTAATCATGGACACAATGTCGGCACATCATGGATGGATGCCAAGATCTGAATTTCCCTTTCTTTGCACATAACATTCCATTGCTATTCTCCTCCCCTATTTTGCCGTCATAATTCACATTTTCCCATTAGACTGAAGGGCAAAGATTCATTTCCGTTCCTTATCCCGCTCATTCCTTATCTTTCTCCTCCCACCATCCATCAATTCAGAAAATACCAGACAGTTCTGCATATCTTGTCAAAGCAATAATATCCCATATTAGCAGCATTGACAGCTACAAACCATCATTCGTCCACCCTTCCTCTGCCCATTTTTGCTGATAAATATCCTCTCACGGAATTGTGCAGCAAGTGGCCAAATGAACTCAGAGACACTAACACGAACTTGTAGTTTTATATAAATAAATATACTTTACATTTATATTTACAGCAGACAAGATAGTCAGGAACACAGGAACATCATGAGGTAAATCTAAGCTAGGGGTCTTCAAACTTGGCCCTTTTATGACTTGTGGACTTCAACTCTCAGAATTCCTCAGCCAGCCATGCTGGCTGAGGAATTCTGGGAGTTGAAGTCCACAAGTCATAAAAGGGCCAAGTTTGAAGACCCCTGATCTAAGCATACAGAGCATACAGAAGAAAAAAGCAGGAAAAAGTATTTGCTGATGAAGATCCTTTGCCCGTTAAGCATTGTACGGTAATAGTAGATGGCTATACCCAGGGAAAGCCCCTGGTTCTAGAGGAATTGATTGAATATACTAAAACAATTAATATTTATGGAAGGACAACCTTTCTGTAGGTGTGGCCTGCCCTTGGTAAAAATATTTTTAAGCCTTGGGGGTGGTGGGAAGCATTGTCATGTAAAAGCAGTGACAACACAATGTTTAATTCCCTTTCAATATTTTTCCTTTCCCTTTCAGTAAAATAGAAGCATTAAATCACACTTATTTATTTATTTATTTATTTATTTATTTATTTATTTGTTTGTTTATTTATTTATTTATTTATTTTGCTTACTTTTGAAATAAGGGAGAAAAGCCATCATAACGGGACAGTTTGCCATCAGATGCAATAGTTGAACAGTGGATGGCCCCAGGGGATGGAGAAAAGGGACTGGAGATATTTTGCCTATGTATCACAAGTTGTGGAGTCTCAGGTTATATGGTAAAATGGATTACAGGTAGTCCTTGACTTACAGCTGTTCGTTTAGTGACCATTCAAAGTTACAACAGCACCGAAAAGAGTGACCTATGACCGTTTTTCACCCTCACGACCGTTACAGCATCCCATTGTCACTTGATCAAAATTCGGATGCTTGGCGACTGGCTTATATTTATGACGGTTGCCGTATTCTGGGGTCATGTTTATTTTAAAAGGTCACCTTTTACAAGCTTCTGACAAACAAAGTCAATGGCGATGCTAGATTCACTTAACAACCGTGTTACTAATTTAAAAACTGCAGCGTTTCACTTAACAACTGTGGCAAGAAAGGTCGTAAAGTGGGGCAAAACTCACTTAACAATTATCATAGGAACAGAAATTTTGGGGTCAGCTATGGTTGTAAGTCAAGGACCACCTGTATCCTGTACCTAAGTGACAGCAGACCCACCTCTCAAAGCTGTAGCTTGAGGCTGAAGCTTTACTACATGGAATAGGAGGTGATCTTTTTTTCCCATTTAAAATTGATATACAGCCATCTTAAATGCATAACTCTGGGCAGCTCCCATCTGGTTCACACAGACAAAAACATAAAGATTTAAAAAAAAATCCTAAAACTGGACAAAGATTAAGTTAAAAATAATCAAAGTTACTCTGGTACAGCTAACAATGCCGCAATAGAAACACACGTATTTTGGACTCCACTAGCATTCCAGCCTTATAATGTCTAGGTTGAAAATCCCGAAGGTGCTTTTTCAGGAGGCAACTGGACTTTCTTGTTTTTCTTTCTGAAGACGTTTTACTTCTCATCCAAGAAGCTTCTTCAGCTCTGACTAGAGATGGTGGGGAATGGAGCCTGTCAGAGCCGAAGAAGCTTCTTGGATGAGAAGTGAAACGTCTTCAAAAAGAAAAACAAGAAAGTCCAGTTGCCTCCTGAAAAAGCACCTTTGGGAGAACCATGACCGGGATGACTGAGAATCTCCATAGACATCTAGGTTGAAAAACCAGGTTTTAGTAGCCTCCAGAAGGCCAAAACAGACCCTCCTAATCTCAGGTACCAAGCTATTCCATAAGAACTGCACAATCTTAAGGAGTTCCCAGTCACTTTGATGGGGAAAGTGCAGCGAATGTTCTGCCTAATCAATTTCTAGCTGGAGAGTTCCAAAGTGATGACAAAAATGCCCAAGATAGGATTGCAGGATCCAATCTGGGTGGATCAGTGGGACTAGAGCAGGGGTAGGCAACCTTGGCTCTTTTATGACTCGTGGACTTCAACTCCCAGAATTCCTGAGCCAGCCATGCTGAGGGGAAAGGGAGAGGTTTCCAAGCTGAGCCATGCTGGCTCAGGAATTCTGGGAGTTGAAGTCCACGAGTCATAAAAGAGCCAAGGTTGCCTACCCCTGGACTAGAGATTTAGTCTTACAAGCTTTTTGGGCTCGTGCAGGAGCCCATCCTCAGGGAACTTCTCTCTCCCCCCTTCAGACCTATTGATACCCTTATCTATACCCTGGCTAAATGGCCGGCCCAACGCTTAAGCTTTCTGACCCAACCCTCGAACAGCACGATCAGATCATCCACACAATTTTGGAATCTGCTAGAGTAAAACTGTTGTAAGTTGAGGACTACCTTGTAGTTTCCATATCCACTGATGGACATGGCAGTACAGTACAGTCTTGCATTGTCGCCCTTCTAAAAGAATGCTTTGACTAATTTTCTGTCTTCTTCTCATTGCAGAGTGGAGAAATGGAGATCCACAACCCTCTCTTCGACACCTCCGCCCTCCACCGATGTCCCCCCTAATTACCCCCCCCCCTATTTTTCTCCCTTCCCTCATCTATCTTGCCATCTTCTGGATCCATGTAGGGAAGATTCAAACTGGCCAACATCCCCGTGGTGTCGTTTCTCCATCCTCTTCCTTTGAAGGAAGATCATATCCCACGTATTCCTATATCCTCTTATGCTACTACAGGAATGCTTTCAGGCTTTTAGGAGATTTTTCTATCATAGCTTTGCTTCAATTGAAGGTCTTCTGACAGTGAACTTTTATCCTGGGAGTTCCTACTATCATTTGGAGACCTTGATTCAAGCTCTCCTGATGCCATCAACTCTTGAACTGGAAGGGTTTATTGTATCCAGTCTACCTGTGGAGATCTAAGGAGCAGAAGACTCCATTTGTCACATACAAAAAGAGAATTCCTAGGCACGCTTAGATGTCTAAGGTTGGCCCAAAGCATTTTGCTCATCAGTGGTGTCCACTCTTTCCTGGACGATATATATATATACATACTGTATATAATATACAAGCTAGTCAATTTGTTGTGTCACCAAAGGCAGAAAATCCCACAAAACAGCTCTCCTCGGCAATAATATTAATCATAACGACAATATATAATTTGCTACATTTTCATGATGATAACTTAAGTCTCCTGCCTCGCTTTGCTCCATGCTTGGAACAGCCCTTGTCCCGCCCCAACTGCGTAAGTCATCTGGGTGATGTTGCTGGATGGATATCATTTTAAATGGGGGGAAAAAAAGCATACTTCTATTTAAGACCACTTGTCAGGCACCGGGGAGCTCAGGAGATTTCAGGCAGTTCAAATGAGTATAAAGATTCATTGCAAGCTTAGCTCTCTACAAGAATCTGGCCAAGTGACCATTAAGGGAATGTGTGGGAATTAAGAAAGGAATTCAAGGTGGGCTGGACTTAGATCTCTCGTGGCCTCATAATTTATCATGGTTTGACCCTTCCATCAGGTTCAACCTGGTCTTCTCTTACACCACCAATCCTTTTAGATGAGTTTTAGTTTGCAAGTTCAACAAAACTGGGGCCAGGGACCTGGTAGTTTTTATTTATGTATGTATTTATAAAACCATGCTGTTGTTTTTAAGAGACCTAAGCAATGAAAAATGCTAAAATATTCCACTGCAATCCAGCGGCCAAAACATACAAGAAGCAAAGTCTAAGAGAGACTCACCATTCTTGATGTACTCTCCACCCACCCTTAACCAGCTGAAAACTATGTTGTTTTTCCTTCCTTATTCCTTTTCTCCTCTTCAACTATCTGACAATCACAGAGTATGATGGCAGTTGCCCTGTGTGGACTGGATTGGATATCATGCACTGTATATAATAACATGCTTAGCCATCCAAATCTTGTTTGTTTATGGCTTCCTCTGAAGGACCTGATTTGTCCTAGATGTTGGAGTCATTGATCACGAGACCAAGAGATCACACTAGTCTTCTCTACTTTGATGGTTTTTCATTGGTGGATTTCTTTGTGGCAACAGATTTTGGGATTGTATAAAGAAAGGAGAAGGAACAGCAATAAGATGTTTCTATGGAGGGCTTCTTTTTTGGGGATTGCAAACAAACTCCCAAAGGATGTGGAACAAGATGCTCATTGAATATCACCCCATCCCCAACACATAGACCTAATCTCTCCCATTGCATGCCAATGTGCTGTTTTTGCCTATTATTTTTCATCTACTGAAGTCAGTGGTCAAGTCAAAAGGATTTGGAGGAATCCAAACACTGAAAGAACTTTTTTTTTTTAAGTGATTCATGTTTCTGCCTTGAAATGATCCTTATGATTGTTTCAAATTCATACTTTGGATGTGTAGGTCCTGGGGCAATTGAATTCCCTTCCTCTCGGCTAGAAATCGCCGTGAAAGAAGCTCTCATTTGCTTGAACAGCTCCTGATGAGAGGTCCACGGATGTGCTTTGGGGTCCCTGCCTCACTTTGTTGCAACTTTGTGAGCATCAGGAACATACCACTTAAGGTACCCTAGATCAGCGGTCCCCAACCTTTTCAGCTTGGCTGCTCAGTGGGTGGATGGGAGAGGGAATGGTTCCATGTGAGTATCGGGCACGTGCAGCTCCATTTGCACAAGCGGTGGATGCACGTGCCCACCGCTCGTACAAATGGAGCTTCACATGTGACGCTTGCCCACTGTTTGCGTGGCCCAGTCCAAACGGGCCACGGCCCAGTAGTGGGCCACGGCCCGGGACTTGGGGACCCCTGCTCTAGATGGTACCCTTTGATCAGATATTATAGTATATATTTCATCCGCAAAGGCCTAAATAGCACTTGAGTGGTTTGTTCAAATAGGTTGTAATTCTATATATGTTGATGCCCAATTGGTCACCTTCCCGTCGATTTGTATTACGTTGGACCTTGACCAAACAAGGGGAGCTGCACCACCACCCCACAGCTGCCCCACTTCAGGCATGAAATCGGCTCATCTCCTACTGGGTTGCATACATGTCACATATAGATCTCTTTTCCATGTGTGCAAACATACACAAGGGTATGCAAGGAATGCAAAAACTGCTGGTTGGCTTTGCATGGCCTCTACACAGCATCTCAATGTGTGCGGGTGTATACATACACACCTGTATCAGGTTCTAGTTGAATTCCACCCTCACCCCACCCCACAAGCTAATGTGCAAATGTACAAAAGTCATTCTAAATTAGAGAAGCATGAGCCCATTTTTGAGAAGCAATGTGATCATGTGTCCTAGTGGGAATCCTCTAAACCTTAGCATGTTTTTTCCTGTCTTAAAAAAAAACTCCTGCATCCTCTTTCCTGAGAGAAAGGGGATTATACAAGACCTTCTAGTTTGCTACTTTAAACAACAGCATTGTAGTCTTATACTTGTCTTGTGAATGGGCTCACCATTTCTCCTTCCTAATCCTCTAATTTGGAGTAGTCTACTTAGATTGTGTGCACAGATAGTGCACACCATATACAGTCAGTGTTGCAGACAATTTGTTTCGGAGTTTTTATTCCTCATTCTTACAGAACTAAGCCATGTGGGGGGGGGGGAGAATGAAATTCATTTGCAAATGAGGAATAACTGTTTTTCTAGATGGGGACAGGCCTGGCAAGGTTGGATCCTCTATGTAACTATGTTTCTCAACTTTAGCAATAGATGTGTGGACTTCAACTCCCAGAGTTCCTTGGCCAGGCTGGGGAATTCTGGGAGTTGAAGTCCACCCATCTGTTGCCAAAGTTGAGAAAACACTGTTTTACACATATCCTCTTCATAAGTGAATGGGCTTGGCTGGCTGGGGAATTCTGGAAGTTGAAGTCCACACATCTTAAAGTTACCAAGTTTGAAAAACACTGGTTTGTGCTTTTAAAGGTCTTTTTAACCTGGAAATTGACTCCACTTGTAAGTAAATTTGCCTTCAGGGGAAAAAAATAGGATGTTCCCCTTTGATTTTAAGTTAGTGTAGAGTGGCTGGAATTAAGCTGCAAAAATATTCATGCCTACTAGAAGACATGCTGTGTTTATTTGAACTGAGCAGCGCAGATCCAGTATATTATATGCACCATTACTTTTTTAAAGCCTAATGTGTGGCTTTGTGTAATACTAGCTCATTGGGTTTTGCTCAAGAAAGCATGATGAGACCAAGCACAGCTTAGCACATTTGCAACTGAACGGAGTTGAACTAATAGTAATAATTTAAAATGTGTTTCTGTTGCAGGTTATCAATGGTTATCATATTGGTTGGGGTTTTATTCCTCCCACTGAAGGAGAATGCAGGATTGCTAAGTGGGGTGCCTACCAGAAGGGTGCCCCAAATTGGTCTAGAATGGCAGAGGAGGCAGCAGATGGGAAAAAGCTGCTCCCCCATGTCACCCACTTCAATTTATCAAGTCCTGCTTTGACTCATCCAAGCTGGTGAATAGTAGCCCAAAGAATTGTCATGTGCCAGACAAGAGGAATTAAAGGCAGTCTTCCTGAGTATGGCATTCTGTCATGAAATACATCTACCAAAGATGACTAATGGACTAATGGAAGTAACAGCCAATCTAAGAAGGGTGGAGAGATTTCCTGGGTAAAAGTGCACCCTTAATCATCCCTGGGTGATTAAATTAAGTGATCATTGTGTAGAATATGGAAATAAAAGGCAATTGAGATCAATCAAGGGAGAATGTAGATTAGAAGGTGAATAGCCAATACTGGCTCCCAGTAGCAGGTCACAATAAAACGGCAGGAATTCTGTGTAGGTTAATTGTGGATGTATACTTTTGTGTTAAGAAGCTCAGCTGATTCTGATAGAACTTAATTCTAAGTAGTTACATCTAATAGGAATACAATATTTTGGGGGATCTTTGAAGGATAATTTCCCCTAAATTTATTTATTTTATATGTTAGATTTATATTCCCCCTTTTCCTGAGAAGGGTAAAAGACATATACTAGTGTTTCCTCCTCCAATTTTCCCCCAAAACACCATCACCACACTGAGATAGGCCAAATTGTAAGAGAATGACTGGCTCAAAGTCATCCAGGAAGCTTTGTGACTGAAAGGGAACTAGAATCTGGTTCTCTCTAATTCTAGCTCCATGCCTTCACCATGTTGGCTAATTTAACTTAATGAAAATATAATTAATATGAAATTAAAATGATTATTTTGGAGACCTGAGGAGATACCTTAATAAATGTAGTTAACAAGTTACTAGAAAGTTATTGTTGACTTCTTTTCCGTTTCTTAAAACATTCACACTCTTATATGAGGTTTGATGTCTCTTGATTCAGAAACATGTGCACAAATATTTGTGTGTGAACTCTTGAGGCACAGGACCTTCTACTACAGTAGACCATTTTTCAGCAGCCAACGTGTAGATCAGGGTCTTCAAACTTGGCCCTTTTATGACTTGTGGACTTCAACTCCCAGAATTCCTGGCTGAGGAATTCTGGGAGTTGAAGTCCACAAGTCATAAAAGGGTCAAGTTTGTTAAAGATCCCTGGTGTAGATAAATTCTGAACACACATTGGCTGCATTGTATGTCATGTTAAAACTGGAATCCTGTCTTCTTGTGGATGAATTTAATATCCTTACGGTGGCATTTCAGCAGACTGCAGAAGCTTCTTCTGAAGTTACCTTTAGCTTCTGTCTCTTCCAGAACAAGTCAAGAGTTGGAAGCTAAGAAGAATCCACAAAATGATCTTATCAGCTACTCTGAAATTCTTGCTTAGCATAATTAAGCCACACCAAAACAAAACAGATTGTGCCCTAGCGTGATGTTCCAAACTAGCTATTGTGGCTTGCAGTCTATAATATAGACTTTAGTGTGTTGTGCTAAACCAAACAATTGTAATTTATTCAACAAACTGCAGTTAAATAAACCATGACAAAGCACAATTTGTCGGGTAATTAAAATATTGTAATGTTTCTACAGGGAAAATAATGCTTACTGTGGTGGTGTTTGGCAAATTATTGTCAAAAGCATTCAAGAGTTTGAGCCTTCATCAATAGTGCATCATAGGAAGCCTAGACAAACTTGAACAGCAATCGTGCATGTGATCCTTTGGAGTTGAAACAAGGATGGTCTTATTTTCATTGGTAAAATGCTAGGGAGAGAAGACAATCTGGCACTCAACTTTCATCTATCCATTTATTTATTAAATTTATATGCTGCCCGACTTCCCACAACTTGGGGCGACTCATAAATAAAAACATGTTTTCCAAAAATATAATAAGAGACAAAAATAATTTAAAAAGATGGCAAGAACTGGATAAGAAAGGGGGGGAAAGGGAACCAATTTACAAATTTCAAGAAGGCTTTCTTCTTTCATACTCACCAAAGACCTTAGTGACAGATTTTATCTAGTGACAGATTTTATCTTCCTGGGCTCCAAGATCACCGCAGATGGGGACTGCAGCCAAGAAATTAAAAGACGCTTGCTCCTGGGGAGGAAAGCTATGGCAAATCTAGACAGCATACTAAAAAGCAGAGACATCACCCTGCCAACAAAAGTACGTATAGTCAAGGCCATGGTTTTCCCAGTTGCAATGTATGGCTGTGAAAGTTAGACCATAAGAAAGGCTGAGCGCCAAAGAATTGAGGCCTTTGAACTATGGTGCTGAAGAAGACTCCTGCGAGTCCCTTGGACTGCAAGGCGTTCAAACCAGTCAGTCCTAGAGAAGATCAACCCTGACTGCTCTTTAGAAGGCCAGATCCTGAAGTTGAAACTCAAATACTTTGGCCACCTAATGACTCACTGGAGAAGAGCCTAATGCTGGGAAAGATTGAGGGCAATAGAAGAAGGGGACGACAGAGAATGAGGTGGCTGGATGGAGTCACTGAAGCAGTAGGCGTGAGCTTAAATGGACTCCAGAGGATGGTAGAGGACAGGAAGGCCTGGAGGAACATTGTCCATGGGGTCGCGATGGATCGGACACGACTTCGCAACTAACAACCACAAAAGACCTGGGAAAAAAGCCAGGTCTTCTTCAAGACCTCCTAGCTCTTCAATATGCCTTCATCATAGCAGATTTGTGTTTTAGAACACATCCCTGTTTAGTGTTTAGTGCTGGTTTATGAAGGCCCGCTTTCTTCGGCTCTGCTTTAGACACTGCAGATCTGGACAAATGTCCCAATCTTCTGATGCCAGTCCCAGCTTTTAAAGAAAGTAAGCTCAGGTAGAGCCGGGGGCAAAGTCCTTCACTGTCTCTCAACATCTGTGCAGCTGTGCATGCTGGCTGGGGGATTCTGGGAGTTGAAGTCCAACTATCTTAGGGTTGCCAATGTTGAGAAACACTGCTGCAGAGTGTTTCCCCTGTTTGAATTTTTTTAAAAAATGGGTGGGTGTGCCCCTCTCCTTTTCTCGACCCCTGGATTTCCCTCCAATTGTACTGCCAAATTTCAAGGATAGGACAACTAAATTCAGTAGTGCCTTTTCCTGATATTTTAAGAACCCACCCATGTGTCTACGGAGACAATCATCCAGGTCATGGTTGTCCCAAAGGTAATTTTCTAAAAGGCAACTGGACTTTCTTCCTTTTTTTCCCCTTGAAAATGTTTCACTTCTCATCCAAGAAGAAGCTTCTTAGATGAGAAACGAAAGGTTTTCAAGAAAAAAAAAAAAGTTAAAGTCCAATTGCCTTTTGGAAAAGCACCTTTGGGACAACCCGACATGTTAAAACGAGTGTAAGCCCCAAAGTAGACTTAACCCAGCTTCAACGTCTTCCCCAAAACCAGTGTTGAAAACGAGCAGTCCAGACTCACCAACTTTGTGTCATTCCCCAACAATGGGACAAAGAGGAGAGAGGCTAAAAGTGTTAAGTGTGACTCTTGACCATCAAAACATTACTGTTCCTACACTGGGCATGTTCAGACAAATTTGGTCATTTTCTAGGGAGGGTGCATTTTTTTTTAACCCTCTTTAGTTATTTAGTTAGAAAGAGTACAGAGAAGAGCAACAAAGATGAATAGGGGACTGGAGGTTAAAACATATAAGGAACGGCTGCTGGAATTGGGTATGTCTAGTTTAATGAAGAGAAGGTCGAGGGAGGACATGATAGCAGTATTCCAATATCTCAGGGGCTGCCACAAAGAAGAGGGAGTCAAGCTATTCTCCAAAGCACCTGAAGGCAGGACAAGAAGCAACGGATGGATGGAAACTAATCAAAGAGAGAAGCAACCTAGAACTTAGGAGAAACTTCCTGACAGTTAGAATAATTAACCAGTGGAACAACCTGCCTCCGGAAGCGGTGAATGCTCCAACACTGGAAGTTTTTAAGAAGAGACTGGACAGCCATTTGTCCGAAATGGTATAGGGTTTCCTGCCTGAGCAAGGGGTTGGACTTGATGATCTCCAAGGTCCCTTCCAACTTTATTATTATTATTATTATTATTATTATTATTATTATTATTATTATTATTATTATTATTATTATTATTATTATTATTATTATTATTATTATTATTATTATTATTATTATTATTATTATTATTATTTCTAGGAGAGAGACTCAGATGTCAAGACATTTCTAAATTTTCATATCGCCATCATAGGCCTGATGTGCAGAAAGGAGAGAGGAGGTCAAGAAATCAGCAAGGACTGAATGCAAGAGGGATCCATATGAAGGATAGATGGGGATAGATGGGGAACTCATCAAATTTGCGGATGACACCAAGCTGGCAGGAATAGCCAACACTCCAGAAGACAGGCTTAAGATACAGGAGGACCTGGACAGACTTGAACATTGGGCGCTATCTAACAAAATGAAATTCAATGGTGAAAAAAGTAAGGTTCTACATTTAGGCAAGAAAAACCAAATGTACAGGTATAGTATAGGGGGTACCTTGCTCAATAGTAGTAACTGTGAGAGGGATCTCGGAGTCCTAGTGGACAATCACTTAAATATGAGCCAACAGTGTGCTGCAGCTGCCAAAAAAGCCAACACACTGCTGGGCTGCATTAACAGAGGGATAGAATCAAGATCACGTGAAGTATTAATACCACTTTACAATGCCTTGGTAAGGCCACACTTGGAATACTGCATCCAGTTTTGGTCACCACGATGTAAAAAAGATGTTGAGACTCTAGAAAGAGTGCAGAGAAGGGCAACAAAGATGATTAGGGGACTGGAGGCTAAAGCATATCAGGAACGTTTGCTGGAATTTGGTATGTCTAGTTTAATGAAAAGAAGGACTAGGGGTGACATGATAGCAGTATTCCAATATCTCAGGGGTTGCCACAAAGAAGAGGGAGTCAAGCTATTCTCCAAGGCGCCTGAGGGCAGGACAAGAAGTAATGGATGGAAACTAGTCAAGGAAAGAAGCAACCTGGAACTGAGGAGAAACTTCCTGACAGTTAGAACAATTAACCAGTGGAACAACCTGCCTCCAGAAGCGGTGAATGCTCCAACACTGGAAGTTTTTAAGAAGAGACTGGACAGCCATTTGTCTGAAATGGTATAGGGTTTCCTGCCTGAGCAGGGGGTTGGACTCGATGACCTCCAAGGTCCCTTCCAACTTTATTATTATTATTATTATTATTATTATTATTATTATTATTATTATTATTATTATTATTATTATTATTATTATTATTATTATTATTATTATTATTATTATTATTATTATTAGGAAGCACATTGAGGTGGCTTAGTCTGAGAGAAGATATATGGAGTGCAGGATAACTGAAAGAAAAATGAACGCATTAAAAGAAAGAGGAAGGCCAAAAATATCTCGACTGGATGGCATTGATAAGATCTCATGAAAGAGAGGTGGGGTTAAAACAAAGAAACAAAAGATGCTATAAAGTAAAGACAGGGAGAGAGATTGTGAACAGTACTGGGGTAAATTAGATTGAATTAAAGTACATTCCATTTTATCTCTGCCTTTCTACTTTTCACACTTTTTCTGGGTTTTGTCTAATGAAACTCTACTCCAATGGCATTTAAAAGTTTGCGATTCCTTCTGAATATTCAGTGATGGCGACATTATCCATTCGATCGTGTTTGACTCTTGGCGATTCTATGGGCCAGATCTCTCCACCTCTTCTGATCCTGCTCTACTTCTTTGAGCTTTTCTATGCTCTGGCTGGGGTCAGCTTTGAGGGTGTTCGGCCATTGTGTTGAAGGTCTGATTTCCTTTTATGAGTGTTCAACATTTCTGCGTAAATACCAGCTAAAATGCCATTGCTCTCCGCACAAGTCCTCAAACTAGATAAAGAAAACCCCATTAAATAAATGAGTCAAAAACATTATACTTGTTCAATTATTTATTAAGGAAAATGATCTAAAACCTGCCTATTTCCAAAACTGTAGACCCCTTTTCCAATAAAAGTGAGGCTATCCACAAAAATATGTGCAAAGAAAAAAAATTAAGCCCACTGAATGGGCCCTGAATGTGGGAAGATAGCAGAAATGGAGATAGCTTGGGCTTTCTTGGCAAGAATAAAGGAGAATATTTGTAACTCAGGGTTGAAATGTGGGGTCCTTGGTGCTCTCTGAGCTTGCTCATTTTCTTGCAGATGTTTCGTTACCCAAACTATGGAACGTCATCAGTGATATTGAAAGCAAAGCCCACTCCCTACTGGCACCGATGATGTTACCTAGTTTGAGTAATGAAACGTCTACAAGAAAATGAACAAGCTCAGAGAGCATCAAGGACCCCTCATTTCTTGCAAAAGCTAGCCGCTCTTGAATTGGCACACCCCAGATGTGTTGGATTCAGCTGATGCTGGAGTGGAACCAGTGCTACATCAAGGGTGCATCACTTTTTCTGCTCTGCCATAGCACTACAGCCGTCATAGCATTGGTCATGGTAAGTGGTGACTAATTCAACTTCTCTTCACATCTTCCATTATTCCCCTCTTTGGCTTCCCCACCCTAAAAATGGGATGCGGCTTGCTTCACTGCAACTCCCAGAACTCTTTGCGGCTGGCTAAAAGTGCTCATTAGGAATGTTAAAATCTAGAGAAAGCTGGTATAAGCTGTTTTGGGGATTGTCATCCCTCGAAGCCATGATAACAGCTTGCAGAACATTGATTAGCTAAGCTAGGGCAACTGGAGGCAACATATCATAGAATTAGAGTTGGAAGGTGACTTAGTAGAAGTCATCTAATCCAAACACCTGTCCAACATTATACTAACCAGGATTGACTAAAGCAGTGTTTCTCAAGCTTGGTAATGTGTGTACTTCAAGGCTGTCTGGGGAATTCTTGAAATTGAATTCACATGACTTAAAGTTGCCAAGTTTGGACGCTCCTGCTCTAAATTGTTAACTAATTTTGCTGGGAGAAAAAGGTGTGTGTGTGTGTCTATATTCCATCTCATGACATTCACTGTCACCGGTGACTTTGCATAAAGTGTCAAATGTCAAAAATGTTGCCATGAAATGATGACCAAAGTAGACAATTGTGTCTCAAAATACAGGGGAGCCACATCCATCTATCTTCATGGAGATCAATATCTTACAGAGGGATCCATAGCATTGTCCCAACAGACTACTTTTCCAACAGGGTTCTGAACATGGTATCATCTAATAAGATGGGCTTTGTAGTAATGGAATTTGGTTGTCCAAGAGTTAGTGAAGACTAAAGCACGTTGTATGAAGTATGAAGTCCTTGGGGAAAAGTCAAGCTATGCCCCTTAGTTTGTTTTTTTTATCCACCTCCCCTTTCACATCTCTAATTTTATAATTATTTGTTTGAACTTATCCTACCTACATAATACTCCTTTTAAAAAAGGACCCCACATCTCATCCATGGATTAAACATTAATACTGTAGTCGGATATTTCTCAACCACTAAGATGAAATGACTGGGGAATTCTGGGAATTGAAGTCCACACATTTTAACCTTGCTGAGGTTGAAAAACCCTACTCAAGTCATTCTTCAAGCTAGTGCCATAAGACTCTGCATTGACTTTGCTGTCTGTTGTTGTGGCCTGAAGCAAGATCTGCTAATAAATGAAAAGATGGGGGAAACCCATATCCACACCTTTTTTCTTTCAATCTTACAGGCTAATTTGGGATTGGGATGAAAAAAGATCATTTTTATAATTAACTGTCCACCCAGATTTATTTAATATTTATTGCTATTACTTGATTCAAATCCACACCATAAGAAGTTGTCAGCCTTCCTAACTATTGTTATTTTTTAGATATTTTTTTTTGGTCCCACCTTTATTACTTTATCAGTAGTTCAAGGTGGTGAACATACCTAATATTCCTTCCTCTTCCTATTTTCCCCACAACAACCCTGTGAGGTGAGTTGCACTGAGAGAGTGAGTGACTGACCCAAAGTCACCAGTTTTCATGCCTAAGGTGAGACTAGAACTCAGTGTCTAGGTTTCTAGGCCAGCACTTAACCTATTGCCTCTCGGTGTACTCCCTGGGGCATGGTATTAAAATATAGACTAGTAGAGTTGGAATGAACCATAGAGGTCATCTAGTCCAACCCGCTGCTCAGGCAGGAAACCCTATACCATTCCAGACAAATGGCTGCCCAGTCTCTTCTTGAAAATCTCCGGTGATGGAATACCCACAAATTCTGGAGGCAAACCCTTCCATTGATTAATTGTTCCATGTTGTCAGGAAATGTCTCCTTAGTTCTAGGTTGGAGCTCTGTTTAAGGATCTTCCACTTTTTATTTCTAGTCCTGCCCTCAGGTGCTTTGGAGAATAAGTCAATTCCTTCTTCTCTGTGATAATCCCTCAACTACTGGAAGACAGTTTTCAAGTTGAAGACTTGTGGACTCCAACTCCCAGAATTCCTCAGCCAGATATTACAACTACATGGTATTTTCCCAAGCCACTATAACCAGTCCTTCCCCATCCGGCATTCCTATGTATGAAAATACAGTCCATTCATTCCAACCAGCAATTCTGGAAGGGTCACCACTCAACACATAAATGGCATCAGATTTTGGAATATTGTTCAGTTGGAATGGCTGGTAAATAAAACTGCATACTCCAGCAAATATAAATTTGTAACCTGAATAATAATAATACTGGAGATGCCTAGAGCTCTTTTGGGGGTTTCATATTTATTTAAGAGCCACATCCCACCTTTCTTCCAGCTCAAGGTGAAATACACAGTACAATACTCCCTTGTTTATATTCCTCAGCTGCATCCACACAAGTTTACACAATTTCCTTGATTAATCTGGGGTAGCTTTTTTGTAGCTTAGTGTGTGTTGTCCCAAAAGCGCTTTTCCAAAAAGCAACTGGACTTTCTGGGTTTTTTTCCCCCTTGAAAACATTTCACTTCTCATCCAAGAAGCTTCTGCAGAGACTTTTTATTTAGCAGAGGTGTGTAGATTACAACTAGGTCTAAATAATATTTGTAACAATTTGCTCATTTCAGTTTGGTTCAGCCTTAATTTACTGAATTAACCAAGTTACCTGGCTTGCACACTATACACAACCCTAAATAAATGACAACCAATGGGCTTGCACAACACACACTAAGGTCTATGGAGATTCCCAATCATCCAGGTCATGGTTGTCCCAAAGGTGCTTTTTCCAAAAGGCAACTGGACTTTCTTGAGGTTTTTTTTTTCCTTGAAAACATTTTGCTTGTCATTCAAGAAGCTGTTGCAAATATTATTTGGATCTAATTGTAATCTATACACTTCTGCCCAAGAAAAAACCTGTCTTGGTCTCCTTGCAGATGGGTGGGCTTAATCCTAGAGACTGGCTTGCTTGAGACCGCCTGACCAAGGTCTGATTTTTGTTACTCGGTCTCTCTCAGACCTGATGGGACATCGGTTCACATTAAAAATTAAAATAACAAAATGCACCGAATAGGTACAGCAGAGTCTGATTCCTTGCAAGATCAAATGACCTTGATTTCTGCCAAGCAAAGGACGAAGGTTGTTTACAACTAGAATGGGATAAATTTGGGGAGGAGGCCCTGTCAGAAAGCGAAGGTTGTTTACAACTAGAATGGGATAAATTTGGGGAGGAGGCCCTGTCAGAAAGCAGCGGAGGTGTGAATGCCTCATTGTTGGGGGAAGCTGATGGATCCTTTTGGAAGTGAGCTGGGAGGGGGGGAGGCTGCAGCCCCCCTAGGCAAGAGAAAATAGGAGTCCAGGAAACCAGCCCACCAGGAGAGCCATCAAGGACCCGAGAAGAGCAATTGATAACTTGACAGCCCATTTAGCAAGATAATGGAGCCTGAAGGTCCTTTGATACATTGTCCTGGAGGGGAGGGGCTGAGAAAAGAGGGAGAGACCTTGACTCCTGTGGTTTTATCTCTCAGCTATCAGCTGGAGTTTTATCACTTTATAAACCTTGATGAGCACTAACCGTCAGGCCAAGCCAGCCTTGTCATGTCTTCTGGAATGTCTGGGGGCCATGGGGCCTAGTGGTTAGGGCAAGTATCCCCTGGGGAGGATTGGGACATTTCAAAAAAGGAGGAAGGTTTTTAAGGGTGGGAAGGTGTGCTGGCATTTACCTCAAGAGTAAGACCCGAAAGTATTGATTGTACAATCAAAAATATACCCTAGTTTGCAATTGTGGATGTATCCATCAAGGGTGTGAATTCTCTGGGGAGCTAGCTCTTTTATTTTCCCCCAATGGAATGTTAAATTGATATTTAATATGTATAATATAATATCTACTGGGTTTTATTTTATAATGCAGGTTGTTCCTTAAGAGGTCTAATTCTGGGTGCTCTGAAAGGTTCCTTTGGCAAGGCAAGGGATATTGGGCTGATTTAAGAGCAAACACACCAGCCGACATTATGGAGGCTCGTAAAATTCATTGCTTTTTGAATCGCCTTAAAAATACAATCCATCACTTTAATTGAAACTACATTAAGTTTGATGGCTGTCAAAGTGGGCAGGTGAGTTCTGCAAACAGGTCTTTTCTCTCTGCCTTCACCCAGCGGAAAATCTTGCTGTGAAACTTAGAACACATCTAAGTTTAAGCTCACAACAGTAGGTGCCAAAACGAGTTTTCTGAAAGTAAGGAGAGAGAGAAAGAAAGAGAAAAATAGTCTTTCCTCCTCTGCCAGAATTAATCCAATCTAGCTCTAGATTCACAAATGATTTCATTACATCTTGATTCCATAGCAGTCTGCCTCGTAAAGATTGTCCTGGAGATAATATTGAGGCAAAACACTTTTTTTTTGTTTCATGATTTGTGGCTTGTTACAGTAAAGGGCTAGTGCAGCCAGAACATTTCATTCATTCATTCGTTCCTTCATTCATTCATATCCCGCCTTTATTATTGTTGTATAAAATTAATTCAAGACACCAAACATGCCCCAATACTCCTTCCTCCTATTTTCCCCACAACAACCCTGTGAGGTGAGTTGGACTGAGAGTTACTGGCCCAAGGTCACCCAGCTACTTTTCATACAGGTAAAAGTTTTTAACAGTATACAGGTAGTCCTCAACTTATGATGACAACTGAGCCCAAAATTTCTGTTGCTAAGTGAGACGTTTGTTAAATGAGTGAATCACTGCACTTGTCAAATTAGTAACCTGGTTGTTAACTGAATCTGGCTTCCCCATTGACTTTGCTTGTCAGAAGGTCGTAAAAGGTGATCACATGACTCTGAGACATTGCAACCGTCCTAAATATGAGTCGGTTGCCAAACATCTGAATTTTGATCACATGACCATGGCAATGCTGTAATGATTGTAAGTATGAAAAATGGTCATAAGCCACTTTTTTCAGCGATGTTGTAACCTCAAACACTCACTAAACAAACTTGTTGTAAATCAAGGACTACCCGTACAGCAGTATTTCTCAACCTCAGAAACTTTTACGATGGGTGGATTTCAATTCCCAGAATTCCCCACTCAGCGTGGGGGAATTCTGGGAGCTGAATTTCACCCATCTCAAAGTTGCTGAGATTGAGAGACAGCTGGTACATAGTATTAATCTATTTGTTATCTTAACAACCTCCTGCTGTTTCACGTTATCTGTAAAACATATTTACATTTTGCCTTTCCTTCAGGAACAGAAATGTCTCTTCCTCCTATTTTTCCTCATAACAATCATCCTGCAAGGTAGGCTGGACAGAAATGAAAGTGACTAGTCCACAATTATCCAGAGAGTATTGTGGTGGTGGGTGACAACCTAGATCTTCCCTCTCTACCAACACAGTCCAATGCCTTTACCATGTGCTATGTTTGGGAATACTTTCAGTATGGAAGGCAATAAAAAAAAATATCCATGAAATTGATTTTTTTTATTAATAAGACACCATTAGAATACAGTAGTTACCTAGAGTGCTGAAATTTAGGTTAATCCTTTCTCAGCCTATCCCCACTTCACACAATAGTTTTCCTCTGATCTTCTTGAAGGCACAGTGGGATATAAAAAAGAGAATAAATAACTTTTTGGCTTCACCTGCAAGATTGGATGAAACTGGAAGCTCCCTAAGCTGCTTTTCTATTTATTTACATAAAAAGTATATATTTTTTTATTTATACCGCCTCCAGTTCTCCTTTGAAGTATATACACATCACTCAGATGATTTACGGAGTTTGAAAGAACATAAAAGTTAAAACATTTTTTAAAAAGACGTTAAAAACCATTCCTTTAAAAAAAAGGCTAATGAAATGTATAAAGCAGACAGGAAAAAAAACTATTCTGCCTTTCCTTTGAGTTTAACTTTTGTTCTTTCTCAATCTCATTTACTTCACAGAGTTATTGTATGGAAAAACATGAAAGTAAATCACATTATGCACTCCTCAGGGATATCTGGAAAGAGAAGATAAAATGGTAAATGCAGATTAAGCATTTCTTCACTTTTCAGAAAGTAAACTATATTGGACTTGACACTACATTAATATATTTATGAATATGACACCAAATCAATTTGGTGTCTTAAAGATCCCCCTTATCTGAAATCTTATCAAGATACTTGACAACCAAGGAATTTTTAAATATGGAAGTGACCAATTGAATCATCATACACTACTTGAAATAGAAATCTGTCTAATTTGCAGCAGTGAATTGCCTGCAGTGTGTGTTGTTTAGCAACCTTTGAATTCAAGTTTGTTTCACAAAGGGAAAAGGAAGAAATTTTCTGAGCAACTCGGTCCAGATTGTTGCTGCTGCTGTTTATAATTCCCCAGGTTTCTTTCCCCCGTTATTTGATTCCTCTTATATTATTCCATTGTAGCCTTGGTATAAATTTATATTTTTTATTTGCGCAAATAAAGGAAACACGGTCTGGATGAGCTCAGAAATCTATCCTAGACTTCAACTTCTGATTTACTTCTTCTGTTCCTGCAACTCAGAGCATCTGTGACCAGTTTCACCTGAGGAACTCCACCATCACAGTAATCTAATTTACTTTCCTGGAAGTAAATTGCTAAATTCAAATGGGTTTACTTTGGAGTAAGCACATATAACATTATTTGTATCCTTGGGATGTGTTGGAGGGTAGCAACTGTAAGGATGAGAGCCTTATTGACTGAAATTGAGAATTGCAAACCCGCTTTCAGAGTGCTGATATTGGAAAATGGTTTTGAGGGATTTCTTGGGAAATAAGACCAGGAATTCTAAGTATCAGAGAGAATACTTTAAAAAGAAACATTTGTTTGAATATGGTTAAAGAAATAGAAAAGATTTTGAATATACATGTCATTCTAAGAGGGATGAATCCCTTACATAACATAGTATGCTTCCCCCCCTTTTTTTAATTCTATTTCTTGATATGAGTAATATAAAAAAAGTTGAAATGGCTTAGATAAAGGAAATGTTTTAGATAATTAAATGTGATTGAATTTAAGAAAATTATAATGGACAAAAAAGAAAAAAATGTTTTGAATAAGAGTTAAAAGGACTAGCTGACTAGATGCATTAAATGGAATATTTAAAGATTAAACATATTTTTAATTATGGTTAAAAAGAATAAAAAGTTTTGGAAACAAATATATATTAGCTTAGGAGGGAATATATATTTTAAGTAGTATGTTATTTTTTATGTTTCTTTACTCTTGCTCTCCTTTCTTTTTTTTACTGTTTTATCTATTCTTTAAGAAATGTAAAAGTGTTGAGATGGTTTAATATGGAAAAAATAGACTTAAAATTTTAAATGTAATTAATTTTTAAGAAAATCTTAACCAGTAAGAATACTTTGAATTTTGTGGGAGAAACAAATTTAAATAAGGACTGTAACAGGATGAGGCAACCAGAATGATTAGATAGAAAAGAAATATTATATTGATGTGATTATTATTTTTAGGAATATTGGGGAAAATATATATTTAATTGTTATCTATCAAAATAATAAGAACTGTATTAATTCAATATTTGCAAAAGAGGACATTTTGGGGAAAAGAGGAAATCAACTAAAAGCATTATGTGGATTATGGACTATAGAAATCAATTGTTAGTGATTCTTTTACAAATGTAAACCCAGACAACACACTGTTTACCGATTATTAAGTGATCTATGTTTAAAAAAATCAATAAAATATATTACCAAAAAAAAAAAGGAATTCTAAGTATGACAGATGGGTTTCCTACCTTATGCATAATCTGATAAATATCCGTTGCGTTGCCTTTTTAATTATTCTTTCCTTCACAAGCAGTCAAGAAATACACCACAGAGTAAAAGAGAACTTTCTAATTGTATTTGTTGCAAAGGAAATCAGAAACTTCCTCTAATTCTTTTTTGACTCTTTTTTTTCCTGCACTTTTTGTCTTTTTCTATTTTCTTTATTCTGTGTTGGTGTTAGTTTTTCTCTTTTAAAACTTTTAATAAAAATAATACTCTGCGTAGCCTCAGGAAGGGCATCTGGCCAGTAAACGCTCAGTTTCATACAGTTGCCAGGACTCTACACCGAATTAAGGGATTACAGAGTTGTAAAAAGCAGTTTTATATATAGAAAAAAAAAAAAACTGCCACAGGTTAGCACTGAAGACTCTGGAAAAGATAATCAAAGGATGTGTGTATAACTACAAAGATCGGAAACAGTCAAACCACAGCATTCCTTGTGGAAGCAAAATTTGGATCTTGAAGAAACAGATGAAGAGTTTTGACGCTTTTAAAATTTGGTATTGGTGAGGATTCCTGAGAATATCGTGGACAGCCAAGCAAAAGGATGGATTATTCATCAAATCAACCCAGAGTTTTCACTCCCAAGGCACAAGTGACTGGGTTCAAGTTATCCTACTTCATACACAGCTGTCTGGAAAAGGCTCTAGTGCTGGAAAAGGCAGATAGGAACAAGAGGACAACTGTCAGCAAACGAATGGACTCAGTTACACTGGCAATGGATCCAGACTGGACAACCATTTGTCTGAAATGGTACAGGGTTTCCTGACTGAGCAGGGGGTTGGACTAGAAGACCTCCAAGGTCCCTTCCAACTCTATTATTGTTGTTGTTGTTATCTTTAGCAGACTTAAAAGAACAGCTTAGAATTGTCATGGAGAAAATCTATGTGGTCATTGTGAGCTGAAAAGGACTTGATGGCACATAATAAAAACTTTCATTCGATTTACAACAGTTCATTGACTGTTCAAAGTTACAATGGCACTGAAAAAAGTCACTTATACTTATGACCGTTGTAGCATTCCCACGGTCATGTGATCAAAATTCAGACGCTTGGTGATTGACTCGTATTTATGACCATTGCAGTGTCCCCGGGTGACGTGATCCCCTTTTGTGAACTTCCGACAAGCAAAGTCGGTGAGGAAGCCAGATTCACTTAACAATTTGACTAATTTAACAACTGCAGTGACCCACGTAACAACTGTGGCAAGAAGGGTCATAAAATGGGGCAAACCCACTGAAATGTTTCATTTAGCAACAATTTTGGGCTCACTTGTGGTTGAGGACTACCTGTATAAATAGGATTGTATTGACTGAAATGAAGGGTTTAGTCAATTCAATACATCCAAATTCAAAGTAAACCCACAAGGGATTACACAAAAATTCTTGAAAGTGCACACCACTGTATTCAAGCTGTACATTCCTTCCAGTAACCACGCATAAGATCCAGTTTCGTGATGGCAATGGAAATGCTTATACAGATGAGATCTATTGATTCAAGTTTATAAACTTTCCATTTAAAAGTTGAAGAAAAATTCTCTGTAACATTTATTTTCCTGCATACTTTCATAATTTTATAAGCTAGCACTATATTTATTATTAGTCACTTTGGGCTTTCTTCTGTGATACAAGCATTATGGAATGCAAAGCAGTAGGATCCCAAACAATAAAGCTGCAATTTTATTCGTTTTCACTTGGGAGTAAGAATTATTGAACTCGGCAGGGCTTATTTCTGAGAAGAAATATACAACTTAAGTTTTAAGACTGTGACCTTATTAAAGTTGCCTGGACAATAAGCTCCACAGAAGGCAGTAAAGCTTACTTTTGAATAAACAACTTAGAATTATGCTAAATTCTAACTTTAGAATTACCTTCTAAATAGGCAAGGTTACACACGAGTGACTTGCATTGCAAAAAGGCAGATCTGCATAAGATTGCAGCTAAAATGCCCCACTCCTAAACACAGTTAGATACTAGTGAGGGTTCTTTCTAACACTTTCTAGTTCCATTGACCTAAGTAGGTTTTAATTTTGAATATATTTTGAATGGGGCTACAAGTAAATGAAACAGAGAGGAGCACCACCCCTAAGGTTGGCAACTACTAGTAACAGCGACTCCTTTACCTTCATCTATAAGTAAATTAACAATATTATAAAGAAGGGAGAAAAAGAAAGCTTCTTAAAGGGAGGCAGTAAAGCTACCAGAACTGAGTAAAGTGTAATTGTTTAGGTATATTAATCTGCATAATCTCAGGTTTTGAGACATTTATAATCAGGGTTTATAAATGATCTTAATATATATATTAGAGAATCCCAGTCTCTGCAACAATTAACATGGCCTAGGCTAGGGAAACCAGATCTAAATATCCATAGTTGTGACATTTTGGTCCAACTACATATCCTTAACCTGCCTCCATGAAATAGTTGCAAGGGAAAAATACACTCTACATTACCTCGATCTCAATGGGAGAATGCAGAGATAAATACAGTAAATTCTTAGGGGTGTGTTTTTATTTGTGATTGTGAGCTGCCTAGATATGGTACAGATGGCCACAGACTGTAAGTTCTGTAAATAAATAAAAGGAAACTCTTTCCAAGTAAATCAGCCCTTGTTTCTTAAGCGCTTTTAAAGCTATGGGTTAAAGTTGCTCTGCCCTGTCTTCTCCTCTCCTGCAAGGTTCTTTCGCTTTTGCACTGCAGCCTAACAGGCACCTATCCAACAGATGCAGCCCCTTCTCCTCCGGAAAAGCTCCCAGTCCAGTTGGTAAGGCCTCATTTATGCATTTATATACCCTTCCTCGAGCTTTGTCTGAAAAGGTTGGAAAGAAAGAAAGCCACCCCCTTCACAAGGCTGCACAACCCTGGAAGGTTTGCAAAAAAAGGACGGGAGACAGAGCTCGGAAGCGGAGTCACTATGGTGTATATAGCATGTTTATATGTGTGCTAAGTATGTCTACACTTTTGAGAGCAGCCAACAGAATTTCCTTTTTAATGTGTGCCAGTGTGCCTACATTAAAAAACGACAAGGTTACCTTATCTTTTTCTTTGTTATCACTCAGCACCCCTTCCTCTCTCGGGGACCCTAAGTGCAGAGCTGGATCGCTCCCCACCTTCTTCTCCCGGGATCAAGGCCCTCGGTGGCCCCTATACCCCCCTCCCTAGTTTCTCCCTTGGCTTTGAAGCCCTCGGTGGGGCTGGCCCCCTCCTCTCCAGCCTGGCTTTCCCCCGGGGCAGCCCAAGCTCTCTTGCGCAAGGATGACGGGGGTGGGGATGGGGGTAAGGGGGGGCGCCTCCCTGGATCCCAACCCTTGACTGGGCTTTGAAGAGGCCACCGGGGCTTTGAAGAGGCCACCGGGGAGGCATCAATGGGTTGGGCCGGGCCCCAGAGGTGGGAAGGCCCGGGGTCTTTCTTGGTCTTTGGCCAATACCTGGAGGAGAGGTGTGGTCAGGGCCACTTAAGCAGGAGGGCGGGTCGCTTCCAGGATGGCTTGGACCCCCTCCAGCTGTCCGAGCTGCCCGGGGGGAAAGCAGTCTTCACTCTGCGGGGCGGTGGGGCTCCCTGCTCCGCCGCTGGCCTTTGTGGAGGAACTTGTTGGACGTTGCCCCGGCTCTGCCTCCCCTCTTGGGCTAAGGACAGGGGCTTAGCCCTTCCCTTGGACTTCGACTTCTCCTGCAGGGGTCGGGGGTCCCTTCTTGGGACGGCGACCTGAGACTTTTCCATCGGACCTTTCTGAGCTGCGGGGGGACAACGGCGGCTTCCTCCGTCGCCTCTTTGCTCCCCAAACATTGGCTTGGGGGTTTTCCCAATTGCTCCCCCCGAAGAAGAAAAGCTGGCCCGCTGAGGAGAGACCTTGGACTCCTAACGCCTTCCAGCTTGGTCCGTCTCCTCCTCCTCCTCCTCCTCCTTGCTCAACCCAACCCGTCCGAGAGGTTATTTCGGCCTCTTCCCCCCCGTTTCTTCCCGGGCGTCTTGGCTAACTTTTCCGAGCCAGGCCAGAGTCGCGACCTTCGGGGCTCTTGACCGCCTTTCCAACCGGCCACCATGGCGGGGCCCTTGAGGCGAGAGCTGGGCCGCTCCTACCCCTTCCCGGTGCAGACCCTTCATCTCAACAACCTCCCGCCTGTTCCCCAGCACGAAACCCCGGGCGGCTACTTGCCGGAGGCTTTCAGTGGGGCCACCGCCGGGCAGGCCTTTGGCTTCAAGCCGGATTACGGCCCCCAGGGAGGGATCGGGGAGCCCTATCCCGGCGGGGGTGAAGTTCCTCGCACCTGGTACCCCTTTGCCGCCGGGGCGGATGCCTGGGGCCACCCTCCCGGGATCGTGGTGGGCCCTTATGCCCTCCCGCAGCCCGGAGAAGCCTGCCAGGCCTCCAAGGCCGAGATCAAAGTGGAGCGTGACTTCGACCAAGCGAGCCCTTATTACGGGGGGCATCCTTGGGCCGGAGGCTGCCTGGTCCCTGCGGCCACGGTCACGGCTCCGGCCCCGGCCCGGCCGGCTTCTTGCAACAACAAGGAGGCTGCTTCGCCCAGTCCGGATCCCGAGCCTTCCAGCAGCCCCGCCAGCCCGCCAGAAGAGGTGGAGGAGAGTGGGGAGAGCAGTCCCCGGAGCGTGGCTAGTCAAAGCCCCAGCGAGCAGATAGCCTCGGAGGAAGCGAAAGATGAAGCGGGAAGCGGAGAAGAGGTAGGGGTAGGGATTGGGGGGTGGGGAGATGATGTGGGCCAACCTGAGGTTTTTACAAGGGGCTTCTCAAAGTAACGGTTATAAGATTAAGAAATGAGCAACTCTTAAAAAAAAAAAACTGGCAAGGACACAATTGAGGACCATAGTACAGTAGGGCTGTATTGATATTATCCTTCTCATCTTCTCATTTTTCCTACCACCTTCTGCTATTGGTACCTGTGATTTCTCACGTTGTTGTATCTTACAATTAATGATTGCAACTGTGATCTACGATATATGACCTATCACTTTGTTGTTGTATGTACAGTGAGAGACTTATGCACCGGAGACAAATTCCTTGTGTGTCCAATCTCATTTGGCCAATAAAGAATAATTGTGTCTTTGCCAGGTTTTTTTTTTTTTTTGAGAGTTGCTCATTTCCCTTAACAGGATGCTAAAGGTTGCTTTTAGAACTGCTGGCTCCTACTCGGGATAGGAAGGCATTTCTAGCGGGTTTTTTTTTCCCCTCTCTCTCTTCTTCATTGCATCTTGCCTACCCAGAAAAAGATGCCCTTCAGCCTTGGGTGGGTGGATGTTGCAATCCGGAGGAAGAGTCTCCTTTCTGCACTCGCCTAACAATCCTGGGTCTGATCTAGTTTGAGTGGAGCATCTGTTTTAGCACAGCGGTTTAATGGAAGATTTCAGCAAAGGTTTTTTTTAGCATTAGTGTCTTTTTCAGGCTTTGGAGATTGCTAGGCAAATGCTTCCTAAGTTGTGGGGAGCTAATGAAGGATTGAGGAATTGTATGAAGCGCTCTGGGATTTAAGGTCTATGGAGATTCTCAGTCATCCAGGTCATGGTTGTTCCAAAGGTGATTTTTTTTCCAAGAGGCAACTGGACTTTCTTGCTTTTTTTTTTTGAAAACATTTCGCTTTTCATCTAAGAAGCTTCTTGGATGAAAAGCGAAATGTTTTCAAAGAAAAAACCCCAAGAAAGTCCAGTTGCCTCTTTGAAAAAAAAACACAACTTTGCGTCTGGGACTTCACATTTATTATGGAGTGGCTGGCTTCTGGCTGTGCATTATTGTTGCTGGGTAGGACAAAATGGGATAAGCCATGATCTCTATTGGGACTCCTTGATAAGTACTATGGATAAGATTTCTGAGCTGATAAAAACTGTGTTAAAGGTGGAGTCCGTTAAGTCTCTGGAAGATTTGCAACTAGGGTTTTAGATTCCAGCTCGGCATCAAGTACTTGGAAATAGTGCCATGTCCTGCCATCATTTCATTATTGTAAAGAAAGCAACTTTTCCCCCCCTGATGGTGCTTTTTTTTGTCATGCTTTAATGAGAATCTCTAAGCTTATATTGAAACATAAATATGTGGTTGGGTTTGCAAGACTGAATCACAAACTAGCTAACTCTGTCTTAGCTTATATTGTATTATATATTATATAGACTAATTAGTTTGTAGCTCAGTGACTGTCTTCACACAACTGCTAACCTGGTTTCTTTATTAGTCACAGTTTGGGTTTTGCCCAAGACCCTGAATCTTAGTCGCCAGTTTTACTGGTTATACCTAACGGTGCTAAATCACAAATCTCTAACTGAGTTGAATGCTAACCAAGGTGACCATGGTATCTGTGTTTGGAAGTGATAACACTATGAGATGTTTTTAGGGATGGTCTTGTGTAAATCTGTACTTTCTGTATTCCATTTTTTCCAATCCCACACCCACCTGTTACATATATAGGAAATTGGAAAAAAAATTATTCAGGTTCATATTTTATACGCTGGAAGCAGATTGTAGTTGATGAAAGCCCATGCCATGTTGTATAATCACTTTAAGGTGCCAAAAATTAGAAGCAGACAAATTAAAATTGTCATGTAGATCTTCCTACAGAGGATCAAGTTGAGAAAAGGTTGTTTTAGTTTCCTCATAAAATGGTCTGGTCTGTTTCTTTACACCCTTGAACTTTTAGAGATAAAGCCTCTAAATGGGCCTCTTTCTTCTAAAAGTAATTACATAGTAAAGCTGTATCAGATTACTCCCATCAACTCAAGTATCCTTTGCCTTACTTGCTGAGAAGGATGTAAAGCACCAACAGCTTCCCCTTTTTCCCCATTCAAGAACTAGTATTCAGATCTACTGTGCTGGAATCAGGAGGATTAACTGTGATTAATTAGCACCAGGATGTGTTTAATGTTACAAACAGCTTTGAGATTTTTAATGGGAAGCAGTATATAAATATGTTAATTAAGGGCCATAAAATCACCCTCCCAATTTGTTTAAAGTCTCCTAATGCAACATTTGCTGTTACAAGTTATCAACTAATAAATTGATTATGAACAGTATCAAGAAGCAGGACTTGATTGGTAGAGCTAATAAACTTCTGAAGCCGTAAAAGAAAATGTTTCTTATAAACCTCTAGAGAATTTAGAGAAAGTTTTTCTCTCCTCACTCCTATTGGGTAGAACTCTAGGTTTCTAATGGAACTGAGGATTAATCTTTTTAAACTAAAAAGCTCTTTTAAGATTTCCTCCCAGAAAAGATGTTCCATTGACTTGGATTTCTTGATTAGTTGCTTCCTCTTTTGTGTGTTCCAGCTGTTTTGCTCACTCATTAGCTGGATTCATTCAATTGATCAGTATATAAACAATACATCAATCTCTGGTTGATTGGGTTAGTTAGCCTGACCTGGTCTGTCAAAAATCATATTTTGGCATTGTGTGATGTGCAAACTACTGTTTTGGTAAACTTGGCCACTTTTTAAGCTCTATAGTGGGTATAAAACCATAATGTAAAATGAGTCACGACTCCGATTTGTTTCTAAAATTCAGGTACTGCAGAAAGTGGTGTTTTTCCCAAGCAAACTGAGAAGGTTTTAGCTTTTACCCTGTTTTTTCTCCTGCATATCAGCCATAAGAAAAATCTCTTCTATGCTAACATGCAGGATCCCATCAGTGTTCCCCAACTTGATGCCCCCCTGGCTGGGGGGCGGGGGGGAATTTTGGGATGTTTTGACACGATTGCAATTTGTTCATAGTTTATGACCGTCTGTATTGCACAGCAAGGGGTGAAATCCTTGCCAATTTTGCCACAAACTAGCAATGCAGTATAACAATGTTGTCACAAGGTGATACGGCTTGGTATCTCAATAGTGTGTGTAGTTTATTGTTAAATTTATATGCCGCTCATTCCACTATCCAAAGTGATTCTGGGTAGTTTACAATAAAATTCTTCAGAGATGATTATGGAGCTAGAAAGAATGCAAAAAAACAAAACAAAAATGATACCAATTAATCAGTCGGTTTAAAAGGCTTTCCTGTATGGAAAGACTACAACAATTGAAGTTTTTTCTTTAAAGCCAGAGAGAACACATGATAAGCTTAGTATAAAATCAATGCAGGTTTTACTCCTCCCAGTGTTAGAATTGTGTGTCATCTATTGAAATGAAATATTCAGTGATTCAGGATCAATTAACAGAGCATTTTTTTTATACCATGCGTGGCATGAAATTCACTGCCAGTGGGTGGGGATAGCCATCAGTGTGGATTTTTTTTTAGAAAGGGACTGGACAAATTCAAGAAAGAAAGACAGAGGAATCAACAGCTGTTGATCTTCAGGGCTGTTTGCTATTCTGAAATACCAGCTGCCGGGGAGCCACAGTGAAGGAGGGGTGTCAACCTCCTATTCATGTTTGTGTGTTTTTGGAATGTATATGACTGCCTACTGTGAGATACAGAGTGGTGGACCAGATCAGCCCTTGGCCCGATCAAGTAAAACTCTTTGAAGTTTCTCAGTCCTTGGGGAACATTAATTAATGAAACGCCATGATCCTGCGGTGGCCGGAGAAAGCAATTGTGCAGCATTTCTTTAAAAAGAGTCAAGTTTCCAGAGAAAAGAAGCAACCAAATGTCTCCCCTTCCCCCATTGTCAACCCAAGATCTACCAAAGTGCCCAAAGATCCAACTTGAATTTCTGAGCAGATGTGAAAAGAGCTGATAAAAGTTAATTTTTAAGCCCCTTGCTAATGGTATAATAACTGGACGGAGCCAATATGGGTCTGTCGGATATCAGTCTTCCCAAGTCTCTTTCTGTAATCAGATTACTATTTGCTGCAGAACCAGACAGGAAGACCACTCTTCTCAAATCCACTGAATTTTGCTTGGATCCAAGAGCTATCAATCAAAGCCAGGTATTGAAATTAAAGCCAAAGTTTATAAATACTTAAGAGTTAATGCTTATTCATCTAGGTAAATAATAAAAGCAAAACCCAGATTACAGTAGATAATCTAGGAGTTTCTTTCTGATTTGATGGATTTAGGGAATGGAAAGGTGTACTTCTTAAAAAAAAAAAAAAAGCAGCAACAAACATTTGACAAAGAGACCTGTCTCTTCCCAGTCCCCCCCCCCTTATGGTTAACCAGTTGAATAGATGAATCTGTGATGATAATGTTGTGTTGAATGTATATGCTGCCCATCTCACTATCCAAGCAACTTTAGGCTGCTTACAATAAAAGCAAAGTTGAAAAAACATGAAAAAAAATAAAAAGGGAATTAGAATTAACAGGGATCAATAAAATTAGAATTAACAGGGATGAATAGCAATAGCACTTAGACTTGTATACCACTTCATAGTGCTTTACAGCCCCTCTCTATGCAGTTTACAGAGTCAGCATATTGCCCGCCCCATCAAAAAACAAATCTTGGTCCTTTATTATCACCTAATAAAACTTAGGTGATATATATGATGATGGAATGAGGTGGATTCATTGGGTTCTACCTCAGAACTGAGCAGGATTTTGACTGAGAAACTGAGTTTCTCTGCCTGAAAGTACTCTTCAACATTTCTATCAATTATTTAAATGATTTTTCCCCAATCCGGCTATTTAGATGTCTTGGAGTCCTGTAGTTTCTTTTCACTCTTTGAAGTTATGGGTTGGGTGATGAGACTTGTAGTTCAAAATGTGTTGGAGAAGGCCGAGTTAGAAGGTTCTCAAAAGACCCAACTTGGGTTGCTCGATGTAATTCAGAAAAAAATGCTGTGTTTTTGGTAGAATAAACAACTGAACTAAGGAATGAAGTTTAGCAGATAAAAAATTCAAAATTAAATAGCTAGATTCGTGAAAATTCAAAATGCTGTATTTAGCAAAAATAATCAAATGCATAGGGATGGGATGAAGAATACTTATCTTGTAGGGAAAATATTGGTTGAGCTAACTGTGTCGCTCAGCAGTGTTGTCCAGAAAAGACTAACAATCTAATTGAAAAAAAAGTTGTATTAAGAATACTATAGTTTTTAAACTAGATCATTTCCAAATTAAAATGTGTTCCATTTTATTGTGCATTAATCAAACCTTGCCCAGAATCCTGGGTCTGGGTGTGGCTCCAGATTGTTAAATGGAGGGGCACAATTTGTAATGAATACAGAGAAGAGGATGGTCACCAGTGTGGAAATTATGTTCTGTGAAGAAAGGATGAAGGACAATTGGTGTGTTTAGCCTAGAGGAGAAATGACAAGTGGGAAGGGAAGGGAAACAAACTAAAACACTGTTCAAATATCCGAAGGACTGTACAGGTAGTCCTAGATTTACAATTCATTTAGTGACTGTTCAAAGTTATAGTGGCATTGAAAAAAGTGACTTATGACCGTTTTTCATACTTACAACCATTGCAGCATTCCCGTGGACACATGATCAAAATTCAGACGTATGGCAACTGACTCGTACCTATGGCAGTTGGAGTGTCCCAGGGTCATGTGATCACCTTTTGCCACCTTCCGACAAGCAAAGTCAATGGGGAAGCCAAATGCACTTAGCGACCTGGTTACTAACGATTCACTTAACAATGGCAAGAAAGGTCGTAAAATGGCAAAGCTCACTTAACAACTGTCTCACTTAGCAACAGAGGTTTTGGGCTCAGTTGTGATTGTAAGTCGAGGATACCTGTACAGTGAAAAGAGAAGGCCTTGTTGGTACATTGGACCTGCATCACAGAACAGATTTAGTTAAACATTAGAAGAAACATTAATAAAAGTTATGGAAGAAACATTAATAAAAGTTATGGAAGTAGAAAGACTTGTAAGCTAGTGTTTCAGCGTGCTGGCTGGGGAATACTGGGAACTGGAGTCCACACATCTTTTAAGTCATTAAGGTTGAGAAACATTGGTTTAAGGCAAAGGTGTGAAACAATGGCCCCTTTATGACTTATGGACTTCAACTCCCAGAAGTTGGCTGGCTCAAGAATTCTGGGAGTTGAAGTCCACAAGTCATAAAAGGGCCATCGTTCCCCACCTCCTGCTTTAAGGAATGGCTGGAGAACCTTCGGTTGGGGCTGGTGTAGCTCTTGGTTTTTTTGGCATCTTGCAATGTAGCTTCTGTCCTGGCTCTAAATGCAAATTCCTGGATTGGCCTATGCTGAGAGACATTTTATTCTGTAATCGCTATCTTGAGCTGCTGTTTTGCCTCTCAGAAGTCCTTGAGTATACTTAGTAATCAGCCTCTTGAGAAACTTTAATTTTCATGCTATAAGAAAACCTGACTTTGCTAAGGGATTAAAAACGGAAAGTAAAATGCCATCCATCTTATTCCATCCTCACATATCACATATTATTCATCCCCGTTAATTCTAATGTTTCTATTGCTTTTGCATCTTTGCTTTTATTGTATTGTAGGCTGCCTAGAGTCGCTTGGATAGCAGGACAGGCAAATTTAATAAAGCAATCTGATCCCCGTAGTATTGTCTTAAATACGGGTACTCCTTGACTTAAAACCATTCATTTAATGACTATTCAAAGTTACAACAGCACTGAAAAAAAATGACTTGGGACCAGTTCTCATACTTAATGACTGTTGCATCATCCCCACAGCCACGTGATCAAAGTCTGGGTGTTTGGCAACTGGCATGTATTTACAATGGATCCCGGGATTGTCATTTGCAACTTTTATAGAGAGCCTCTGACAAGCAAAGTCAACGGGGGAAGCCAGATTCACTTAATGACCATGGTTCACTTAACAACCATGGCAAAAGGTCATAAAATGGGGGCATGGCTCACTTAACAACTGCCTTGCTTAGCAACAGAAATTTGGGGCTCATATTTGTTGATCTTTTTTTCTTTCTCTTCCTCTCTTTTTCTAAGAGTCATACCCGAGTTGAAATGCTTTAAATAAATACAGGTAGTCTTCAACTTACAACAGTTTGTTTAGTGACCATTCAAAGTTACAACGGCACCGGAAAAGTGATTTATGACTTGTTTTTCTCATTTACGACCGTTTGTGGCATCCCCATGGTCCCGTGATCAGAATTCAGATGCTTGGCAACTGGTTCATATTTAGGATGATTGCGGTGTCCCAGGATCATGTGATCACCTTTTGTGACCTTCTGACAAGCACGGTCAATGGGGAAGCTGGATTCACTTAACCTTGTTACTAACTTAACAACCGCAGTGATTCACTGAACAACTGTGGCAAGAAAGATTGTAAAATGGGGCAAAACTCAGTTAACAAATGTCTCGCTTAGCGAAATAAATGTTGGGCTCAATTGTGGTCATAAGCTGAGGACTACCTGTAAATACAGGTGAATAAAATGAATGGCAGGAGGAAGGGGACAGGAAGATGCTCTTCCCCAGCCCCTTTTCTCAAAGTGTTATGGGTCCTGGGTTCATCACTGAAGTTGACTGGAAGGAGATTTAGAATAGACAAAAGAAACTATTTTCTTTATACCACATAATTAACCTTTGGAATTCATTGCCACCGGAAGTGGTAAGAACTCCACAGGAAAACTAGATCAATTTGTGAAGGACAGGTGATTAGTATTGAGGACCTAGTACCCTGTTTTCCCAAAAGTAAGGCCTGCCCTGAAAATAAGCCCTACCTTGATTTTTGGGAATGGGCCTAATACAAGCCCTACCCCAAAAATAAGCCCTAGTTTTGGGGCGAGGCACACACCTAAAAATCAAGCTAGGGCAGGGGTGGGTGTGGATCTGTGCCACGCGCCCTGCACCCACTTACCTTGCAGCCAGGCCTCTCCTCGCCGGCCCACGTCTTCTGCGGCGTCTTCTGCAGCCAGGCCTGCATTTCGCAGTCACAGGCTTTTCCAAGAAGGCCACTGCAGCCGAGAATCAAGCTATGGATTCAATCCATAGCTTGGTTCTGCAAGAGATCTGCAGCTGAGGACTGAGCAATGGATTGAATCCATAGCTCGGTACTCGTCTGCAGAGGCCTTCCGGAAAGGCTTGACTGCAAAATGCAGGCTGGAATGCAGCTGCAGCATGAAGCTGCTCCTTCGGCCCAAGAAGAAGTGGGCCGGCTGTGTGGAGCTGTCGGTGCCGGACGGGAGTTAGACATCCTCCAAAAGTAAGACCCGGTGCTTCTTTTGGAGGCAAAAAAAAAAAGACACCAGTCTTATTTTCGGGGAAACACGGTATTACCTCTAAGTTGGGGGCAACCTGTGCTGCCAAGTGCCACTTATAGAGGAACACTAGTATTAGAAGAGCTTGTCTTCCTCTTCCAATTGTATTTCAGAAACATCTGGACTAAAATGGGACTTGAGCTTAACTAACAGAGCAGCTCTCCATCATGGCATCATGGTGGACTTCAGCTCCTAGAATTTCCCCCAATTTCTGGAACTGCCTTGGCTGGCTGTTCTTAAATTTGCCAAGGATGAGAAACCTTGGCACTCCAAGCTGTTTTAAAAGACAATGGGAGAGTGAAAGTCGACTCAGATTGAAGGATGATTGAGCGTTATTCTAAAAAGATCTTGTGGTCCTGGATAAATCTGATGGCTTGGCCCCCTAAATATGTATGTTGTTTAGTTGGCCGACACCAGAACTGATAATAACCAATTTAAAAAAGATAATCCAATGCAATCAATTAAGTATTGAGTAACAATCTTTACTGGGACACGAGAGCTTTTACCAAACATAAGTCATAGAGATGTTGGCAAAAGGAGGTGACTAAATACAAGACACACTTACATTAGTGATGCATTTGTGGCAGAATTCTATAAAATCTCCATTTAATCTGGAGCCGTGTTTACTTATCAACTAATCTTCCCAACTAGGAATCTTCTCTATTGGATTACAGCTTTAATTGTCCAGGTTATTGTTGGGGGGGGGGGGTCACCTAGTGATGAAGGATGTAGGTACATACATCATATCTGAAGAGCAATAACTTATTATCAAGGTAGTCCATAACTGTGTCTCTCTGCTATGGAGGTCAGCCAATCCCAATTTGGGGTTCTCAAGATATGTTGGGACTTCAGCTGCCAGAATTCCTGACAGAACTAAATAAATTGGCAATAAAAAGAGTTAGTAACAGCAATCCTCCCTATAAACTGGCTATTACTTCCTATTCTTTAAGGTTAGACCAGGATATAATCCCAGCAGAACGATTGACCCGGAGCAGTGCAACTACTGAACTTATTCTCGTAGTATCTTTCAAGCAGTCTGGCCAAACATGAGTAGCTCTTTAGGACTTCTTCAAACTTCCTATTTTCTTTGAATTAAAGCATTAGTAGAAAGGAGCAACAGCAGCTTCTTCCTGTATTGCATTTATATTTCATTGCAATCTGGAGACTTCACACAATACAGTACAGGTAGTCCAGGACTTACAACCACAATTGAGCCCAAAATTACCAGTGCTTTTTTTGTAAAAAGAAAAGGTGCTGGAACTCACACCTGTTATACAACCCGCCTTGCCTACCCTACAAGGTTCCATCCAAAAAAGGTGCCGGAACTCCGTTCTGGGCGTTCTATGACAAAAAAAGCCCTGAAAATTACTGTCACTAAGTGAGACAGTTGTTAAGTGAATTTGGCCCATTTTACGACCTTTCTTGCCACAATTGTTAAGTGAATCACTGCACTTGTTACATTAGCAACATGGTTGTTAAGTGGCTTCCCCCATTGACTTTGCTTGTCAGAAGGTCACAAGAGGTGATCACGAGACCCCGAGACATGGCAACCGTCATAAATATGAGTCAGGTGCCAAGTATCTGAATGGTGATCACGGGGGATGCCACAACGGTTGTAAGGTCACTAAACGAATTGTTGCAAGTCGACTACTTGTAGAAGGAAGGAAGGAAGGAAGGAAGGAAGGAAGGAAGGAAGGAAGGAAGGAAGGAAGGAAGGAAGGAAGGAAATAATAAATAAATAAATAAAACCAAACAAACTCAAAAGACCACTACATACGTCTTTTTCTGCTGTCAGTTTTCTGTGAGGGTTTTTTTGTTTCTAAGTTTCTAAATATTAAAATATCCAAGTATGTTTAAAGCTAAGGTTTGATCACCCAATCAACAACCCCACAGGCAATAATGAAGATAAGATCAATGCAGATTTTAAAAATGTAAATTCCAAAAGACAGGTGCTGTTATGGTTATGGAAAGCTCTTCTCATTTGCTATTGGAATCTGATGGAGATGATCACACTTAATAGCACGCAAACATGAAGCAATCTGTCTTACAAAAGTCCTCAACTCCTTGGACTGAGTGGACCCACTTGGAATCCTGAGATGGTGTCATGGCATATTTTGGTCTGCAAGATGAAACATCTGCAGGACCTTTCTACCCAGACCCTAATAAGAAACTAGCATTTGAAGTTAATATTCTCATTCAGAACTGCCCAAAGTGGTGCCCGCCTGGTATATTGGACTGCCCCCTGTTCCACGTAATCCATAATCGGTCCTCTTATCTGATTAGGAAGTATGGGAGTTGTAGTCCAACACATGTCAGGAAAGACTTTTCTTTGTTAGATTTCTATCTTGCCGGTCTTTCAGAAACTCAGGATGGTGTAAATGCCATTTCTTCTCCAGGTAGTCCAGAGAGAGGGAGGGGAGAGGGAGAGGACGGGGAGGGGGAGGGAGGGGGAAGAGGGAGATGGAGAGAGGGGGGGGAAGGAGAGCAAGGGGAAAGGGGAAGAAGGAGGAAGAAAGGGAGGGGGAGAGAGAGAGAGAGAGAAGAGGTTAGGTTGAGTTGGGCTCAGATTTGCAGAGTGAACTTCCATGAATGAAGTTCGTGGACCTGCATGACCTGCACCAGAAGATCATAGTTCATTGAACAAACAATAGCATCTTGGTTCACTTAAGACATAGACCATGGTTTATACAATATCTAGTTTTCACATCACAATCAAAACCATATGGTTAAGCTCAATGCAAGCTCAGCCTATGTATTAAGTTTGCCATATCAGGAGTATCTGCTATGACTTCCCTGACCGGTTTTTTTTTTTTTTTTTTGCAACATATACAAACAATGCACCCCTTGTGGATCTGATGTCTGCCCAACAACCCTTACAGATAACGTACTTTATCCTGTCTGCTCATCCTGCCTTTGGGGCTTTCAATCAAGACCCCTCCTCCTCTTACCCCTCCTCACTGAAAGCGACATTCCCCAGAGGCTTCCAACACCAACACACACACAGACACAGTGTCTGGCTAAACTTTTGGAGAGCCTCTTGGAGTGCTAAAGTCACTTCAAAGCACTCTTGTTGCTGCCTTGAAAGGGTTCATCCTCTTGCCCCTGGGCAAGCTACTAGACCTTGTGATTGGCCTCCAGCCTGTGGAAGGAATCTGGGGCTTGGACCGTGGATTGTTCTCCACCCCTGCATGTATGGTGGCTATTTCTAAGGAGCATAAGCTTCCAGGAATGGTGGTCTGCTCAACTTTCCAAATTTTGAATCCTCCCAAGTGTAAGATTTCGACGTTCACAATCTCCAGCTGATCTCAGGTCATGAGGAGTTCTGGAGGAAACACCCTAAATGGAGAATGTAGGTTAATTGCTGCAAGGGGCAATTGGAGCAGAATAGATCTTAGGAGGAGACATACCCTCTGCAACCTCCTTCACAGTCCCCGGATCATCGTGGAGAATTGGAGAAGATTCTCTGAGAAGTTTCAGAGAAGAGCAACTAGGTTGATTAAAGGCCTGGAGACTAAAAGATATGAAGAACGGTTGCCGGAACTGGGTATGGCTAGTTTAGAGAAAAAAAAGAACTAGGGGTGACTTGATAGCAATATATCCAGTATTTGAGGGGCTGCCACAAAGAGGAGGGGGTCAAATTATTTTCCAAAGCACCAGAAGGCAAGACAAGAAACAATGGATGGAAGCTAATCAAGGAGAGAAGCAACCTAGAATTAAGGAGAAACTTCCTAACAGTGAGAACAATCAGTGGAACAACCTGCCTCCAGAAGTTGTGGATGCTCCAATACTGGAAGTTTTAAAGAAGAGACTGGACAGCCAGTGGTATATATAGGGTCTCCTGCTTGAGCAGACGGTTGGACTAGAAGACCTCCAAAGGTCCCTTCCAGCTCTGTTCTGATTGATTGAAGAATCAAAGTGTGTATGCTAGCCATAATGCTCTTTGTGACAGGAACAAGACTGAATTGAATTGAATCGAGCTGAATCAAATTGGATACTTTATTTGGCCAAGTGTAATTAGACACACAAGATATTTGTCTCCGGTACAGAAGCACTCGGTGCTTATTTTTAATACCAATAAAAGGGGGGGAGAAAGAAGATAATAAGGATAAATAATAAATACCACAACCACACTTCACGGGTTAATATGCATAGACATTAGACGGCATTGTGAGAATTAGGGGGTTCGGCAGAGCGATGGTGTTGTTTTGGCCTGCAGTGCTCTATAGCTGTGTCCTGAGGGAAGGAGTCGAAACACTTTATGTCCCAGGATGGGAGGGGGTCTGCAGATATCCTTCTGACCCCACCCAATATACAAGTCGTCTTCTTCTTCTTCTTGGAGTCTGTACTTGATAGTTAAGAAGAATGTGAGCTTGAGGGGACAAAAAAAAAGAAAGAAAAACCTGGCAGATTTCTTCTGGAGAAGATCTGATTAGCTCTGATGGGCAATTAAGAAGGCTCCAGGCTGGAAAGATTGGCTGCTTACTATTTTTAGAAGCAACACAAAAGGAAAAGCCTGTTGGTTGGATTCCTTTTCTTATCATAAATGTGAAGAAACCCAGGATTGTCTCCTGAAGATTATCTACTGTGACTGCTCAAAAGAGAGTGAGAAAGACAGAGATTAGAAAAGATGAAAAGTGATAGGTGAGCTTGAACTCCCGCCTTGCAGCAAGAGATTTTTTAATAAATCACTCCAGCAGGGAGAAGTTCAGGTATGGCGAGGCACCAAGATCTGTTGATGTGATCCTTGGAGGTGGTTGATTTCTAGTGATTAAAAGGAATCCATCAGAATTTTTTTTTTTTATTGGGGGCATACTGGCACACATTAAAAAATGAAATTCTGTTGCTTGCTCTCAAAGGTGTACACATAACACACATATAAACATGCTATATACAACATATGTATATACCTACACCCTTACATATACAGTAGTGGCCAAAATTGTGGAAACCTTTTGGGAAAAGTGTATTTTTGAGGTTAATAATAATAATAATAATAATAATAATAATAACAACAACAACAACAATAATAATAATAATAATAATAAAGTTGGAAGGGACCTTGGAGGTCATCTAGTCCAACCGCCTGCTCAGGCAGGAAACCCTATACCATTTCGGACAAATGGCTGTCCAGTCTTTTCTTAAAAACTTCCAGTGTTGGAGCATTCACCGCTTCTGGAGGCAGGTTGTTCCACTGGTTAATTGTTCTAGCTGTCAGGAAGTTTCTCCTTAGTTCTAGGTTGCTTCTCTCCTTGATTAGTTTCCATCCGTTGCTTCTTGTCCTGCCTTCAGGCGCCTTGGAAAATAGCTTGACTCCCTCTTCTTTGTGGCAGCCCCTGAGATATTGGAACACTGCTATCATGTCCCCCTCGTCCTTCTCTTCGTTAAACTAGACATACCCAATTCCAGCAGCTGTTCCTTATATGCTTTAGCCTCCAGTCCCCTAATCATCTTTGTTGCTCTTCTCTGTATTCTTTCTAGAGTCTCGACATCTTTTTTACATCGTGGTGACCAAAACTGGATGCAGTATTCCAAGTGTGGCCTTACCAAGGCATTGTAAAGTGGTATTAACACTTCTCGTGATCTTGATTTAATCCCTCTGTTAATCCCTCTGTTTGATGGCTAATAACACCACTTTTTTTTTGGAGTAGTACCATAAAATTATATATCAATGGAAAGAAAATTTAATCAAGAATGTAATGCAACAAAGTTTGTTCAATTATCTGTACTGCATTCTATGAAAAGTTATAGCCAAAGAACCAGAAAAAAGGAAGCACAACTTGCTTAGGTTGATATCAGGTAGCTTTCCTTCATCTGATTGTAGCCAATGAGCATGAGTGTTTAGAGGGCCAATCAGGTGTCATCTTGTTTTGGCCATGAGCCAATCAGATCACAGTAGGATTCAGTTATTGATGTCATGTATTGAAGCGGAGAGGAGGACATTTGTCAGTGTGTTATGTGATCACTATCAAGTTGGTTGGGTTTTTTTGTGTTCTTTCATTTAGAGAGCTTGTAAAATTAAAGTAATGGTGCAAAGAGTTGACTGATTGCCCAGAACAAGGCTACAGTTATAAAGAAATTAGAAGAAAAATTGGTGGAAAATTAACCAAAGGTGGCATTTCTACTGTACATTTTTCCCAAAAGGTTTCCACAATTTTGGCCACTACTGTAAATATATATAAATAAATATTAATCACTGTTAATATTTATATGTCTTTATATGTAAGGATGTAGGTATATACATATCTTGTATATAGCATGTTTATATGTGTGTTACGTATGTTTACACTTTTGAGAGCAGGCAACAATTTCATTTTTAATGTGTGCCAGCGTGCCCACAGTAAAACAAAAATGACAGTAAAGGTTATCTTATCTTCTGATTTACAAACTGTCCATATTCTTTTCAAGTCTCTTTCAACACCAGCTCATCAACTGATTACTGTATGAGAATTAAAACCACTGCCCTCCCTCAAGTCTTGACTTTGGTGGCCTTATCCTGATTAGTATTAAAAAAAATCTCACTTTCCCAATGATTATTTAGTTGCTTAATGGTTAGCTATCCATCCCCTCTTCCTCCAGATTCTCTCCCCCCCCCCCAGAATGACAGCTGGCTGATGTAGGTAAGCAATAGTGACTGGCTCAAAATCACTCAGTGAGCTTCTATGTAGGAGGGTGGAATTAAACCTGCCTCCCCCCCCCTTTTTTATTTAAAAATAAATAAATACAGGTAGTCCTTGACTTGCAACAGTTCATATGGTGACTATTCAAAGTTACAATGGCAATGAAAAAGGTGACTTATGACCGTTTTTCACACAACCATAGCAGCATCCCCGTGGACACGTGATCAAAATTCAGAGGCTTGGCAACTGACTTGTACCTATGGCAGTTGCAGTGTCCCAGGGTCATGTGATCACTTTTTGTGATCTTCTGGCAAGCAAAGTCAATGGGGAAGCCATGTTACTAACTTAACAACTGCAGTGATTCACTTAACAACTATGGCAAGAAAGATCATAAAATGGGGCAAAACTCACTTAACTTTTAATGTTTCATTTAGCAACAGAAATTTTGGACTCCATTGCGGTCGTAAGTCAAGGACAACCTGTACACAATATACTCCAGATGAGGTGGTAGGAGCAAAAAGTTAAAAATTGCTCAAATAAATTCCAGATGAGAGAGTAGTCACCAAAAGTTGTCCCAAAGGTGCTTCCCCCCCCCCCAAAAAAAGGCAACTGGACTTTCTTGGGTTTTTTTTTCTTTGAAAACATTTTGCATCCAAAAAGCATCTTCTCAGTTCTTCAGCTCTTTGCTTAGTTGAGAAGCAAAATGTTTTCAAAGAAAAAACAACAACAAGACAGTCCAGTTGCCTTTGGGGAAAAAAAAAAGGAACTTTGGGACAACCATGACATAGATGATTGAGAATCAATCTCCATAGACAAGTTAGCCAAAAGTTGTAACTTTTCTGAAAAATGAGCATGTCTTATTGCTGTCTTGAAATGCACACCTATCTTTTTCTTTGTTTTTTTTTCCCCTTAGGAAACAACCACCACGGAGGAGCTGGAACAGTTTGCTAAGGAACTGAAACACAAAAGAATTACCTTGGGCTTCACTCAGGCAGATGTGGGACTGGCCCTGGGATTACTCTATGGTAAGCTGTTGTTTTTTAGGCTTGTAAAATTTTAAAGAAATGAAACTTTTTTTTGAAGGTGGCCCTTGAACAGTCCTGGCTCAGAATAATAGAACTTATAGCACAAAAGAGTTGGAGAGAGGCCAGCTGAGCTAAAGAGATGTGTGTTACATTGAATTGAATTAATCTTGATCTGTTGATAAGATTGACCCATTAGTCCAAACAGTAGTTCCAAAGTGAGAATCATCTCTCCTTTAATGCATTGTTATCTAACAAGGGATGCTCCTTTTAAAGCTTTTTATTTTAAAAGGTGTAACTGGCACCTAATTTGCAGGGAACTTTTTTTAAAAAAAGTGTTTTGATTTATCAATTAAATCTTGTTGCATTTCCAGAGACATTTCTCACTGTCTACTCTTGTAGGATTTTTTTTCTGTGACCTGGAATCCCTTCCTTCCTTCCTTCCTTCCTTCCTTCCTTCCTTCCTTCCTTCCTTCCTTCCTTCCTTCCTTCCTTCCTTCCTTCCTTCCTTCCTTCCTTCCTTCCTTCCTTCCTCCCTCCCTCCCTCCCTCCCTCCCTCCCTCCCTCCCTCATAAGTAGAGCGCCTAATTTCATTTGGTTTTCTACTGAATAATTGTGCATTTGAATCTAAAATGTATGGAAAACACTGGGCAAGAAGTTGGCTTAGAGAGAGCGTTTAAAGATTCTTCCAACACTTAAATTATTAGCAAAGTAGTTGACAACAATATTGAATATTCCCTATTTTTCTTTAGTTACTACAAAGCATGAACGCTTTACAAAGCCTCTTGAAGTCAATGAGTTCTGATATTTATAGGATTCTCTTCAATAATGCTTACTGCAGATCAGCTTCTGACCTACTAGATTCCTCTTGTAAATATCGGTCTTCTTTATTATTATTATTTTTCACTTACTCATGCAGGGAAAATGTTTAGTCAAACCACCATCTGCCGCTTTGAAGCTTTGCAACTCAGCTTCAAGAACATGTGTAAGCTGAAGCCTCTCCTTCAACGTTGGCTTCAAGAGGCTGACGGCAACGAGAATTTGCAGGAGGTGAGTTCCTAATATGGATGCATAGATATCGTGTCTCCAGGACCTGAAAGAATTCTTCATTTGGGAGGCTAAGTTATTAATTGTTACCAAGAATTATTAATAATGGCATCTCACTGAGAGTTCTAGGCAAATATGAGCCTGCCTCTTTCCCAAGGAGTGTAGAATTTAAAGGGTTTTGTTTAATGTTTGAAATGACAAGAGCATCATTCAGAATTGTGGTGGTCCAGAATATCATGAACAATTTGTTATTTCAAAAGGAGCTGCTTATTGGAAATTTTTTCAGAGCATCTCCTGAACGATGAGACTGACCCCCCCAAAAAGGCAGGAACACTCTCTATTTTCTCACATTTTACACATCCTGCAGTACGGTTTTGAGTTGGAGTGAATTAATCAGTGGAATAATAATAATTATTCAATAATTAATAATTAAATTAATCAATCAAATGAATTAATCGATGGAATAGCTTGTCTCTCGGAGTTGTGGGTGCTCCATTACTGGAGGTTTTCAAAAATAGACCGGACAATCATTTGAGCAGGATGGTATAAGGTCTCCTGCCTTGAGCCAGGGGATTGGACTAGAAGACCTCTTGAGGTCCCTCCCAGCCCTATGATTCTATGTTCTAAGCATGGGAAGAGCAGGCTGGTGAAAAAGTTGCAAAGCTCGAGTTTTGGCTGCAGTAGCAAAGGAAATTGGATGAATTTTTGCTATATAGCTCAACAAAGATACAGTTTGGTTATGTAGATCAGCTTCCTCCATTCAGTGCTTCTGTGGATATATTCATCCATCCATCCATCCATCCATCCATCCATCCATCCATCCATCCATCCATCCATCCATCCATTCACTGGGACTTGAAATGGTTCTTTAGCAGGGATTATCAATCTAATGTCTCTCATGTCACTATTTAAAGCTCTCTAATAGTGCTCATTAATTCCTTAGTAACGATCAATTGAATGTTCTGTAACTATGCTACCACAGCATCAAAATCCACACGCTTTTTTTTTTATTACCCCATTATTCATTTCTGCTATGTCATTATTAAATAGGAGGGGGAAGAAGCAGAAAGGGGAGGGACTCTTCCCTAAACAAAATTTTTGCACCTTTTCTAAGGCAGAGTTGAGCAGGAATAAATGAAAACCTGAAATAGGTCCCCAAAACGCAAGCATTACATAAAAGTTGCAAAAAAATTCAACCCAGAAAGACACAATGAATAATAATTTGATTTTTTTTGCATATAGTGGAAAGGGAAATAAATAGGACACTGAATGATGGAATTTGAAGATACTCTAAAAGAGGAGAAAAGAAATTTTAGAGAAATTGAATAAGGAATTTCTGTCTTCACTGTTGAAGATGTAGAACATCCTTGAATGAGCTTTCTCAAGAAGGAAATCAGATGAACTGAGATAGCGATGAAGTGAGAACCTTAATGGATTAATTAAAAATGGGCTTTATTTATGTCCATTCTGGATAAAACGTTGAAAATATTAAAGAGGAAATCATTTTAACATTCAGAACTAAAGTGGCCCCCTCAGTCTTGCCTCATTAACTTTGTTTTTAGGATGTCAACAAAAATGTAGATGGGGTAATTTAGTTAATAGACAGCATACTTGTGCTTTTGACATTTCTCTCGTGTAAAGTTTGTAATCAAAATTCAACAGCCATTAGATAAAAGGGAGATGCTTTCTAGAAAAAACAGAAGAATAAAAAACGAACCCTTTTCAAATTAGATATTCAAAAAGAGTCCTTCGTGGATCAACTGCTTTTTAAATAGTTTCTATATGTTCAGGTGGAGAGTAAGATAAGGAGACCGCATTGGTTGATACTATCGGACAATTTTCATGGTAGTAAAATCTAAATGAGAGCACAGAAAACCCCACAAGGATTTTCCCAAGCTGGTGAATGGACTTCAGAAAAGCAAATCCAGTTCAATACATGTAAATGCAAAATGAGGCACACCAGCACGAAAAATTCAGCTTGCACGTCCAATATTGGGACTTGAGCTGCCATGATTTTGGGATCATGGTGGATGACATATTAACTCACGGTTTGCTGCTTCAAAAGGGGACGTTCTATGCTTGGAATCACTGAGAATGGAATTTAGAATTAAACTTAACAATGAATGGAAAGATCACTCTTGGAATATTGCATTGACTTCTGGTCACAACATCTCCAGAAGTATATTGTAGAGCTGGAAAAAGGTGTGAACATGACACGGATATTCCTTTGCTAGGAAAAGGTAAGGATCATCCTTTAGAAAGGAATTGCAGAGAGATTCAGAAGCCACCGTCCAGAGTTAAATTGTGAAAATCACTGTCATCAGACGTGATAGTTGCCAATTTAGATAATTTTGAATGGGACAAATTCAAGTCGATCCAGGCTATCCATGACTCCTAAACCAGGGGTCTTCAAACTTGGCCCTTTTATGACTTGTGGACTTCAACGCCCAGAATTCCTCAGCCAGGCACGCTGGCTGAGGAACTCTGGGAGTTGAAGTCCACAAGTCATAAAAGGGCCAAGTTTGAAGACCCCTGTCCTAAACCTTGTGGTTGTTTACTCTTCCTGAATCATAGGCAACAGCTGGTTGAGATTAACAGTAGAAGAAGCAATCAATCTCTGCTCTGGGCTGTTGAGCTTTCTAAGTGTATCTTGGTTGGCCATTTTTCATCTAGATCAGGGGTGCTCAAACTCACAACGTCATGTGATGTGTCGCGACGTATCGCAACTTTTTTCCCATTGCCAGCAATGGGGTGGGCGTGGTTTCGCTATGATGCATCCGGCCCACGGGCCAGCAGTTTGACACCCCTGATCTAGATAGTCCATTGAGTTAATCTAGCAGAGATGCTCTTTTATCCTGACATGGGAAAGAAAATGTGTGCAGATTTTGGAAGGAGGGGACGCAGAGTTGGAGATGGTAGAGGAAATTGGTGACTAGAACGCTTCCTAGGTTTGGGGTTAAAAGGAATATCCAGTTTGGCTCTGTCGCTCATTGAAAAATGGGTCAAAGAGAGGGCTTTACAAAATGGGGGAGAGGGCAGCAGTTTTGAATGGAGGAATGGGATAATGTTAGGATGACAGGGCAGATAGTCCTTGATTTATAGCCATTAGTTTAGTAATCATTCGAAGTTACAACAGCATTGGAAAAAGTGACTTACAACCATTCTCAGCCTCCCCATGGTCACATGATCAAAATTCAGGCCTTGGCAATCATCATGCATTTACAATGGTTGCCACATCTTTGGGTCCTGTGATCGGCATTCGCAACCTTCCCAACTGACTTCTGAAAGCAAAAGTTAATAGGGGAAGCCATTTTCACTTAATGATCATGTGATTCATTTAACATCGGCAATGGTTTGTTTAACAACCATGGCAAAAAAAGATGTAAAATCCAGTGTGACTCAACAACCGTGCTGCTTAGCCACAAAAATGTTGAAAGTCAGTTGTGATCGTAAGTTGAACATTACTTCTAGGCAGAAATGACAAGGATAGAGAGAGGGAGAATTAAAAAGGCCAAAGGATACCAAGGAAGAACGTTTAGACCACGGGTGTCAAACTGCCGGCCCGCGGGCCAGACGCGTCATCCGGAAGCCGCACCCACCCCATTGCCGGCAATGGCAAAACCGTCCCGATACGTTGCACGACGTCACATGACGTCGCGAGTTTGACATGTCTGGTTTAGACTGTTGGAATGGGACTTATCACAGCATAGGTTGCTCACTTTTGTAAGTAGCAGATCCTGGAGACATCTGAAGCGTGATCCAATCTGGGTCGGCCACCTCTATGTGACACAGAGAGGTTCCTTGAAGATGGGCTCCAGGATGAATCCGAAAGCTCAGAAGAACAAACCTCTGGTCCCAGTGAACAACCCAGATTGGATCCTGCAATATTCCCTTCATTTATGACATCTGAAGCACTTCATGATGCCTTAGAACAGAGGTCCCCAACCTTTTGGGCACCAGGGAGAGAGATTTTTCCACGGACAGGAGAGTGCATGGTTTTGTGTGCTGCCTGCATCCCGCAGATGAAGCTTTTCTTGTTTGTGCAGACTGGTTGCTGGCATGCTGCAGCCCTGTACCGGTCCACGGACCAGGGGTTGGGGACCCCTGCCTTAGAAGAATCTGTATATTTAGCCCTTTTTGTTTTTTTGCTCCCTCTGTGGCTGTGATCACTTTAAACGGAGGTGAAGAAGGCACTCTCTATTGGGTGGGTCAGAAGGGGTTGTGATCTCCAAGCAGTGGCACCAAATATAGCTCTCATCCTCTGTGCAGCAGCTGTGCTCCATGGAGTCGGCCATGATCCAGGCCCGGAAACGCAAGCGCACCAGCATTGAGAACAACGTGCGGGGTTCACTCGAGTCGTACTTTCTGCGCTGCCCCAAACCCAACCTGCAGGAGATTTCACAGATTGCTGATGACCTCTGCCTGGAGAAGGATGTGAGTGATCCCCATCTTATTGCATTTCCCCAAGCATCCAACCATCTCAGTGCACTAAATCCTAGCTCTCCAGGATAGAGATTTTGGTGTCCTGATTCGAAGTATGCATACTTTTTTTTTCCTTTTGTTTTGATTCAGCGCTTGGGAAAAATCAGGCTGACAGTTTTGAGTGGGTTGCATTCCAAAAGAACAAAACACTTTCTTTTAAAATATATATATACATATATATATATATTACCTTGGCAAACAATAGGGAATTAAAATTCTTTTTCTGCCCTGGGGTCAAAGAAGAAGTTAGAGTGATAGTCTATTCTGAGTACTTCCAGCTACCTAATTTAGAGAAAAATTGGTTTAAAACCGGGGTGTCAAACTCTCAACATCACGTGACGTGTCGCGATGTATCGTGACTTTTTTTCCATTGCCGGCAATGGGGTAGGCGTGGTTTCGCCATGACGCATCCGGCCCGGAGGCCGGCAATTTGACACCCCTGGTTTAGAAGATGATTTTTTTAGGTTGGGTGATAGACAGTACTCTGCACAGATTACTTACTTTTTCAGGATAAAAGTAAGGGAGCAGAATGCTTACTGCAGAACCCATGGAACAAAGATGTTCTGGCGTATTGTCGAAACTTAGGACAAAATGCCAAAATGTGAGGTATTTTCTTCTGAGTTCGGGACACTCTACCTGTCAATCTGGAAAAACCTCAAGTGACGTAATAACCCTATGATTGTCATAATAAACTTACCCTCTTTAATTTGAAAAAAGGTTTGCCTGTTGAATTACAGTTCCATTACACCTGATTGTAAGCACTCTTTTCAACTTGGTGACACTAAGATGTGTTGGACTATAATTTCTACAGGCTCTCTAAACACTCATGCTCATTGGCTATAATCAGATGAAGGAAAGCTACCTGATATCAACCTAAGCAAGTTGTGCTTCCTTTTTCTGGTTCTTTGGCTATAACTTTTCATAGAATACAGTACAGATAATTGAACAAACTTTGTTGCATTATATTCTTGATTAAATTATCTTTCCATTGATATATAATTTTATGGTACTACTCCCCCCCCCCAAAAAAAGTGGTGTTATTAGCCATCAAACCTCAAAAATACACTTTTCCCAAAAGGTTTCCACAATTTTGGCCACTACTGTATAATTCTAACCCAGGATGCCAAGACAAGTTTTATTTAGTTGCAGAAAATATTTTTTTCTCTTTCTGGCCGTTGCTTACTGTTTACATATGTTAAGTTGAATTCCTGCTTCTGGCTCTTAACATTGTGGCGATGAGCCTAAAGCTCATCCCATCATACAACTCTTGAGATTGTGTTCTACTAGCATCAACCAGACAGATGCCTCTGGAAATATATAAAGATCACAGCAACCTCTACTCATAATCTTAGTTCTAAGAACATATCTATGGAGATTCTCAAGAAAAGAAAGAAAAACTTTCTTGGTTTTTCCTTTGAAAATATTTCGCTTCTCATCCAAGAAGCTTCTTCTGTTCTCAGAATACAATGTAAGAGGATTAGTTCAGGTTCCATATAGCCTAGCATCAATATCCCATAATAGTCAGCCAGATGCTAAGGAAAATACAGGCACAAATGAATTTTCTTGCTTGTGTTTCCAAGCATCTACAGGTAGTCCTCAACTTATGACCAGTCATTTAATGTTATGACAGACCCCAACAAAGGGACTTGCGTGACCCAGATGTGAAGTCCCATCTGCCTTCACCCCCCCTATGGTCATGTGAACGCATTTTGGGCACTTGGCAGTTGACCCACATTTAGGGCCATTTGCACCACCCTGGGGTCATATTATTGATTTATGTTTTTCCCGGGAACCGGCATGGACTTCTGATTTCCAGAGAAACCCGCTCCATAACAAACAATGGGTTCATTTAATGACCGTGGCTTTTAACAACCACTGCAAAAAAAATCCATTGTCACAGAGTGACTTGCTTTACACCCTCAATTACAGTCATAAATTGAGGACTACCTGAACTCTACACATCAGGGAAGTCCTACTGATTAAATGAAACAAGATGTAGTCTCTCGAGTGCATTGTTGCCACTTTCTGCACTCTTTTCCAGCTCTGATTGCCAGTTATTTGGGAGATTTACTTGACTGTTCACAATATTCTGTAACTTCTGAAAGTTCTGAAACTTGAGCCGGCCACGAACAAGGAGTGTATATTGGAGGTGGTGACCCTTTGAATGCTGCATGCAACAAAATTTCATTTTGATGTATGTCGATTGGTGTACATTCAAAGTGACAATAAAGTTGTTGTTACTACTACGGACAGGAAGGCCTGGAGGAACGTTGTCCATGGGGTCGCGATGGGTCGGACACGACTTCGCAACTAACAACTACTACTACTACTACTACTTACTGCTATTATTGTTATTATTATTATTATTACTACTACTACTACTATTATTATTATTATTCCAAGAGTGGCTGCATTTGTGCCCCTTTTATGTGCTGGCATTCTGCTAATTAAAAATTAAACACTGACTCTACTGGCGCAAGACACTTAATTGATGAAATCGTTTGTATTTTGAGTCTCACGTTCTTTTCTTCCATCATCCACAAATAATTTAGGTCCTGGGATACTTGGGTGTCAGTAGGGATACCTTCAGATAAAAGGTCGTCCTTGGGCCATTCGCTTAGGGATCGTTCAAAGTTACAGTGGCATTAAAAAAAGGGACTTACAACTGGTCCTCACACTTAAAACTGTCGCAGCATCCCTGTGGTCACATGAGCAAAATTCCAGATGTTGGCAACTGTCTCATATTTGTGACGGTTGCAGTGTCATGTGATCACTTTTTTGCGACCTTCTGACAAGCAAAGTCAATGGGGAAGCCAGATTCACTTAACAACTGTGATACTGGCTTAACTGCAGTGTTTCACGGTGGCAAGAAAGATCATAAAATGGAGTAAAATTCATTTAATTTTAAACTGTTGCCTCACTTAGCCACAGAAATTTTGGCCTCACTTGTGTTTGTAAGGCGAGGACTTCCTGTATATATTTTCAAATGTACTATACGGTCTTCCCCAGTTTGCTGCCATCCAATGATTTGGATTCTAATCCTCAAGGAAGGAAGGAAAACCCAGAGAGCGCTATTGAGCCCTTGTGGCTCATTCCCAAATGGCAGAGTACTCAAGCTGCAAATGTTGTGTCTGTATCTGATGCATGTCCAAAGCACTCTGGTGTGGACCTTTATTGTTACCACAATTCTGAGGTGGGTGAAACCGGCAGATATTAAATCCCTTGGAAAGCTGACAAGCTTTCTTATGCTCTTGTTTTCATTGGCTTCACATTTCAGTACAATTCATATGGTTGGTTGCTGTTAAGCTTGAGGTGTTCTGTGAATCTAACCATTGCCATTTGGAAACCATGGATTATTGCTGAGCTCCCCAACCTGTGGGCCACATGAGTGGCTGACCAGTGCACGCGTTTGTGCACGCGTGTGCACAGCCTCATGTGAGCGTCGCCCCCACATGCGCCCCCACTCGTGTGAGCAACGGGTATTTTTGTGTGCGCGCACATGCGTTAACCTCCCACACGCACAAAACCATCCCTTCTTTACCCCCTCCTCCTTGCTCCAGGCTGCCAACCCCAAAAGGTTGGGGAACTCTGGCTTAGCTGGTGCAAACTGAATCATGAGGGGTCCTTGGTGCTCTCTGAGTTTGGTTGTGTGCTTGCAGATGTTTCATTACCCAAACTAGGTAACATCATCAGTGGTCATATGATGTTACCTAGTTTGGGTACTGAAACATCTGCAAGCAAACAACCAAGCTCAGAGAGCACCAAGGACCCCTCATTTCAAGCTTGAACTAGATATTCTCCTTTATTGGAAACTGAATCATTTGGTGGTTTATTAAACCCAAGGTCCACCTGGTGAAATAAACCAAGCTTGCGTAAACCCAACTGGGATGTCACCTTCAACATTTATCTGTGGAGATTCTCAGTCATCTGGGTCACGGCTGTCCCAAAGGTACTTTTTCAAAAGGCAACTGGACTTTCCTTTGTTTTGCTTGAAGACATTTCACTTCTCATCCCAAGAAGCTTCTTCAGTTCTACATTGTCTCTTAAAATCTCCCATGACTCCCGTTTAAAGGATGTGAACTAAATCTGAGAGCGCTCTGACTGCCCTGTTCAGTAGTTGTTAGGGTGTTAAACCCAGAGATTAACCTCAGATTTTCTTCTACCATTGGGCAGGTGATGTAGAGTCCTTCTAAACTTGGCCCTTTCATGACTTGTGGACTTCAACTCCCAGAATTCCCCAGCCAGGCATGCTGGCTGAGGAATTCTGGGAGTTGAAGTCCACAAGTCATAAAAGGGCCAAGTTTGAAGAGCCCAGTTCTAGAGGGTGGGCTGTGCAAGGAACTATGAGGAGAAGACCATTGTGGAGAGCATTAGCACAGTCCTCTGTCTCTCAACATATCAGCCTTATCATAGGCCCTGGTGGCACAATGGTTAGAATGCAGTATTGCAGGCAAACTCCTGCCCACAGCAGGAGTTCAATACTGACGAGGCTCACGGTTGACACAGCCTTCCATCCTACCAAGGTCGGTAAAATGAGGACCCAGATTGTTGGAGGCAATACGCTGACATTGTAAACCACCCAGAGTGTGCTGTAAAGCGCTATGGGGCAATATATACAGTAAGTCTAAGTGCTCTTGCTATAACTTACACGTGCTTTGTCTCGTCTCTCACCCCTGTAGGTAGTACGCGTCTGGTTTTGCAACCGCCGCCAGAAGGGCAAGCGCAACCCAGGAGCTGGGTCTCGGGATGAGTGCGATGGTCCTACCGTCCCCCAAGCATGTCCCCATGGGCCACTCCAAGCTCCGCCCCACGGGCTTGGCCCCGTCCACCACCAGCTGCCTCCACCACCCCAGGGCTACAACACGACTGCCTTTGCTGCCGTTTACTTGCCCCAGTTCCACGAAGGAGATGTTTTTATCGCTCCCGCCCCGACCTCGGCTGTAATGGGCCACCCAATGCATTCCACCTGAGGAGCCTGTCTAGCCAACCTCGGCGTCTTAATTTTTAATCTCAGGGAGGTCCTCCGGCCATTTTCTTTCTATTTCTTAGATTTGTTATCCTTTAGGAAAGGAAGAAGAGGCCAAAGCTTAGGCTTTTGCCCGTCTTTCTTTTACACTCAGGGATGCAGAACTTCTTGGTGAGGCTTTTCTAATCAGGGTTTTAAAAAAAGATTTTTAACAATGATTTCCTATATATTTTGAAAAAGCAACAGCTGCTTCTGAAAGTGGCTCTCATTCCCAACCCTTGTTGTCTCCTCAGGATCCGTAACAGCTGGTCTTTTATTAGTTTGGTGTGCACACGTTGACCCACCCCAAATCCAGATGCTTCTGTCTTCCAAGGACCAAGCAGATTTTGGGGGAATGGACCATAATTGGATAGCATTGACCACTTTTAATTAATGCATGCTGAGATGGCAGGGCTTATAAAGGCTTCAGAGTGGGCTTTGTTCTCATAACTATCCAACACAAAGCCATGTGATTTTGAGGTTCACCTCTTTGTGAACCTGAAGAATCCCATGGTTTTGTGATTTTCTTTGTGGAACTCAACTCCCCTGCAGATAGAAAGGACTTGGGTTTCATTTTTCTCCTCTCCCTCCCCATCCTATCATTTTTTAGTACAAAATTTCTTTCATGGGTGACCTACGTCAAAGCATTCTTGTGTCCAAATGTGTATGATCTAACCAAGAAAAGTCCTTAAAAGCTTACTGAAATCTTTTGGTTTGGTTCTTTGTCCACCCTGCCGCCCCAAGATGGAGAGCCCTTAGTTGTGTCCCCAGAAACATTCTCCTTTTGACTTCAACTGCCATTGCAGTCCTCAAAAATCAGATTTTAGATGATGCCCTTTTCTCCTGAGTACACACAAGATGCTGGATACGCATCTTCTCCCTCTGAAAATCCACAATCTTAAGACACAAGAACGCATGGTATGAGATATATTTTGAGCAGGATATTTTTCAAGGACCAGATGCCCCATTTTTCCTCCCTGCCCTGCTACAAATTCAAAAGCAGGCCAATAATACATCACAGGAAAAACCAAACATGGAAAGGAAGCTAGCTCTAAAATATTGAAAGTCATACCCCGTTCCTCATTTCTTTCATAACACACTATTGTATCTGGCGTGGGAGAAAAATGTTGGTGGCTGTATTATTTTAATCATAACCTCATAACGATTTAACTTTGTATTTGATTTTCCTAATTTGCTCAATTGTTTGCATGACATAAGAGGCCTCCATTAAAAAAATGTTGACTGATTTAACATAAGCATGAAAGTGGTTTTTTTTTTAAACAAAAAAATCAGGAGTATCTTTGAATCAAGAAAGTTGCACTGGCCCCAATTAAACCAACCAAATACCGCTTTTCTTTGTTTTCATGGCCTGTGGATTACTTCACACATCATACTAGTTCGAATAGCCTAGTTTGCACACAACACCAATGTATGCTATGGATCAGTGTTGCAAAATCAGGACACCAGGGGTTACTCAAACCATAGTCTAAAGCTTGTGGCCAATACCACTCCGTAAATAAAAGTGCTATCCATGAACATCAGGGGTCTTCAAACTTGGCCCTTATATGACTTGTGGTCTTCAACTCCCAGAATTCCTCAGCCAGGCATGCCTGGCTGAGGAATTCTGGGAGTTGAAGTCCACCTGATAAACATGATTGACCTCATTGTTTATCCACATCTCTCTGAATCCAGGTGCCTATATTTGGGGATGGAGGAATGCAGTGTGGACACCATTTACAGTTTTGTATTCAGGTAGTCCTGGAACTACAACAGTTCATTTAGTGACTTCAAAGTCACAACAGCACTGAAAAAAAGTGGCTTATGACTGTGTTTCACACTTATGACTGTTGCAGCAGCCTCACGGTCACGTGATCAAAACTCAGGTGCTTGTCAACTGACTCATGATGGTTGCGGTTACATGGGTTATGTGATCACCTTTGGTGACCTTCCGGCAAACAAAGTCAATGGGGAAGCCAGATTCACTTAGCAACCATGTTACTAACTCAACACCTGCAGTGATTCACTTAACAACCATGGCAAGAAAGGTTGTAAAATGGAGCAAAAACTCACTTGGACAACTGTCCTGCTTAGCGACAGAAATTTTGGCCTCAATTGTGGTCATAAGTCAAGGACTACCTGTTAATGACAAACGTCATTAATTCCTACTCCATGGTTTCTAATCAATTGCCCATAAGGGGATTCTCCTGATTGCAACTTTTATTTGAATATCAGCCACTTACCAAGCCATTTTGCAGAGATCACTCTTGGGATGAGTCTTAGCATTAATACTCTCTATTTGGCATGTGCATACAGTATATCTAAGTGCAGTACAAACCCCAGGGGTTGTGTTTGTCCACAACCACCACCATGGAAGATAGATTAGCCAAGAATGACTAGCCTGAAGTCACCCAGCAAGCTGTAGTTACATAGGGTTACATTTATTTTATTTTTTTGCTTATTGGCATAATTGCTGTCCAATTAATCAGATCTAGAACTTCATTTATTATTCAGTTTCTGGGCTAGTTTTTTTTCTTGAAATTATTGGTTGATATTTTTTTCTGAAAGTGAAGAGTAACTTTATATCTCCTTTGACACCTGAAGTAGTAAAAAAGGGAGGGAAGGAACGGAAGAAGAAAGCAGTTAACGTGATAAACAATGACAGGATTGGGCTCAACATACTGTGTGAATTGTTCAACTCAAAGCTTCAGGTTATCTTAGCTTCCTCCTCAAATTTTCTAGATCACTTCCTATTATATTTCTGCAATTTTGCCATTAGCATCCCAAATGCTACCGATGCACGGGGTTTTCTCTTCCAGCCCCTCCGAGGAGTTCAGGGGCACAAAAAACTCTGACACTCTTTCCAGCAAATCCCAGCTTTGGTATTTGTGGATTTCAATTCCCAGCATTCTCAGCAACGCCCACGCTGGCTGAGACATTATGGGAACAGTTTTTTAAATTAAATAATTAAATACACTCATGTGCCCCCCCCCCCAATTTACATGTGGTGAATCCAGGTGGCTTACAAAATTAAAACAAGGTTGGGGAACAGTTGTTTAGGATAGGAAGAAAATGCTGAACAAGCCCTGAATGTAATCCAGTGGGATAAAATGATATGTTGGTTGAAAAAAATGGAAGTAACAAAAATTAAACCGCGTTGTGTAAAAGATAAGACTATCTAGGGGAACTAGAACTCTCTTTGCTGCAATATCTTTCAAGCAGATTTATTTTTTTAACATTGGGATATTTGAGTGAGAATCTCTGCAGAATTTCTGCCAAATATGCCGGGCGCCTCCACTTGACGTTTGCCATTGCTTAAATGCAAGGGTAGGCAACCTTGGCTCTTGTATGACTCATGGACTTCAACTCCCAGAATTCCTGAGCCAGCATGGCTCAGCTTGGAAACCTCTCCCTTTCCCCTCAGCATGGCTAGCTCAGGAATTCTGGGAGTTGAAGTCCACGAGTCATAAAAGAGCCAAGATTGCCTACCCCTGGCTTAAATAATACAGACAGTTCTTGACTTATGGCCTCAGTCGAGCTCAAAATTTCCCTTGTTAAACAAGACAGTCGTCAGGTGAGTTGTGCCTCATTTTACGACCTTTTTTTTTTTGCCACAATTGTTTAGTGAATCGCTGCAGTTCTTAAGTGAATCATGCAAGCATTAAGCAGATCTGGCTTCCCGTATTGACTGTTTGTCAGAAGTCAGCTAGGACTTAAGAAATGGTGATTCACATGATATACACACACACCGGGGACAGTGAGACTGTCAAAAATGCAGGCCGGTTGGCGAGCACGCGAAGTTTTGATCATGTGACAAGCATGCTGCAACTGTTGCAAGTGTGAAAAACAGTAACGAGTCACTTTGAACGGTCGCTAAAGGAATGGTTACGTTGAGGATTACCTGTACTGTATTGAGCAAAAGACACCCATGAGGCCATTTCATATCCAAAAGGAAGCTAGAAAGGAACAGGACAACACTCAAAAAAAAACCCCTCAACCCACATTTTAAAGTTCTCACAAGGGACTTGTAATGCAGGATCCAAGCTGGCTCGGTCACCAGGACCAGAGGTTTTAGTCTTCCGGGTTTTCGGGTTATTAGAATGTGGGTTTTGGGTTGTTTTATGCCAGGGGTAGGGAACCTTGGCTCTTTTATGACTCGCGGACTTCAACTCCCAGAATTCCTGAACCAGCCATGCTGAGGGGAAAGGGAGAGGTTTCCAAGCTGAGCCATGGTGGCTCAGGAATTCTGGGAGTTGAAGTCCACGAGTCATAAAAGAGCCAAGGTTGCCTACCCCTGCTCTATGTATAGTAATACACATTCTGGTGAGAGAAGTTCCCTGAGGATGGGCTCCAGCATGACTCCAAAAGCTCGGAAGATTAAACCTCTGGTCCCGGTGACCGACCCAGATTAGAATCCTGCAACCTTACCCTGGGGCACAAATACAGGTAGTCCTCGACTTACAACGGTTCATTTAGTGACCGTTCAAAGTTATGGCCTTGAAAAAAGCGACTTAGGACCCTTTTTCACACTTATGACAGTTGCAGCATCCCCATGATCACGTGATTAGAATTCAGATGCTTGGCAGCTGACTCATATTTATGACAGTTGCAGTGTCCCCAGTGGTCATGTGATCCCCTTTTGCGACCTTCTGACGAGCAAAGTCAATGGGGAAGCCAGATTCATTTTACAGCCCTGTGACTCACTTAACAAGTGCAGTGATTCAGTTACGTGGCAAGAAAAGGTGGCAAAATGGGGCAAAATTCACTTAACAAATGTCTCAGCAGCATAAATTTTCGGCTCGTAAATCGAGGACTACCTGTATTTGTGAACTTGGTAATATCTGAGATCACAGTGAGGATGTTGAGCATTCTTTCAACAGGTGAAAACCGTAATTACACTGCCATAAGATTGTTTTCAAGGAAAAACAATTAGTTTGAACACCTCTAGTTCAGTCTTATCACATTTATGCAACCACTAAGTTTGTAGTTTAGGTTTATTTCAATGCTAAGATCAAGCCTGTTGCAAGATGAGAAATATTGTTACACGAAAAGGATACCCTCCCTTCCTTCTCCTTAAAAAGGCAAAACAAGCTTGCCAAATGCATAAGAATAAAAATTTAATGCCTCTTTCCTAAATTACGGAAGTCTTTGGTTGAGTTTCTTGTTTGCTTCTGTGGCAGCAATTTTCCTGTAAACCTACAGGAGTAGCTTATTTTTCATTTTGGCATATTACAAAGCGGGTTTCCCAGATTGAGTCACTAGAGGCGGCAAACGCGAGCAAATGCGCTGCAGAGAAGTCTGATAGTGAAGCCAGGATGAACAGAAACGGGATTGAAATTAAGAATCGCCTTTCCTTTTTTTTAACTGCAAAGTGCTTTGGTTGACACATCTTGGGGAAACAAAGCAGCCACTGGGGCAGAACCTATGGTTTACAGCAAATATCCTTTTTCCAGAGGGGTTCAGCTTTTGATTTCCTGTTGTGTCTTTTGCTAGCAGAAGCCTTGTATTTGAACAGATTCCCCGGGAGATGGAGCCCGCTTCTAGCCCTTTCCCCAGGTTGAAGATTCTTCATTCTGTGGCTTGACCAGTCCCGTCTCCCCTCCTAAGCTGGAAGATACGGTTCGTTCCAGATGTGTAGCCGAGAGAGGCTGGGATCTGCTGTTCAACATCTAGACAAGCACAGATTCCCTGTCATTTGGCATTGATCTATAGCTAAGTACAGTTGAATGAGGATTTCCCTTTTCCAAAGGGAAATGGTACCTCCCCAGTTTTCAGTCAAGTGAAGTGCCTATGTAGCTGGGATGCCTTGTGCATACACATCTGCACATATCTTATGGCCAGATTTAAGAAATGGTTTCCGTTTCTATGTTAGAAATTATGGCTACTGAGCATTCTCGAGAAAGATTAAAACCAGCAACTCGCCCCCTTTATCACGTGCAAAAAACCCTTAGAGAAAGGAAAAACACACCACACTGCTCAATAAACTTAAGGGAGCCTAAGCTTTTGCAGCCATATTGGCAGTTTGCCATTTTGGCTAGACGAGGGTCTGCGGTATTGTTTGATCCGGGAAGGCATATGAATTTGGTCTCCCTTGAAAACCACCAGACTCGCTGCTTGCCTTTCATTTTACAGAATAGCTTCACTGTCTGCACAATGTACAATGTGGATAATGCTGTAGGAACCCTCTGAGACCAACAAAGCAACACATTTGTCTTCAAGATGCTACAAGACTAGTGCTTCTCAAACTTGGCAGCTTTTAAGATGTGCAGACTTCAATTCCCAGAATTCTCCAGCCAGCCAGTCCACATAGGCTGGCTGGGGAATTCTGGGAATTGAAGTCCGCACATCTGAAAGGTGCCAAGGTCGATAAATAACTGTTCCAGGCTGCTTCTTTTAATGCATAAGAGGAGCCTAGTTAAATCAGAAGGAGCACTCAATTATGTGTCTGCCTTATTAGCGTATAAAGTGCAAGGAGCTTTTTAAAAAAAAAGTCAAAAAGCAATCGCTAAAAGAGTAAAATCCTCCCCTTTCTTTCCCCACTAGTCTCAGCCCGGTGTTGGAGGTGAGAACAGAGGGTGAAAAGTGAGGATGGAAAACCTTTCCTTCCTTGTTGCTCTTGGGTGTAACATTCAAGCAGACTCCCGTCGCTTTAAATACGGACAAAGCAGATGGTGAACGCTACCAGCCCCAGCCTCATCAATTCGAATAAAAGCCCGTTCATCTCTCTGGAATTTAGAACTCTTTTTTTGTTTTTTTCATTTACTTCTTCATCTTTTAACTCCATGCTTGCTTCTCCATCTGCCATTCCCACCACCACCGCTCCACCCCCGTCAAAGAAAGAGCAGAAGGTGTCCCTCTTTCAAGGCATATCCTATTCTTGGGAAATTGTCCCATGCGTGAACTTAAGTGAAGATTTGAAGAGCCTCAAATCTGGAGATGCAATTCTTGGAACGGCCTTCCCAAGTTTGCTTTTTCTGTGTTTTCTCCCTGTTGTAAGGCACTGATGGCGATCAGACCATTTGGTGTGGATCAGAAAGCTGGTGCCAAGCTGACTTTGACCTATTCGGCTGTTTTATGAATTTGTTGCCTAAGTCAACTGACGTATGGATTGTTCTTCCCTGCACAACTTCTGCAGGGCTTGAAGAATCGAAAGACTTCAGGAGTGGCGCCTCTGCACCAGGAGTCCATTGCCTTGTTCTCCAGGCTCTTGTGGACCTTCTCCAGATGATCACCAGGTAGCAGTTTTACAACATGATACATTCCCACAAACACTAGCGTGGCACGTTCTCAGCACGGCAACCATTTCCCAAGAAATGGGGAGGACAACTTTAGGAGTCTATGTGTCCAAGGTTGCTCACCCCATTCTGTCTAAGGGGGGGGGTTGATTCCTTTCTACGTAGCCACAGCTCACCCTATTCAATCTCTGCTTCCTTATCTTTGAAGGAAGGCTTACCCTGTGCAAATTTTCAGTAGTCTACATGCATCCATCAGGGATCTTATTTTTTAAAAAATCTTTTTGGTCACTGATGGGACCCGTTTTCTGTGGAGAATTTTCTGGCATTATGAGCGGCAGGCGACACACCGAAAATCCGCCTCTTTCACCACGCTGTAACTGCAACCCACACAGGCCACGTGGTACCAGGCGTCGCAGCCATCGCACTGGACCCACTCCACCATCTCATCCTGGGGAAGGCGGCACCGGGGAGCCGCACACGGCTCCAGGGCAGACAGTGACTGGGAGAAAACTTGGCCAGCGCTTCCCAAAGGATTCTTCCGAGGCCGGCCACGACGCTTTCTGGAAAGAAGCGAAACAGAGATAACACATTTGTAACGTATCATAATCGCCCAAGCTCATTTCCTGAAATAGTGTCACACCTGCCCCAACTTAGATCTTTAGGAAAGAGAGACCCTCGACTCCATTTGGTTGAAGTGATAGGTTTTTTTACTAAAGACAAGTGGTTGCAGCGAAAGTTAAGGGTAGATCTGAGTATTCCTGTGCAACATTTTACAACTTTCCCCTTTCCCTGGCCCTCCCTCCTTGACCAGTTCAACAGTGTCCAATAACATCCAGGTTTGATGTTTTGGGAACTGCTTTGAAGCTGGACACTTCTTGAAGTAGTTTTACATTCCGTTCCCAGGATAGGTGTCCTTGACAGCTGATTTATTCCAGTTTGACACTTCTGGTTCCTGTCAGCTTGTTTCCCTCCCCCCCTTTCATTCATCTTCTCTGCAGCCCAAGCTTCCCCAAATTCCTTCCCTCTCCCCTTTCAGTTTACAGCAGGATGCCAATGAAGCAAAGCGAAGCAACTGAAGCTGGCATACCTGACAAATAGTCAAGATCATATCAGAATTGCTCATTTAAAAACAAACATCTCCCAAATCTTCTGTCAGGCCCTGTAGCAAAGCCTAACACTGATTCCAAGCACAATTCCCAGAGTTTTCTTTAGCGAGATTTATTTTTTTAAAAAAAAGAATAGGACATGTTTACGAGAATTCCAACAAATGAAGTGTTTTCCATTTAGAACTAATTTATTCTCATGTGTATTAGGGACAAGGTGTTTTTGTTTTGTTTTTTTAAAGTTTGCTTCAAGTCACCTTTCTATGCCTGGGAAAGACTTTTTCCCCACTGCAAACAAGAGAAGGTTGCCTTAACAAAACAATCTCCTAAATCTTGGTATGAGTCTGAGAACCAGCCATTCCATCTTCTATTATTCAATCTGCTGTACTAAACTGTATTGTCTAAATTCCATTCAAGAGAGAATAAAGTTCACATTTCCAAACTCAAAACCACCAGTGTGGGAGGAAAGAAGGGAAGGAGAGGTTAAGAGTCACAAAACTGGAGAAGATGCAGGAAAGGGCAATCAAGATAAATAAGCGGGGTGTTGCTGTAGGTTTCCTACAAGGAAAGATTAATGTGTTAGGCCTTTCTCTCACTGGAAGCTACTTCAGAGTCAGCCAATGTCAAGACCTTTGTCACTAAGCAGCTAATAAATATGTCAAATAAATGGTGATAATCACCTATTAGACCATTATATTATTCCTCTAAGACAGGGGTCTTCAGACTTGGCCCTTTTATGACTTGTGGACTTCAACTCCCAGAATTCCTCAGCCAGGCACGCGCGCCTGCCGCTCACTTAAATGGAGCGCTCACCCGCTCGCCAGCTGCTCGTGCAAGTGAGGATGCACGTGTGCAAGCTTGCCGGCCGTTTCTGCGGCCTGGTGGCAAACCCCTCACGGCCCACAGGTTGGGGACTCCTGCCATACACCGAAGGCATACAGAATGCTGTTACCTTCCCACCAAAGTGGTACCTATTTATCTACTTGCACTGGTATGCTTTTGAACTGCTAGGTGGGCAGGAACTGGGGCAACGGACGGGAGCTCCCCCCTTGCGCGGAGCTCGGGTCTTGAACCCGGGCTGTCAGCTCGCCAGCTGACAAGCTCAGGGTCTTTAACCGCTGAGCCATCGCGCCCCCTTAAGAGAAGTAAGGTTGCATATATCATAAGACCTTTAAAGGGACTCACCCACTTGGTGTGATATGAAGTTTTGGTTCGACATCTTCCTGGATGGTTTTGCTCCCTTCCTGCATTCTTTGCTGGAGCCTCAAATTGCTACTCTGGCAACACCGGTAAGTCCCCAAGCGCTGCTCCTTATCTGGGGGTGGCTGCTCTTCTTCCAGACGGGCGATTTCATCCTCGAGTTCAGGAAGCACCGTGTGAACCGACTTACGGCGATTGCGGGATGGTTTCGGCTGGGCAGGAGGATCTGCGCACTGGCTCCGGCTCAGAGAGAAAGTGAAGGGCTGGGGCTTCAGCTTGCTAAGGCTGCCGATGGAGCTGAGGATGAGGGTGGCTTTGGGGCGGCAAGAGAGGGAGGTGGACGAATGACGGGACAGGGGGCGGATGCGATGGTTGTCGGAAGGCAAGACGGGCCGGAAACCGGAGGAGGAAGCCCAGGGGGCTTTGGGTTCGGTGATAGCTGCAAAGTCTTGCGGCCGGACACGGACTTTCTGGAAGAGGAAATAAAACTCGGAGTCGCCGTGTGGTGGTGGCAACACGCAACCCTCGGGCACTGGGCTGGAATGGCCGAAAGTCAAAAGGTCTCCATCGTTCAGATCCACCCGCTGGCCGTGGGACATGCGGAGGGCATTGATGTATGTACCTGAAAGGATAATTACACAGGAGGAAAAGTGTTACAAGTAGTCTAGTCCTCAACTTATGACCGGCCGCTAAGCGTTTGAAGTCACAACAGACTCCAAAAATGTATTTAGGACCCAAGTTCTGATGGGCAGTTCCCCGCACCCCATGATCACATTTGGGGCACGTTGACGGCCATTTGCAGCATCCCAGTCACATGAACCTGATATATGTTCTTTTTTTTGTCAGAAACGGGCATTTACTTCCAGCTTCTGGCAAAAAATGCCCACCACAGACAATGGGTTCGCTTAACGACTTTGGCATTCACTTAAGAACTGCTGCAAAAAAAAAAAAAAGTTGTAAAATCAGGTCAATCCTATGATGACTAGCTTAAGGACAGGTATGACTTACAACCATAATTCTGAGTTCAATTATGGTTATAATAATAATAATAATAAAGTTGGAAGGAACCTTGGAGGTCATCTAGTCCAACCCCCTGCTCAGGCAGGAAACCCTATACCATTTCAGACAAATGGCTGTCCAGTCTCTTCTTGAAAACTTCCAGTGTTGGAGCATTCACCGCTTCTGGAGGCAGGTTGTTCCACTGATTACTTGTTCTAACTGTCAGGAAATTTCTCCTTAGTTCTAGGTTGCTTCTCTCCTTGATTAGTTTCCATCCGTTGCTTCTTTGTCCTGCCTTCGGGTGCTTGACTCCCTCTTCTTTGTGGCAGCCCCTGAGATATTGGAACGCTATCATGTCACCCTTAGTCAAGGTTTAAATGTACTTAAATGCTGGTTAGCCAAGCCATTATCTTTTTCAAATGGGCTGGTATGTGCAAAACACGTGAAGGGAAATTGTTCTTCACCCAAGATACATAACTGATTTATGACAGGAAGGGGCAACTGGCCACACAAGGCCCTCACCACTGCACAACTTTGTAGCCAGTAGTCTTCCTCTCAGGCTCTGAGTGTGTATGGGCCAGTATTAGTTAGACACACTAATATGTGGAATTCTTCACAATCATCCCATTTAGCAGAAGCAGATAACGATAAAAGAAGATGGACATTTAGAAAAGTGTTTTGTCACAAGTACTTGTAGCCACTTAATAGTCAGGTTTACAATGAGGCATTTTTTAAAATATTGCACCTGTGCAGGATCAAGTCAGGTTCTCACGCATTGCAACACACCAAGAGAGAAGCAGAGAAGTGAAAAAAGAAGCATGTTTTCTAAGTGTGAGTTACAGGTGGTCGTTGACTTACAACAGTTCATTTAGTGATTGTTCGAAGTTACAACAGCACTGAAAAAAAGTGACTTATGATCCTTTTCACACTTACGGCCATTGCAGCATTTCCATGGTCATGTGATCAAAATTTAGATGCTTTACAACAGATTCATGTTTATGACGGTTGCAGTGTCCCGGTGTCATGTGATCACACCTTTTGTGACTTTCTGACAAGCAAAGTCAATGGAAAAGTCAGATTCACTTAACAACCGTGTTACTGAGCAACTACAGCGATTCACTTAGCAACTGTGGCCAAAAAAATCATAAAATGGGACAAAACAACTGTCTCACATAGCAATAGAAATTTTGGGCTCAATTATGGTCATACATTGAGGACTACCTGTATTGTAGTTTGTTTCAGATCTGGCCTTTTGGAATGCATGTTTCTCCTTCAGAAATGAACTTGACTTTTCAAGTATAAGGTTGACGCCCCTTATATAAATAATATCTGTACTAATCTAAGCAATTATTCAACTTCTGAGTTGTGGATTTTGTTCTGAAGCTCTCAAAACAAATGAACAAATAAAAGCAATTCTTCTTAATTCTCAAAAATCCAAATGTGCTCAAATTCAATACATTTAGGAAGAAGTGTCTGAACTCTTTGGTGTATTGGTTAAGGCACCAGGCTAGAAACCAAGAGACTGTGAGTTGGACCAATCACTCTCTCAGCCCAACCCATCTGACAGGGTTGTTGTTGTGGGAAAATGTGTTGGCCACCTTGAGCTATTTATAAAAATAATAAAGGTGGGATGTAAATAAACAATTAGGCCAGAATTTAGCAGCATAATACAGGTAGTCCTCGACTTACGAAAATTGAGCCCAAAATTTATGTTGCTAAGCAAGACATTTGTTAAGTGAGTTTTGCCCCATTTTACAACTTTGCTTGCCACAGTTGTTAAGTAAATCACTACAGTTTTAAGTTAGTAACATGGTTGTTAAGTAAATCTGGCTTCCCCATTGACTTTGCTTGTCAGAAGGTTGCAAAAAGTGATCACATGACCCTGGCACACTGCAACCATTATAAACACAGGTCAGTTGCCAAGTGTCTGAATTTTGATCACGTGCCACAGGGATGCTGCAACGGTCGTAAATGCAAAAAATGGTCAGAGTCACTTTTTTCAGTGATGCTGTAACTGAAAAGGTCCCTAAATGAACCGTTGTAAGTCGAGGACTACTTGTATTCACAAGAACTCACCATAACTGCTACAGTCCACCAGGCCCACTCGCCATTCCCCCGCCATGCTGTCAGCATCTCGTTCTGCGTGTATCTCTGCATGGACCCGAGAGATCAAGGCTGGGTTTTGCTCCGACACCAGAATGACATCACAAACTTCAGTTCGGCGACCCAGACGATAAATGCAGCTGGGCTTGGCAGGTCGGAAAGTGTAGAGATCCCGGTTTGGCAAATCCCCAGAAGAGGCCGGGCCCATCCGGAGTAACTGGAAGCAGGGCAGAGCTTCAGAAAGCATGGCTAGATCTCCCTCACTCCAAAGACAGTGTCAGTGTCAGGTGACAAGCAAGTCTGGCAAGGTTCAGTCACTCCACCGAATGCCAGCAAGTTGACTTTCACCTGTGGCAGCAGCAAACTTTTTAATGGAAAAACAGCAATACCAAGTGCAAGAGAATAGGGTCAATTGCAAGCTGAGATTGCTACAAAAATTGGCTGAATGCCCCAAACCACAGCTTGTGCAATGACAGGTTCATCTCTACCTGAAAAGGGAGGGGGGCAGACAGGGGTCCTTCCATCAGCACACAGCTTCCTAGATTAATCCAGATTGATTTAACTGCAAAGGAAAAAAAACAAGGCTTCCTCAGTCAGGCAACCTGTTTCATCTCATCCTGACACTCATTGGTTGATTATCAGTTGCAAGACCCCCTTCAGACATTTAAGGACAATTTCCTCAAGAGCAATTTCTTGAGGACACCGACTCCCGACCCGCATTGCGGGAGCAAACACCCGTTTCTGTAAATTGCCATGGGAAGTTTTGCATGAAGTCTTTTTTTTTTTTTTTACTCTGCCGCGAGTGTAGGAAGATTCCAGGCTTCCAACTGCAGGACAATAAATAAATCACGACCCTTAAAACTACTCGAAGCTCCCGAGTTGGCGGAAATCAGGATGCAGATCTCGATGGACAGGCTCGAAACCGGCTCGACTTTCTCAGCAGACCGGGATCCTCAAAGGAATTCGGATTTTATATCAGCGGCCAAGTTGCAGGTTTTTTTGTCAGTCTCTCCGGTTTCCCCGGCAGCAAAGCCGACGATGACCGCCCTTCCTTGCAAGCAATTCTGGAACATCTACGCCCCGCTCTACCAGGTAACGTGGTTCCAGAACCCGGGCATCACCGTAGCAACAATATCTCGGGGGGTGGGAGGGTTCTTGAACCGCCGTCTCCTTGGCGACGCCTCGAATTACCTAGGAACGCTCTTCTGGAATCTTGTCTGCTCGCTTCTCGCCCAGGCGGCGGCAACGAGTCGAGAGTTTCTCCGCTGGCGGCTCCTTGCAAAGCCGCTCCCCGGGCTCCGAGCGGCGCGCGCTGCCCTCCAATTGGCCCAGCTGAAGCGAGCGGAAGGAGGAACGGCAGTAGCCTCCGATCCCTATTGGCCGCTCGCAGCGAAAGCCCGCTTTCCCGTTGGCTGGGAAGGCTCGAGGGCGGTCGGCGAGCATAAGCGCGCGCGAGGCCGACGCCGGGCTGGGGCGAAGGAAGGCCCTGATTGGTGGGAGCGTCGGACTGGGCTTGGGCGTCGTGGCGGGTTCGGCCGGCGGAAGACGATTGGGCGGCAGAAGGGGGAGGGCGGGTCCTTGAGGGACAGGAGGAGCGATAACTATTGGCGGGATGGGCCGCTTTGGCCCCGCCTTCCGAGCTTTGCTTTCTAGATAGAAAGTTGCCAAGTGCTGGTAATCCTTGATTTACAACAGCTCGTTTAGTGACAGTTCAAAGTTACAACAGCACTGAAAAAAAGCGATTTAGGATCATTTTTCACTTACGACCTTTGCAGCATCCCCATGGTCATGTGATCAAAATTCAGCTGCCTTGGCAACTAGTTTATATTCATGACCGTTGCTGGGTCCCATGTGATCACTTCTTTCCCACTTTCGGACAAGCAAAGTCAATGGGGAAGCTAGATTCACTTAACAACCAGGTTACTAACTTACCAACTGCAGCAATTCACTTAACAACTGAAAGGTAGTGAAATGGGGGCAAAACCCACTTAACAAATGTCTCTTAGCAACATAAATTTTGGGCTCAATTGTGGTGGTAAGTCAAGGACTATCCTTCAAAGGATGGGCAGGAGGTGACGTGGCATGGGAATTCGCAAGAAGGGTTCCTTGTTTGAAGAGCTGAATGTGGCACCTTTGAAGGAATGGATGGAAACTAATCAAGGACAGAACTAGCCTAGAAATAAAGAGAAATGCTAATGCCATTTCTTGGACAGACTGCTGGTTTGAAAGGGGTCAAAGAGGCCATCTATGTCAAAATTGAACAGCCCTCTCTCAACAGACGGGGAGGGATATGACATCACCTATCTCCAATCTACAACACAGTCCTTTCAGCAGTTCCAAGAAGGCCACACACATTTGCACTACTCAGGTGACCCTGGTGACAGATAAACCTTCAGGTGGCATCAACAACTCTCTAAAAGAATGCAAATGACCAGCTGTCTGCAAGGAGTATAAATCCTTCCATTCCCCACCATCCAGTCAGAGCTGAAGATGGATGCGAAGTGAAATGTCTTCAAAGAAAAACAAGGAAGTCCAGTTGTTTCCTGAAAAAGCACCTTTGGGACAACCATACCAAGATGACTGAGAACCTCCATAGACAATCACTGATATACAAATTTATTTAAAGCGTCAGAATATGTGTGTGTAAGGTATATGAACAATACAATACAGTATAGGAGATAATATATTAAGATAAAACCATAATAAAATCACAATATGGAGCCATAGAATTACAATGGGATGGATGTTATAATTTGATATCTAAAGAAGTGAATCCTCTAACTCAGAGGTGTCAAACTGCCGGCCTGCGGGCCAGATGCGAAACCACGCCCACCCCATTGCCGGCAATGGCAAAAAATCGTGATACGTCGCAACACGTCACGTGACGTTGCGAGTTTGACACCCCTGCTCTAACTGCTTCTAGTGTGGCTTTGGTGAGATCATCCCAGGTGCCTTGAAACAATCTAATTAATGTCAAGAACACTATAGCAAGGAATAGGCCTAGCTGTTGTGTAACATCAATTGGTATGACTTTCAGAGGTCCTAAACTATTTTTCCCAATCCAAAAATATGGGAGATCTGTGATAGTCTTTCTGAGAAAATCAGAACTTGATAAAAGAAGTAAAATATAAATTTATTTACATCATGTTTTATTACAAATATCTGCTCTCTCTTGCTTTCCAATTATCTTCCCACTGTATTTTTAAGTGTCCATAACGGTGTTTATATTTTTGTCAGGCTCTTCCTCCTCCAAGATAGCAGCACCCAGAGTTTGTAAGTTATCCAACACAGCAAATAGGGATTCTGTGAAAATAAATTTTTTTTTAAAAGGATATGATGTGATAGAGACAGGAAGTAATAATAATAATAATAATAATAATAATAATAATAATAATAATAATAATAATAAAGTTGGAAGGGACCTTGGAGGTCATCGAGTCCAACCCCCTGCTCAGGCAGGAAACCCTATACCATTTCAGACAAATGGCTGTCCAGTCTCTTCTTAAAAACTTCCAGTGTTGGAGCATTCACCACTTCTGGAGGCAGGTTGTTCCACTGGTTAATTGTTCTAACTGTCAGGAAGTTTCTCCTCAGTTCCAGGTTGCTTCTTTCCTTGACTAGTTTCCATCCATTACTTCTTGTCCTGCCCTCAGGCGCCTTGGAGAATAGCTTGACTCCCTCTTCTTTGTGGCAGCCCCTGAGATATTGGAATACTGCTATCATGTCACCCCTAGTCCTTCTTTTCATTAAACTAGACATACCCAATTCCAGCAAACGTTCTTGATATGCTTTAGCCTCCAGTCCCCTAATCATCTTTGTTGCCATCAACAAAATCCTGGATCAAACATCCTTAAACTAGAAGGAAAAGTAACACTAAAATTTAGAAAAGAAGACTCTGGAACTTTTACAAATAAGCTATCAATAAGAATTGCAAAAGATTACAGGAAGCAAGATATGACACTTAATGTTAACTAGAGATAACACAGGGGGAAAAATAGAACTGTTGAAGAATGGATTTTGAAATTGACTGAATTAGGAGAGAGAGTGAAATTAACTGCTTTAATTAGAGATAATGGACTAGACAGCTTTATGAGAGACTGGAAACCATTTGTGGGACTTTCTATGCGCTAAATATCCCAGATGGTTAACAGAGGGATTTGAAGATTAGTGTAATGTTTAGCTTAACATTGGTAAAAGGGAGCATACCCTACATGTTAAACCCTACATGTTAAATGTATTGCTCACTTTTTCCTCTCTTTTTTTGTACACTATTTTTTTCTTTTGTTGTTGTTACGGTTGAATGTATGCTTTTTTGCTTTGTTTCATTTTGTTTCTTTGTTTGTTTTACTATTCTGCATTTTATTTTTTATGATAAAACAATAAATAATATTTTTTTAAAAAGAGAAAAAATAGAATTCCCAGAGAACGAATCTATACCTTTAGATGGAGGACTAGTTCCTGCCTTTCGAATTGATTTAGCTGGGACTGCTGACAGCCGGTTCTGTCGATACTGGGCTAATAGCCCTTCTTGCCTCAAGGTGGCCTGCAGGAGGAAGGAAGGAAGGAAGCAATCTTAATGAAAAGCCATCAAACGGGGCAGCAATTTCCCCCCTTACTGCTTGAACATACCATTAACACGTTTTTGTCCCTCTCAAGCTCTTGCAGACGTCCTTCAAGACGGGCCATTTCCTGTTGTGTTGCAGACTCCTGAATTTTTGCCAGTTCCTCACTCCTTGCTTTGTCTCTGGCTGCCTGCCGCTCAGCTTGCCGTAGGGCAACCACTAAGGATATAAGCACATTTAAAGAGGGATGAGAGTGAGGAACACAAGCCTCTTGCTACCATATACGTGACTGCCCTATAAGGTCAGTCAACTGATGCAGGCCATCTATTGTGAATGGCAGCAACTCTTTGGAAGTTCAGATAAAGGTCATTTCAGGCTAAGTGTAAGAGTTCTGGGTAGAATGGATTCCCCCCCCCCCCTGAATTGCAATCTGCCGTCCAGAGTCACTTGATAAGTGAGATGGGCAGCATATAAATTTAATAAATATTTTTTGGCATGGACCCCAGTAGTCCATCTCTCAACTTTTAACTGTAGCTCGGCCTTGTGTAAAAATCTTCTGTCATCCTTTTACCACAAAAGGCTTTTTAAAATACTTCTGCCACAGATAAAACATCTTCAGCCTTTTTCCATTGACAACTGTATGACAACTCTTACCTGCTTTGGCGTGCTCTCTCCGTGCTGTGTTAAGTGCTTTTTCCATTTCTGAGAGATCCTTCCGCAGTTGAGTTTCAACTTCTGTTATCTTTTCCTGCAGGGCTGAGAAGAAATGGCACTGACCTTAAATAAATGCCTCTCATTATTGCTCCTAACCCATTTTTATAAACTTAATACCCTGAATCCCATGTGATTTCTGCTATTGGTGAATGCTTCTTCCTCGTTTGATCATTGCCACCGCTGCCAGCTCTCCATGCTTAAATGCAACTACCGAACCAAAATAGAGCCTTTTTGTTATGCATAGTTGCTTATCAGATTCATTGATTATATCACCACTCATAGGTAATAAGCCTCCAATCTCAATTATATAATGTTTATATTTTAACTAGGGAGATTTGGGGGATTTTGTATACATCCCATAAGGACTCCAACAATGAGTGGCCCATCTAGTATATGTATTCAACTGTTGAGACACCAGTTATGTGAATATATAAATAGCCATTTTGTTGTTATATCATTGATGATAGTATTTGAGAATATTACTGCATCCAGGAAGACGGAATGAATACTATAAACGAAGGAGCTGGGGAAAAACTTTGGAAGTCCTCCAATCTAATCAGATTCTGTTAGCCTGAAAAATTTACCTAACCATCTCATAAGGAATAATACCAGGGAAAAAAAACAAGTGTCCATTAAAGGGGAACTTCAAATAGATGGAAACCTTTTTTAAAAACTTCATATCTCAGGTGTATCTTCAATCCAGCCTTTCTCATGAAGCTAAAAAAAAAGCACAATTGTTCACATTCAGGAAAGACGGGGCTAATCCAGTATTTTAGGAAGGAGTAAGTCTAGGAATACGTCTCTGAAGCACCACAGAAAATTCAGTTTACAGATAATGTACCTGAGATACAAGGTAAATCTTAATACAGAGCTGTAGCTCTCAATGTGTTTTTGTGTTGTAATTGCATTTCTGCAGCTACAGGAATTTCTAATTGTTCCTACTCATTATAACAGAGAGAAAAAAGAACCTTCTAATGCAAGAGCTTGTTATTTCTAGAAATAAATTCTTCCCACCTCTGAAGAACCTAACATACCTCTCTCATACTCTCCTCTTAATTGTCCCACCTCCTCTCTCAAACTATCTGCAGCTCCGGCAGTCCTCAGAAGCTCATGGTTGGTTGTTTCCAGTTGCTTTTCTGTAGCCTCCAACTGTTGCCTCAGTTCCTGCTCGACCGCTGTCTTTGCCTCTAGCACCTCCTGCAGGTTCTGCAAAGTTTCCCTCGTTTTACTCAGATCAGACTCCGCTGTTTGGTAGAAGAAGAGTGAAAAGAAAGAGTCAAAATGAGAACAGGAGACAGCAGAGCAATATTGTTATATTCCTTCCCCAGAACTTGGCAAAAGCTGTTCAATTCAGCCTTAAAAACAGGGAAGCATCAGTGAATGAACAAGGCCTCGTGGCCACATCATTTCAGACTGCAGCTGTGGACACAGATGAATTTTCTTCCACGTGAAAGATTTCCTGTATCTCTGGGTGAAGAACAGGCTAAAACAACGGGTTTTTTTCCCTGACTTGCCCATTTTCTAGAATGTTCATCTGTGTGGAATATCTTGCCAGCCTGCACCAACTGTCTAAAATACAATAGTAGTGACATCACCTCTCTCTCTTGCTTCAGCCACTTTCTTCTCTATGAGTTGAGCCCCATGTTTAAGCTCTGCAGAGAGTCGGTCTCGTTCTTCATGCAGCATATGTAACTCAGCTTGTAGGTCTTCATACGATGGCTGAATCCTGGAAAGAAATGGTGAGCAGAAACTGTAACTCTTGAATCGTACTTGGGGCGTTCTCTTTTTGCCTTGTCTACCAACAAAATATATATTGTGACTTAACTGCACTGATGCTTAGAAATTCTGGTTTCTAACTCTACCTCCCAATACAGGTAATCCTCGACTTACAAGAGTTCATTTAGTTCAGAGTTACAATGGCACTGAAAAAAGTGATTTTTGACTTCCGGCATCCCCATGGTCACATGATCAAAATTCAGATGCTTGGCAACTGACTCATATTTATAATGATTGCAGTGTCCCGGGGGGGTCATGTGATCCACCTTTTACAACCATCTGACAAGCAAAGTCAAGGGGGAAGACAGATTCGATTCACAACTGTGTGGCTAACTTAACAACTGCAGTAACTCACTTAACAACCGTGGCAAGAAAGGTTGTAAAATGGGGTAAAGCTCGTTTAACAAATGTCTCTCTTAGCAACAGAAATTTTGAGCTCAATTGTGGTTGTACGTCAAGGACTATCTGTACTCAAAATATTTTTCCTAACAAAACTGAGGGCATTTACTCCAGCCTTTTCTCTTCTCTGATATAATTCACCATACGTACACCACAGATGGAAAACCTTTTTTGGGGGTTTTGAGATTCCAGCATAGTTGTGTCCTACTTGGAGTCTGTAAAGGGATCTGGATGATTTGAAGTCACCTCTAAAAGTCAACAGACAGAAACATTTTGCCACATGTTTGCATGGGAGATGGAAGGGCTGGGGAAGTTTTAAAAGTTATAAACATTTCAACCCATCCTAGAACAGTATGAGGGCACAAATGAGGTGCTGGGGTCCACATATGGCCCATGGGTCAGAGGCAGTTCATTTTGCACTTTAGAGCAGGAGTCCCCAACCCCCGGTCCGTGGACTGGCACCGGGCAACAGCATGCTATAAACCGGTCCGTGCAAACAAGCAAAGCCCCATCCGCGGGATGCAGACAGTACATGAAACGAGCCCCCCACCGGTCTGTGGAAAAACCTCTCTCCACAGAACCAGTCCCTGGTACCCAAAAGGTTGGGGACCTCTGCTTTAGAGGTCTAACACAGAGATGGGCTATCTGCAGAAAAGTGCAGCATTTTGTTGGAATTCAAAACCCCATTTTAGCCATAAATGTACCGACTAGCCATAGGAAGTTGTTTATCAGCCTCAATACCCATTCATAATACCTGAGTCAGAATAAACTGTAATGTGCAAATGAGTGGAGAAACTAACTGACACTGCCCCTTTAAATAAACTGAATTATCAAGGGCTCATCTAACCTGCATTTTATAGTACTTTTTCTGGAAATTGGAATTATGAACTTACTCTTGGTCTATCCCTGCAAAGTGTTTTTCCTCTCGCTGAAGTTTTGCCAATGCTATTTTTCGGCATACAAGCCCTAGAACACAAAATAGAAACTGAACTGTAAAAATAAACTGCTCGAACTGAGATGTATGTAAGGATATAATTACAGCGTGGGAAGAAGCTATTATATGAAATGTAATGGTTATCTGAATGAGTGCAGGAAGCCATCTAATGCACAACATAATGGATACATTTACATTTAATTCAAACAAAACCATCCCCCGACCCCTGAATACATAAAAGTCTCAGATTATTTTTACTTGAAGATGAAAAGAAACAACAGTTAGTGATCATTTCAATGGCAATAAGCCTAATCTTCCACAAAGGAAATATCCCAAATAAGGGCTCCAAATTTATTTCTTTACTTAAGAGTATGGCATATCCTACATGGATTAGCAATATATATTAACATTTCATCTAGATTAGTAGAACATAATAAAATATAAATGATAAAAAGATCTATGTTCAAATAGCAATGTCTAGGCCATCAACCATTGAAGCGCAAAAAAACTCCAAAAAACAAGCACTATAATTGATCACAGTAATCAAGTTTTGTTTTGGCAGTGATCACTGACTGCAATTGTCTGTCTGTCAATCTAATCTAATCTAATCTAATCTAATCTAATCTAATCTAATCTATCTATCTATCTATCTATCTATCTATCTATCTATCTATCTATCTATCTATCTATCTATCTATCTATCTATCTATCTATCTATCTATCTATCTATCTATCTATCTATCTATCTATCTATCTATCTATCTATCTATCTATCTATCTATCTATCTATCCTACTATGCTGCACATCTCACCAAAGGCAACTCTAATAGGATAACAAGGGGTAGGCAAGCAGCTGTAATGGTTTAAACAAGGGAAAGATTTCTAGCATACCACAAGTTCATCATCTGTTTAATATCAGTTTTATATCATGGCTTCAACGAACTATAGCTTAGTAAAGATGTAAGACTTCTATTTGAATTTATTTCACACCTTTATAGATATTTTATTAGTTTTTAACTATAACAATCTCCAGTGCCTGGTGTACAGCGTGTTGTCTTGGTTTATATTTTAACAAGAAAAAAAGGACAATAATAATTAATTAACCATCAATAATAATTAAATTTGATAATTCCATAATTAATATATTAATTAATGATACATTTCTTTGATCTTCCCTTCTCCCGTTTATATTCTCCTTCTTCAACCTTAGCCAAAATATAATTCTTAATATTTTCAATATATAAATGATTATAGGTATTTTTTATATTTATACAAATAATAATAATCTCTCTATATAATATTTTTTTCAGCTTATATTATTCTCATAACCATCATCTCATTAGTTCAGCATACATCCTATTTTTATAATTTTTGTTCACTTAATGTCATGGTTCCGACAGATGAATCTCTTCAAAAGAACATTGAGGCATTGCTTTCCTGAAAGAATTTTTTATTCAAGAAACAAAGTATCGGCACTACATAGTTGAAGCCAAAAATTGAATTCCCCTCCTCTGGCACAAAGTAGCAAAGCGCAATTCCCTCTTCCAATTAACAGCCATAAATCACATTCCCCAATTAGCTTGAAGCGCGGGATTTTGTAAAACCACAGTTGAATTACTTTTTCTTGTTGTATGGGAAGTAATATAAAGATTTCATGGTATAAAGCAGGAATGGGGAACTATGGCCCCTTTATGACTGGTGGACTTCAACTCTCAAAATTCCTGAGCCAGCATAGCTACTCAGGAATGGCTCAGGAATTCTGGGAGTTGAAGTCCACCAGTCATAAAGGGGCCATGGTTCCCCCTGGTATAAAGAGTTAATTGAACAGAGTTATATGTGGCTATAGAAATTGAATAAATAAATGGGGGAAAACATGCCAGACAAGATTACAGGGAAGAGCAATAATGCCCAGATTGCTCCATAGCTTACCTTGGATGGTATCAACTCTCTTGGTTGCAAAACTGACCCTATTTCCCAGGCCCAAAAGCCGTGACAAAGCTGCCTTCCATCTCTCTTCCTGCCCCATCAGCTGCTGCTTTAGCCTAAAAAGCAATTGGTTTGTTTCAAAACTTTTCAAGATGTTTGGTATCTCTAACTTGTAAAGCGGAGGACTCATAATACCCGTGTTTCCCTGAAAATAAGACCGGGTCTTATATTAATTTTTGCTCCAAAAGACGCATTAGGGTTTATTTTCCAGTTAGGTCTTATTTTCAGGGTGGGGTTTATATTACGAGCATCCTGAAAAATCACGCTGGGCTTATTTTCCAGTTGAGTCTTATTTTCGGGGAAACATAGTATAACCAAGGCTCTAAACCAGTACCTATCTGTACTTAAAACCAATTAACTTTCGCAAAACATTGTGTCTAATTAATTGGGAATGTCTTGTAAAAGCAGTCTAATTACTGATTTCCTAATCAGTTGTCCTCCTTCAGCAGGTAACAGATGTGGATGTATGGTAATGAATTCTTTTTACACTTTCATTTTATTCTAATCTTGCGACTCTTCCCAAGGGTATATGCAGCGAATAAATCAGTGCGCAGGAGATATCACACCGACAATGACAATCATCCAGATGGGGAATTGGGGCCCTTCAGGTTTTTACAATCTCCTAAAGCTGAATGTGCATCTCCCAGCTTAGCTGGCCATAAACAGAACATCCTATAGATACTGCACCAATCCTGTCAGTACCTCAAAAAGGAGCTGGAAAAGATGCAAACAAGGCAAGCAAAAAAAAACTTGCTAGGAAATACAAGATAGTCCTCGACTTACAACCATTCTTTTGGTGACTGTTAGAAGTTACAACAGCACGGAACAAAGTGACTTTTGACCAGTTTTCGCATGGCCACTGCACGATCAAAATTCGGATGCTTGGCATCTCACATGTATTTATGATGGTTGCAGTGTCCCGGGGTCACATGATCACCTTTTGGGACCTTCTGACAAGCAAAGTCAATGGGGAAGCCGGATTCACTTAACAACAGGGTTATTAACTTAACAACTGCAGCAATTCACTTAACAACTGTGGCAAACAAGGTCATAAAATGGGGCAAAACTCACTTAACTGCCTTGTTTATAGCAACAGCTTTGGGCTCAATTGTGGTTGTAACTTGAGGACTATCGTACTCCAATGGAGAACTACAATGATTCCAGTTTTTTAATGTGGAGTAAGGCAAGCATGGGATACATGACTGAAGACATAAAACTATTCAAGATATAGAAAATGAAAGTTAAGAACATTTCCCTCTCGCAATACTAGGTTTTTATGTAATCCACTGAAACTAAATGCCGAGACAGTCAAGATCCCTCTAGATCAGAAGCCCTTCTTTTCCCAACAAATAGTTAAACGTGCTGCTGTCAAATGTGCTGATGGACACTAAACGTAGATTATTTTAAAAAGACTGGACAAATTCATGAACGATTATGCTACTGATACCATCTCCAGAATTATAAGCATTCTTTAAATACCAGCTGCCAGGATGCAACAAGAGAAAAGGGCTGGGCCCTCCTGTCCATGCTTGTAAACATTCCAGATATACTTGGCTGGTCAATATTGACACAGAAAACTAGACTAGATAAGTCAGCTGCATGATCCTAGATGGCTCTTCTTATGATTAAAAGGGGAGAGCACCAAGAAAACAAGTGGAGTAGAAGTCACAGTGGATCCTGCACTGTTTGTTGTTGCCCAACAAAATGTCTCATAAATGAAAGGGGCGCCACCAAAGACAGCTAATCTGTTATTCAATTTATATTGTGCCTTTCCTCTAGGTCAGCGGTGCTATACCCCGCACTCCTAGAACGCTCCTGATATATTCTTGCACCCCTTACAAAAGTTCGAAATAACGGCAACAAATTATGCATATACACTATAATTTTGAAAACCCAATTTTTTGCAGCCCCTGGAGTATCGTCTCGCACCCCCAGAGTTCCCCGGTTGGGAACCTCTGCTCTAGGTTCTCAAGTGACTTGTGCAAGGTCTCCTTTTTGTTATTTGCAATAACAAAATAACAATCTTGTAAGGAAGAAGGTGAGAGAGAGAGTTCAAGGTATATTACAGCAACAGGCTAAGGCAGGGGTAGGCAACCTTGGCTCTTTTATGACTTGTGGACTTCAACTCCCAGAATTCCTGAGCCAGCATGGCTCAGTATGGAAACCTCTCCATTTCTCCTCAGCATGGCTGGCTCAGGAATTCTGGGAGCTGAAATCCACGAGTCATAAAAGAGCCAAGGTTGCCTACCCCTGGGCTAAGGCAAATAAACTGAATCGGAATTTGATGAAAAGCCAAGAATCCATTTCCCCCCATTACCTGCTGACAAAATCTGCCAGTTCCCGAAGGGCTCTTTCACCAGCCTCTGCCCTCTGTTGAAAACCACGCATTTGTTCGTTGGAGCGCAGCATCTCTGCTTGCAGAGTCTGTAAGAAAAGGGAGGTTCTTTGTGGCCTGTTGGAATAGTTCTAAAAAATTAATTCTGGTGATCTCTTCAGAATATACCATACAAGGTAGAAACTCTTAATGCTCTTGCAAGGCCCTATTTTAAATAGTCTATTATTTTTTCTATACTTTGTCCCTCACTCCTCTTATATAAATTTTCATAATATCTTTGAGCAATTCCCCTTTTAGTTATCTCATCATGTTGAATCTCTCCTTCCTCATCTTGCAAATTAACAATCTGTTGCTTCTCTTTCTGCCTTCTCAGTTTATACGCCAACCATCTTCCAGGTTTATTCGCGTATTCAAAATTATTTTGCTTGGCAGCCTTAAGTTGTTGTGCTAACTTTTCCGAGTCTTCTATACAAAGTTTGTGTTTAATTCCATTTTACTTTTCAAACTTTTATTATTTAGGTCACCCTGATATTGTGTTTCAGCCTGTTTATATTCTTCTTCCAGTCTTATCCTGTGTTGTTTTTTTCCCTTATTTCTCTATTTTAGAGTTAATTATCTTTCTCATTCTAAGTTCCAATTTTTAACCGCGTTTCTGGGTGTGCCAGTGGAAACAGTAGCCTGACCGGCTCACGGTTGACTCAGCCTTCCTTCCTTCCGAGGTTGGTAAAACGAGGACCCAGATTGTTGAGGGCAAGAGGCTGACTCTGTAAACCACTTAGAGCACTATGAAGCGGTATGTAAGTCTAAGTGCTAGTGCTTTTTGCTAGATCAATTCTATTTTTTTTAATTTACCTCCCATCTTCTGATGGCTACCAAGAATTTCCAACAGCTTTTCCTAGGCAGATAGCAGTAAAAAGTACGCAGAGGTTACCCCTTGGCACCGCAGTTTCTTTATTCAGGGGCAGGGGCTGCTATCATCTGTTTTGGTGGGGAAGAACATTAGAGGTGAAATTCTGAGGGAAGAGAATAGCCACCTCTCAGGGGACTGCAGAAAGCACCAGCATCAGAAGCTGCATGTTCATTTAGAATCTCTTCCTTGTTTAAATGAAAGACCCAAAATAGTCCTGAGCCATGGATAACAGGAAAATATGAGAACTGAACTGTTCCAGTCTTATGCTGCGAAGAGAACCAACTCCTGGCTTCCCTGATGCTTTGAATTAATAAGAGATTGCCCTTCTGTTCTTCATCTATGAGAAGCAAACTATTAGGCCTTGAAATCTGCCCATCCCCTGGGAGATGAAGGGATCCCAAATGATCCCTATAGTCGCTCCACTCACAGAAGACACCTCCCTATTTGCTATCTCCTTACACCCAAAGGCAGGGGTAGGCAACCTTGGCTCTTTTATGACTCGTGGACTTCAACTCCCAGAATTCCTGAGTCAGCTATGCTGACTCAGGAATTCTGGGAGTTACAAGTCCACGAGTCATAAAAGAGCCAAGGTTGCCTACCCCTGCCCAAAGGGATCAAAGCACTGTAATAGGTTGGTCCACCAAGGCCAGTCACCATATTGCTCAAATAATAAGGAAACTAAATTATGTACAGCTCTGCAAGAAGTCCCAATTCTAGAGCAAGGCAGAATGTAACTAGGATAGAGACTGCTTTTTCTCATTCTCGGGATTGTTATAAACTTTTTACTTTGGCCACACTAACTCAGCTTTCAGAACACCCTTCTCTGTAGGAAAATGAACAGTGCACCCAAGAATATAAAATCAGTGTTTTAATACATACACACCGGTTATCCAAGCAAAGGGAATATTAGAGAGTAAGCAGACTGCACTTAATCAAAATTAAAGCCACACCCCTTCTCTACAATGGTTACACTTTCCATCACTGAGAAAATCTCTCCTGAAACACAGCTAATCCTCCTCCTTTGATTTTCCTCCATCAATTACCAATTGCTGTCGGTCACTCCAGGGACAACCATTTCCAAATTATACAGAGGGAGTCACAAAACCTTCTGCTTCAAGAGGGGTTGCATGATCATAAATTACCTTGTTTCTTACTCTTTCCATATCAGCTTCAGCAGTTTTGTCCTCAAGACTGTGGAGCAACAGCACTGCTTTCTGTTCACTAGATGCCACCTCTTCTTCCAGGTCTTTCACCTGGGGACAGCGAATTAGCCACTTATTTATTTATTGGATTTTTATCCCACCTTTATTAGTTTATAAGTAACTCAAGGCAGCGAACATACAAGATACTCTTTTTTCCCTCTTATTTTCCCCACAACAAAAAACCCTGTGAGATGGGGTGGGCTGAGAAAGACTGATCCAAAGTCACCCAGCTGGCTTTCATGGCTAAAACAGGACTAGAACTCACAGTCTCCTGGGTTTTAGGCCAGCACCTTAACCACTACATTAAATCAGCTCATATTTATTGGGTTTCAAGGCTGCCAACTCCAAAGACTCTGGAGGGCTTACATTTTTTAAAAGCCAATATAAGGCCAGATACAATGCTATTTAAGTTTTATATTGTACTGTACTTCCAAGTATGTGAAATCCTTTACGTGCATTATTATACATTTTATTTCGCACATGTCTGCCACCAGATTCTAAAACAAAGATGGATAAAACAATAAAACCAAAGAAACAATGAAACAACCATGAGTTGGATCGGCAATGTAAGTGGCATACTGTGAGCTCCACTTCAAATAATACAGGACCCAGTGAAAACTGAAGGCACGGCAATGATCAAAACCAATCACATGAAACCAAATTATATAAATATGAACAGTCCATATTAGTTTTTAATAACCACCCCCTTCTGTAACGCTAAAACATACCGTATCTGTGATAACTTTTCAGAAAATTTTGGGAAGCTTTGGGAAGTCAAGAGGCTGTGCACTCTTAATTTAAAAGAGTCAGTACTATAATGCACATGATATAGGAGCTGAGGCTGAAATTGGCTTCCCTAAAGCCATCTAATAACTCATGGCTGAAGGCAAAATCTGAACTACAGATTTCTTGATTCAGGTTCAATCTCTTAGCCACTAACCAAATTCAACCCATGAATTTTTCATATAACCTCATTCATATTAACTAGTAAGCCAAACAGCCTCACCACATGGTGTCAAGTACTTTTATCCCCCTAGGCCACGGGTCGGCAACCCGCGGCTCCGGAGCCGCATGCGGCTCTTTGATGGATCACCTGCGGCTCCGGAGCCTCCGCCGCCATTTTGGGCAGCGCATGCGCACGTGTGGGCGGGTGCGCATGCGCGAACGGGTGCGCGGGCGCATGCGTGGCCGGGCGCGCATGCGCGGGCGGCGCGGCTCCCAGGGGTTTTTTTTTTTAGGGAAACGGGTCCGTGCGGCTCGTTGGATGCTTCGGCTGGCCGACCCATGCCCTAGGCAACTAGAATTTTTCATAGCCACCACTCACATCACATCAGAAAATCTAGGTGTTCAGCATTCTCTCCCCCCTCCTCCTCCCAATCTTTCCTGACAAACCTAGAAATCCTAGTTTACAGTGCTCAGACTCCATCTGGGATATTCTAGAGAACATACCCACCTCTAAGGAATGTATTGGGAAGATCAGTATATGCATTTAATCAATCCAACCAAATCAACAAAGTCTGATAACTTAAAGCGTTTCTATTTGTAAAATGCACAACAACTGGTATTTTCTGTGTGTACACTAATCCATTCAAGCCTCCGGTCCCTCTTCATGGATATACCCTACCTTCTTCTCCAAACGTTTGGTGTCATCCCTGTGGCTCAGCTCCTGAGACTTCAGCTGCACCAGGAGAGAAAATACTTTCTCCCGCCATCTGGTCAGCAGGCACTGAAGTTTTTGTGATGACTCAGACTGGAGAGGGTCCTGGAGATGCACCTGAGAGGATAAAGCACAAAATCAGACATCCAACATACTTATCACACCTTTCTACTCGGAAGGATTGCAGATACCAGGGAGGACAAACGCACCATTGGTAGCATATAGAAAAAAACCAAAGTCTTGTTCTCACAAATGCTAGACATTCCAGATGCAAGTAAAAGCTTCCACACACAAAACTCAAAAATTATCAAGCTTTTTAAAAGCCCCTGGAAATCCATCATTTCAGCAGGGCTACATCCCTTCCTCCAACCTTTTTCTGTTTCTGTAACTAGGACCACGATGCACAACATGGCATCCAGAGAAATAAACTTTCTTGACAACAGTTACTACCATGTTTCCCCGAAAATAAGACCGGGTCTTTTTTTTTTTGCCTCCAAGACGCACCAGGTCTTATTTTCAGGGGGGGGGAGGGGGGTTGTCTTACTCACCTCCGGCAGAGACAGCCCCGCCCAGCAAATCGACTTCTTCTGGGGCCGAAGGAGCAGCTTCATTCCGCAGCTGCATTCTGGTCTGCATTCCAGAAGGCCTATGCAGCCGAGTACCAAGCTATGGTTTCAATCCATAGCTCAGTTCTCGGCTGCAGTGGCCTTCTTGGAAAGGCCTCTGACTGAGAAATGCAGGCCTGGCTGCAGAAGACGGCACAGAAGAAGTGGACCGGCGAAGAGAGGCCTGGCTGCAAGGTAAGTGGGTGCGGGGCGCGTGGGGCAGCTCCACACCCCCATCCCCGCCCTAGCTTGATCTTTAAGTGTGTGCCTCGCCCCAAAAACTAGGGCTTATTTTGGGGGTAGGGCTTATATTAGGCTCACCCCCCAAAATCAAACTAGAGCTTATTTTCGGGGTAGGCCTTACTTTCGGAAAAACACGGTACCTCTTCATTGTGCAGGAGCTATGGGTTCAGGAGCTGTGATGATCGTGAGCAATGTACCAAAGAGTTGGGAAAAATATAATCCAAAGATATAATCTTTTTTAGTTGGCAGTAAAGTTTCCTCCCGAATTAGTAACTCTACTTCTGCACACTCATTCATTATTTATAAAATGTCTAGGCTTTTTAAAAAAATTGAAATCAATGTTTAAGTATGATACAATTCATTAAAACTAAAAGAAATATAAACCAATTTAAAATAAACAATAGAACTTTAGTGCACCTAATTGTAAAAATAGCATAACAACACCCAATCAGACCAGAAGAACAGAACAGTGCCAATATAACTCAAAGCCCAATGAACAGTTATGTCTCAACTTGTCTAAAAGCTTAAAAGGTTAGGACCCAGCCATATCTGAACAGGGGGAACTTCCATAGCTGGTAAAATTCCACTACCTGCGGTTGCAATGGATTCCTGCAGAGAGCAGGGGTTTGGCTATACCAGGGGTGTCAAACTCGCAACGTCACGTGACGTGTCGCGACGTATCGCAATTTTTCCCCCATTGCCGGCAATGGGGTGGACGCGGTTTCAGCATGACGCATCCGGCCCGCGGGCCTGCAGTTTGACACCCCTGGGATAGACAATCAACAAAGTCCCATCTAACTCTTACATTCCACGATCTAGTGGCAATTTGTACTGAGAATGTTCTCTCTCAGGTCACCACAAGGCAGATCCTTAGCACACAGGGTACCTGCAAAAGGCCATTTTCCCTAACTGACAGGCAGAAGAAGGCACTTGTTATATACGGTATCCAGATCTTACATTGTGTAGGGCTTTACATTCCATTGTACAAGAATTACGGCAATGCTATCTGGATCATTATATTCTAAGCCCCAATTAGATAAGAGATCAGACGCTTCTAAAGTGCTCAAACGAAATCACCTTTTTACCAAGCTCGGTCTCCTGTAGAGTCAAGATATCGCCTAAGGAAGCCACACGGACTTGCAGAAGTTCAGCTGTAATTTTCAGAGCCTCCTTCTCATCCTCAAGTTGCTGAAACAAAAGAAAAATGGTGCACAGGTAGTCCTTGACTTTGTTTAGTGACCATTCAAAGTTACAATGACACTGAAAAAAAAAGTGATTTATGACCATTTTTCACTTACAACCACTGCAGCGTTACAACTATGGTCACATGAACAAAATTCAGGTGCTTGGCAACTGGCGTGTATTTATGACAACTGCACTGTCCTGGAGTTATGAGACCCTGTAACCTTCCCAGCTGGCTTCCAACAAGCAAAGTCAATGGGGAAGCCAGATTCACTTCATAACTGTGGCCAAAAGATCATAAAATGGGGCACAACTCACTTAACAACGCCTTGCTTAGCAATGGAAATTTTGGACTCCACCGTGGTCATTAAGTCGAGGACTACTTTCACTTTTGGAAGACAAGGAGTGTTGCGTTCAGAGAAATAAAAAAACATGACCTACTCATTCAGTGTGCATGCTATTTTCCTTTCAGTTCTCTAGAACTAGAGATCACCCAATGAACTGAATTGTGGTCCTGAAAGTATCAGGAGGATTTATATATATATATATATATATATATATATATATATATATATATACAACATGTAAATCAACTTTAGGATTTGCTACCATGAGATGTAGGACCTCTGCTGATGGATTAGTGCTGGGCTTGGTGGCCCAGAAAGAAAGGGAGCAGCAGGGAAATGTGTGCGTGGGCAGCCCCGTGCACAATGGCACTAGCCTGCGCGCACATACACAAGTGGGCCACGTGCACCCACGTGACTCTGGCAGCAGTGCTAGTGTCCCCCGCACATGCGCAAATGGGGCCGCTAGTGCCCGTCTGGCGGTGCTACTGTGAATGGGTGGAGCTCGCCAGCTATTCCCGGGGCCCGGTGGCCAACAGGCCAAGGCCCGGTACCGGGCCGCGGACCATAGGTTGGGGACCCCTGGATTAGTGGGCTTCCTAATGGAGCTGGCTGAAAGAACAAGACTGCTGAACTAGATGTGCCAGGGCCCTGTATTTGTTCTCACCTGTATTCGATTTATCAGCTGCTCCTGTTCAAAATCAGGTTTACTTGACTTCTGCTCCCCCACATAGGTCTTTAACTGCAGCACCAAAGCATTCTGGGAAGCCAGTTCTGCCTCAGTCACACTGGAAGAAAGAAACCAGAGACTTTGAATAAAATCCCTGTACCAAGGAAAGGAGAGGTGTGAAGAGGGGATGAAGAAATAAATCAACCTGAGTTGGTTCTGGAATATATCTTTTTTCTCCCTTAACTGGCTGGCCTCCTTACACCGAGCTTCCAAATCCTGCTGGAATGCACATATCTGATGCTTCAGGGAAGTCACTTCAGCTTCATAGACTTCAGACAGCTTATCCAACTGTGGGAAGAAAGAGAGAAGCTGGAGACTTGATACATAGGCTCACCTCTATTAGTCTTATTTGAAACTACAGGTAGTTTCCTCAACGTACGACCACAACTGAACCCAAAATTTCTATCGCTAAGTGAGACAGTTAAGGGAGTTTTGCCCCATTTTACAACCTTTCTTACCACAGCGGTTAAGTTAGTAACACAGTTGTCAAGTGAATCTGGTTTCCCCATTGACTTTGTCAGAAGGTCGCAAAAAAGGGATCACATGACACTGCAACCGTCATAAATATGAGTCAATTGCCAAGCATCCAGATTTTGATCATGTGACCATGAATTTTGATCGCCGTTGATGCTGCAACAATGGTTAAGCGTGAAAAATGGTCTTAAGTCACTTTTTTCAGTGCTGCTGTAACTTTGAACCGTCACTAAATGAACTGTTGTAAGTCGAGGACTGCCTGTAACTGCTCTCCAATGCTTTCTTTTCCAGAGAGCTTTGCAGTTTATCTTTTCTAAAAAAAAAAAAAAAAAAAATCACCTCTCAACATGTTTTGTTGAGAGCCCTGGCAACGCAGTGGTTAGAATGCAGTATTGCAGGCTGAATCTGCCCATAGTATGGAGTTCGATCCTGACCGGCTCAAAGTTGACTCAGCTTTCCATCCTTTCTGAGATCAGTAAAATGGGGACCCCCAGACTGTTGGGGTTTACACGCTGGCTCTGTAAACCGCTCAGACAGGGCTGTAAAGCACTAGGAAGCAGTATATAAGTCTTAAGTGGTATTGCTATTTTGCACTCTGCGGTTACCTTCGTTTGGTACTCTTTCAGCACTGACTGTCGGCATTCTTGAACCCTGGCCTCCTCCCTCCTCCGCTCCACTTCTCTCTCTTCCCTCATCTGCTGCAGCTCTCCCTGCGCCAGGGTGATTTCATGGTTGCTCCTTTCCTTGGCTGACTCCAGTTCTTCCCTCAGGGAACCTGCTTTCAGCTGACTTTGCTTCCTAAGCTCTTCTAATTCATTCCTTAGGGCCTCTTTCTCTTGCTGGCTCCTTTTCCTGACTTCTTCCAGTTCGGTCTTCAGGGCAGCAACTTCAGTAAGGTTCCGGCTTTTGAGTAACGTTAGTTCTCCTTGGAGATTGGACAAGGCACTTTCCCGAGCAGCTATGGTTGCCTCCTGTTGGGCAGAGGAAACTCGGAAGGCGCTAACGTCCGACTCCAAGCGCTGGATCTCGTGGAGCTGATGGGAGATGATTTCGGCCTGTTGAGACATTGCCAGGGTCACATTTGAAGGCTCAGCCAACCTATCCAAGGACCTTGGATAGAAGAGAGGAAGATGTCAGGACGTTCTCCTATCTCAAGGGAGAAGGCTCTAGGCCAGGGGTCTTCAAACCTGGCCCTTTTATGACTTGTGGACTTCAACTCCCAGAATTCCTCAGCCAGCATGGCTGGCTGAGGAATTCTGGGAGTTGAAGTCCACAAGTCATAAAAGGGCCAAGTTTGAAGACCCTTGCTCTAGGCAGACTTCCCCATCCCGACTGCAACCTTCCAGATGTGGCCCAAAGATGCTTTTTCACAAGGCAACTGGACATTCTTGTTTTTCTTTGAAGACCTTTCGCTTCTCATCCAAGAAGCGTCTTCAGCTTCTTGGGATGAGAAGCGAAACGTCTTCCAAGAAAAACAAGAATGTTCAGTTGCCTTGTGAAAAAGCATCTTTGGGACAATTATGACCTGGATGACTGAGAAACTCCATATATGGATTTCTAGATGTGTGAGCTTCAGTTCACAGAATCTTCCAGCCATCATAGCTATTGCTGAGAAGCCAAATATCTTTTTTTTTTAAAGTTTTTTATTAATAATACAAAATTAAAAAAACATTGGACATAGATATGACATCACTGGTTCCATACATCTTCCGTCACTTTACAATAATATTACTATTCATATGAACATATAATTCTTAAGCTTTATTCATTATTTAAGCAAAATATCATATAGTATTAATACTTTTCCCCTCATTTCTGCATATTTATTTATCTCTTAAACATACATTTGTCTATAATAACATCTATTTTTTTGTTCTAACACTATACATTTGTCTTGGCTACCCTCTTGTTATCTATCCAATCATAAAATTGTTTCCAGATTTTGTAGTACTTAGTTTCACTTTTATCCTTGAGTTCCAAAGTGAGTCTGTCCATTTCTGCGCAGTTGAAAATTTTCAGTAATATTTCCTCTTCAGTTGGAATATCTGGGAATTACTACCACATGTGGTGGGAATGCCCAAAGGCGCAAAAGTTTTGGAATTTATTAAAGAACTGGCTGGAGGAAATTTTGCTAACAGATATAGAGGTCAAACCGGAATTTTTCTTATTGGGAATTATAGAAAGAAAATATAAGAAAGATACAAATTATTTATTACTGCATATAGTCACAGCGGCACGAATAGCCTTCGCTCAAAAATGGAAAGAAGCCAAATATCTGATGTCCATTCAATCTGAAGGGCATCTAGATTAGGAAGGACAATTCTAGGAACTGCTCACTCAGTAAGAGGAACAACGGAATGCATACGATTTTCCTTCTAAAAGCCGTGAGTCAGAGACCATAAATGGGTTGATCTGATTTACAGCTAGTCCTTGACTTATAACCATTCGTTTAGTGACCAAAGTTACAATGGCACTGAAAAAAAAATAACTGACTAAACCGTTTTTTCACACCTACAACCATTGCAGCATCTCCTGGGTTACGTGATTAAAATTCAGACACTTGGCAACTGACATGTATTTGTGACGGTTGCAGTTTCCTAGGGTAAGGTGATAACATTTTGCGACCTTCTGGCAAGCAAAGTCAATGGGGAAGCCAGATTCACTTAACCACGTTATTAATTTAACTGCAATGATTCACTTAACTATGGCAAGAAAGGTCATAAAATGGAGCAAACACCACTTAACTGGGGCTCTATTGTGGTCATAAGTGGAAGACTACCTGTAGATTGTCCAAAGAAAACAATATAACGAATCTAAAAGGTGCCACTCTCAGTCGTTCACCTCAGAAAGAGTTCAAAGCCATCTTCTAGTAATTTCCTCTCCTGGCTCACTGACTGCCCGCCGAATTAAAAGGTTCAGAGGAAAATAAATAAGATACCGAATTGTTCACCTGGTTTTATCTTTTGAGTCTTCTGTCTTATCTACTATTGTGGTCCTCCTTTGGAGTTCATTTTTCAAACGTAAATTCTCTCGTCTGAGTTCACCAGCCTCTTCCCAGCTAGGGTAAGCTGTGGCTCCCCAGGGCCCAGTAGTAGCCACTGTTGGAGGTGGTGCTGATTGGCTCTGGAAATGTGAAGGTGGAATCAATTCTCTAAATCCTAGGGGAGGAAAAAAACACAGAAAAAAACACCTAGATAATGGTTTTCTACTTGGATGTATAATGCTAAGCCAGGTTCTCACCAGATATCCACTAGTTGTTAATGTAAACATAGAATGGGGATCTTAGTTTTACCCAGACAGCTCTGGTGCTGGTTTAAGTGTACCTGTGCTACCTTTGTAAACTAAAAAAAGGAAATTAGGTGAGTGAAAAAAATCAAAAGAAATGAAAAACACAGATCTCTCTCTGCTTTTCTGGCTACCTGAACAATTTATCAGAGTAGCAGAAATCCTCAGAGGTCAGAGACCACCATAGTGAGATATAGGACTGTTTTGTTAAAGGGTATAGTGTGTGTGTTTGTACATGTACATCTTTTAAGTCAATATTGACTCCTGATGACTGCCTAGAAAAATTCTGCAGTTTTCTTGGCAAGATTTCAGAAGTAATTTGCTATTGCCTCCTTCCTGGAGTGAGAGGCAGCGATTGGCTCAAGATTACCCAGCTTGAGTAAAGGAGGACTAGAATTCAGTCTCCCATTTTTCTAGCCTAGCGTTTCGGTAACTATACCTAACTGGCCCTGTAAAGGCTTTATAGGCAACATTTTAAACTGCAACCAAAAGTGGATCAGCTTCATAATTTAACCAATTGCCAAGTTATGCCTTTTGTGGTTAGTCTCAGGAAATAATCTAGTAAATTTGCTTTGTTCTTAGTGGGCTTCAGGTACGCTTCTACAGAACACACATGATGCATTAAGTAGGCTGACTTAGAAATTGCAACCAGAGCAACAACCTATCAAGGTGATCAAGGTTATCTCTAAGAAGGAATTTGCTGATTCTTTACCAGTTGGCCTTGTAGTCTGGAACACAGCAGGGGGGTCCAGGTGCTTGTCTGAATCTTTCCTCTTGGCCATGGCCTCACTTCACAGTCCTTCAAAATATACAAACACTTTGAGTAATAATTTCAATTCTACTCATGGCTATTTAAAGTTTAAACGCATTATTAAAACAACATTTCACTATCAAGTGAACAGAACATCCATGTGAAAATTAATTAAATCTATTACAAGTAAAGGCTTCTCTGCAGGACTCTAAAGATGCTAGATTAAGGAAAAATGCCCCATAACCCTAAAGGCAATGACTGAAAATAACAGAATAACAGAATTGGAAGGGACCTTGGAGGTCTTCTAGTCAAGCCCTCTGCTCAAATAGGAGACCCTATTCAGGGGTAGGCAACCTCGGCTCTTTTATGACTCATGGACTTCAACTCCCAGAATTCCTGAGTCAGCTATGCTGACTCAGGAATTCTGGGAGTTGAAGTCCATGAGTCATAAAAGAGCCAAGGTTGCCTATCCCTGCCCTATACTAAATGGCTGTCCAATGACAGAGGACTGATCACAAGTCACAGTCTGATGAGTTGGTGACACTCAAGAGTATCTTTCCAGGTAATTCCACTATCTGAGAAGAATTACATAAAGCAGCATTTCTTAAAGGGTGATCCTGGCATCCCTGGGGGTCCCCAAGACCCTCTCAGTGATCCATAAAATCAAAATTATTTGCCAGCCTATGTTGAAAGATAATACAATATTAAAATCCTATCAAACAGTTGTGAGAAGTGGTAATGGCTGTGAATGTATCAATTTTAATTTTTAATATAGTAAATATCAATAAATATAACCCATATAAACAATAGCTCTTTTGAGGTTCTCCATAATTTAAGAAATGGGAAGGAATCCTAAAAGAATTTTTTTTAAGAAACACTGACATAGAGAAATAGCATACAGTACTTTACTGTTATTGCAGAGCAGCAATTATATAAAAATGGTCTTCTTTAAGTAAAATTAACCTAATTTAGAGGTTTAAGATGACAGCCAATGCTTTATACAGTATTTTATCTGGAAATCTACAGGAAGTCATTCTAGCTATTGAAGAACAGACAACTCACTTTTTTTCTAAATAGCCCTATAAAAAAAAAATTGCCACCTTACTGAAATTTCTGAACTACAGCACATGCAGATGTGTGGTATGTATATTTGCTTCACTGTATAGCACATATTGTAGCATTCTATTTTGCAGGAAACCTTATGATGCAGCACTGTTTAAAGATCTTTTTTTTTTCAAGAAAAGTCTGGAGCTACCAAATCAGTTTCAGTTGATAAAAGCTTCAACCTGAACCACTTGAGATCACATATTTTTTTCTTGGGAAGAGGAGCAGACTTCCATCTTCCAGATCAATGCCTCCTTACAAAAAAAAACTTTCAGTTTGTTTGGATTCATTCCAATTTATTTCTCATTGAGCCTATTATTTATTACCTGTAGACAAGCACTGGGGGAGATCATTCCATTTTATCCATGGAGGAACAGATTTGCGTGTCTATGACTGGGGAATTCTGGGAGTTGAAGTCCACACATCTTAAAGTTGCCAAGTTTGAAAAAAAAAACTGGCTTAAAATCTCAAATGCTTTAGGCTAGGCAACCAACATGGGACTCCACATGACAGGAAGCTGCAATCTCCACTGAAGATTGTTTTAGCCACAATCTGATTCAGTTTTAGTTCCTATATCGGCTATTCCAGGACGGTTTTTCCCCCTTTCATTTATTAGATTTTTAAATCTTCTGACTCTTATGACTGTCAGTTGTTTAAAACAATCTGATGAAACATCATTCACGTTATTTCATGCAGTGCTTTGTTTCGGAGTAATTTATGGTATATACTTCTAATCTAGTTTCCTGGTTCGCAAATCAAGCATAAACCATACCCTAAAGCTAAGGATTCCCTACAGGATTGGCGATTCAAGACAACCCAGTGCCCCACATTAAGTTGTAATGTACTTCTCCTGGCTACGTTGCTGTACATTTCATAGCTACCTGCGCATGAAGCCTCCTTTGGTTCAATTCCAATTTTTGTCCCCCAGCTCTTAATGAGAGAAACAGTAAACCCAAGTAAGAAATAAAAACTGGCGATTCAAGGCAAACGCCCGCCCTTCAAAGCAGTTCCCCTACCTACACACCTTTCCCACGTTTCAGCGCATCCAGCATCCGCGAGTTTCCTGATTGGCTGTAATGTGCTGGAACCCCTGCTCCCCAGATCCTCCCGTCTTTTCATTGGCTGGTTCCTCGTTCCAATTTGCCACCTCCCCCTGCACCCCCGCCCCTTTCGAACCGTCACCAACGGTCCCTAACGTTCGGTCAACAGACGAGGATCCAAACTGCTCATGCGCGTAGTGCTGCAGGCGGATTGGAAGTTAGGAAAAGAAGCTTCTGTTCCCGAAAGAGGAAGCACTAGCTACGCCCATCCGCGAGCGCTAAGCCAATGAAAACGGAGAAGAGCAATATAAGCGATGAGGGCGCTAAGATAGGTGAGCACAGGACTCTGAAGTGTAAGGGAATACTGTAGATTTCGTCCAATAAGAGAACTTCCATGGTTCTGATCCAAAACGGTGAAAAGGAAGTGCGGTTTCTTCTCTTAAACCAGTATTTCCCATCCTTGGCGACTTTAATTCGTTTGGACTTCAACTCCCAGAAATCCCGAGGCAGCATGGCTCTTTGGGGAATTCTGGGAGTTGAAGTCCACGCGAATTAAAGTTGCCAAACTTGAGAAACACTGCTTTTTTATATATACTAACCAGAAACTAATCAGGGAACACGAGGATTCCAAATCTAGTTGCCTAGTTGTAATCTGCTTGTAATCTTAGCGGACTCTAGAGTTTGCTTGCTTTCATTAGGAAGAAGCTCAGCTGCAGGTGAAAGCATTTTGCAAAAAGGAGAAAATATCATTCCTGAAATGCATTTTATCACTTCTTTGACCTTCGGTATTGTTGTGTTTGTAATGTCTGCCTTCTTTCACCTGGGATGTACAATATACATCCAGCATTGACAGCGGGCATATTGGTTGCATTGCAATAAACGAGGAGTCCTTGGTGCTCTCTGAGTTTGCTTGTTTTCTTGCAGACGTTTCATTACCCTAACTAGGTAACATCACCAATGCTAATTAGGGTAATGAAACGTCTGCAAGAAAACAAGCAAGCTCAGGGAGCCCAAGGACCCCTCGTATCAATCCTGAGCTACAAATATTCTTCATTGCAATAAACAGCACATGACTAGCAATGCAATATTACAGTTCTGTTGCTAAGATCCTGAGTTCTTCATCCATTGTGACATTTAACATTTATTCAACAGTTTTGCTCAGTATCATTTGATGAAAATAATGTGAAGTTTGATAATAAGAGATTCATTATAATTGTCGTAACTAAGATCATCTTTGGCATTTGGGGAGATCAACAAATTCAAATAATCCATAACACCTATTTTCTCACTTAAAATACAGCCAGGTATCTTTAATAGGGCTTAATCCAGTCCTTCAGCTAGAATAAAAGTACGCCAGCCAAATTTTAACATAGTTTATTCTTTCTTAAATGATTTATGTCATCTAGAATTGCATGGATGATCAAGCAGTTGTATGTACTAAACTGAATAAACAACCTGTGTTATCTCCATTTCCAAACCATGTTATACTCCAGTCACCTTTCCTGAGAGTGCTGGTGTTGCTATTCATTCAGAGCAGGACAAAGTAATGTTTTTCAAACTTGGCTGCTTTTTGATGGAGAGCCTCTTTTCTCTCCCCTCTTAAGTGCTGTTTTGTCTGCTATGGGGAAAAAATTACTCTTTTATGGGTGTTGGGACTTAGTGAAAGGAGCCTGAGCCACCTTTCAAATTACCTGATATTTTTCCAAATGTGGGACCGTTCCTCTCTTGAAGGAATGTTAGTGTTGCATCTAAAAATACTTGGGTCGATAGTTTACAGGCGTAGCAGAGGTATATACCTTCATAAAGCAAGAGAGAGCTTGTCCCTGAAAATCTGGCATTTTTCAAAGCCTCAGTATTTCCATCAAGCAGCCTTGACATTTATTGTTGTACAAGCAGGCTTCAACAAATACACGAAGGCCACTTTTCAGTGGATTGCCAAATAAAAAAGTAAATGCAAGCATTCAGTCACATTTGGATTATCAAAAGTGCAAACGACAATATTTTTTATTAGAATGGATTTCCCCAGCTGGAAGTCCAGAAGTGTTGTTTCCAAAAACGCTCGGTCAGAAAGGAAAAGGTTGGGGAAAGTGAATTAGAACTCTTTGGGTTATGCATACAAAGACACGCTGCACTCATTCTACGTTTCTCACCTGAAAAGAAGTCTTCTTTGGGGGGGGGAGGCAAAAGTGACCAGAAAACACAAGAGCTTTTCAAATTGAAGACTGTAGCATCTACCTTCTTGACAAAGAGAGAGGGCACTTGTATAATAAAACTCTCATCTTGGAAGCACCTGCTAGAAAATTATTCATTCTAAACTACAATAGGACCTGGATAACCTTCGTGCTTTCTGGAAGTTGTATTCCAACATGGCTAGAAAGCACAAAGGTGGGAAAAGCTGTGCCAGCAGAATGCATACAAAATCGGTAGATCATTTCAGTGTTTAGTTCCATACTGGCACCATATAAGGGACTGGTAAATAGAATGAACACCGGTAGTCCTTGAATTATAACCAATCAAGGGCCGTGGTGGCACAGTAATTAGAATGCAGTATTGAAGGCTAATTCTGGCCACTGCCAGCAGTTCAATCCTGACCGGCTCAAGGTTGACTCAGTCTTCCATCCTTCCAAGGCCGGTAAAATGAGGACGCAGATTGTTGGGGGCATTATGCTGGCTCTGTAAACTGCTTAGAGATGGCTGTAAAGAACTATGAAGTGGTATATAAGTGTTAAGTGCTATTGCTAGAATGGAACCTGCCTATGGGCCAGTTTACTATGGGCCAGTTTTGCCAAAAATCAGAAATAAATGCCAGTTTCTGGTAAAATCACTCTATAGTATGTTCATGTGACCGCAGGATGTTGCAAATGGCCATAAATGTGGGCTGATTGCTGAGCACTTGAAATGCAGTCATGTGACTGGGGGGAGGGGCAGCCATCAGAACTTCGAATCTGGGTCATAAGTAGCTTTTTTGGGGTGGGAGGGTTGGTCATGACTCTGAACGGCTGCTAAGTAACCGGTCATAAGTTGAGGACTACCTGTACCGAGTCATGTTAATTAAAAGCATGGAGGAGGCCATGGAAACATTAATAATCTTGCAACGTGCTCTTTCCTCCTCTGCTTTTCAGAGTCTTCACTGCTTTGTTTATTTCCAGAACCGAAGCCTGGATTTTCTGATTCTCAAGGAACGCTTCCCCACCCTTCTCACCCATCACTTGTGCAATGTCTCCTAAGATATCCACCAGCAGCTCAGGGATGAAAGCATGGTGAGACATGACCGCGGCTGCATGAACCTTGCCTGCCAGCATGTCCAGCAACACAAGGCATTTTCTGATCCAGGACTGCTTCATTATAACATCCCCTTGGAAAGCAAGCAGCTCATCGCACTGGACTTGGGTCTGGATGACCTTCTGATTCATGGCGTTTATCCCGTCTTGTAATTCCTGTTCCTTTTGGGAGAAGTGCGTAATCTTATCGTGGAAGCCAGCCACTTCTGCTGTATATTCTTCTACTGCTTGTTGAGCTTCTGCGACTAGATTTTCGGCTGACTCCAGGGCTATTTGATAACCAATTAACACACCAGCTCCTAGAAGCAAAGATAAATCAGTGATATGGCTTTTCACTCCCAGTTGTTTTCCATCAGCAAGAACAACGATAAAAAAAAAATCCCTCCAAATTTCAGCTACTGAACTAAGAAAAGTTTAGAGGGAGTTTTGTCTGAAAGGACAGCAAGCGTGGTGTCAGTACTAAAACTGGTTAGAATAAATCACCAATTATCACATTAATAATCAATTGATTGTTAGAGACTCTGTTTTATAGTGTGCTGTACAGATTGTGTTGTGTCCAAGTCTGTATATGTGGCCATGCTGCCAGAAGAATCAAGAAGGTTTTTTTTTTTAGAAAAAAAATGTTTTGGGTCCGCTGAAATAATTGTATTTCTGAATCAAAGCTTCACTCGCTCCTTTTTCCCTCATTCAGCAAAGTTTTTCTAAAAAAGATACATTCTTGATTTGTGGTATGTATTCAAAGGCATCCTATTTCATTATTCTTTAAGGTACCTATTTGCCATGAATCACAGATTTGCATCCAAATCCAGTTGGTGGTATCTATGAAAGTCAAAGTTTATCTCCAAAGTATTGTATTTTCCTCCTGCTGCTCTGATTGGATCATCTATATATAGCAGTGATGGCGAACCTTTTCGAGACCGAGTGCCCAAACTGCAACCCAAAACCCACTTATTTATCGCCGGGTGCCAGGTGGGCGTGGCCCACTGGGTGGGTGTGGCCAAGGTGGCCCTGGTCACCTCGATATTGCTCGTGGGGAGGGATGCCTGTGGGGGCCGGCCAGGGTTGGGGGAGATCCAGGGGGTCTCTGGGAGGTGGAGTGGTGGGCAGGAGGCTTGTCCTGCGGAGCGAGGCAGGAGGGGGGTGCCATTGTCGCAGGGCGAGGCAGAGGCCGGAGCTGCTGCCTGATACCATCAGCCCCCACACACAGAGGCCAAGCACATGGGGGCCGACAGTGTCTGTCAGCAGCCACAGCCTGCTGGCCCCTCGATCGGCACACTCTGGGGCTCCACAGCCCACCGCCAGCAGTTCAGAGAAGCCGCCTCTGAGTTGGACGGACGGGACAGCTGAGGAGACGATGCAGTGGGTTGTGCCCGGGAAAAGGAGAGCATGCGAGGCCAGGAGGGATGGGACGGGGGGTGAGGGAAACCAGCCATGCTGCAATGCATCCAGCCACATGGGACCTTGGTGAGTTAATGGGCGGCTGGTTGAAGATGGAAGGTTGCCATCTCCGGGGCATGGCGCATGTGCCCACAGAGAGGGCTCTGAGTGCCGCCTCTGGCACGCGTGCCATAGGTTCGCCACCACTGATATATAGCATAATATTTATTTATTAGATTTTTATTCAACTTTTATTACTTTATAAATAACTCAAGGAGGCAAACATACACAATACAACCTTCTTCCTCCTATTTACCCCACAATAACAACCCTGAGAGGGAGTGATTGACTCAGAGATACTCAAGTGGCTTTCATACCTAAGGTGAGACTAGAACTCACAGTCTATTGCTTTCTAGGCCAGCACCTTCACCACTATACCAAAGCCTGTTATTATATACTATACATATGTATAATATACTATTATGTCTTAGATCAAACTTTAATCATCTGTGCTAATTTTTGTATTGAATTTGTTAAGGTTACCCAACTCCAAGAAGACTGGGTGGTCCAATATATAGATTTAAAAAAAACACATTTTTAAACAACACATAACTGCCCAGACTAAAACAACACTTCCCCAATACATGAAAACTCATCAGGGGCTCTGTAACACTCTAACCTCAGGCCTGGGAACTAAACCAGGTCTTAAGAAAATTCCAGAAACTATGATCTCCAGGGCACAGGCTGCGAGTCAATCAACATTTAATTGATGGGAGGGAAAGAAGATACAGTATACTTTCAAACATGGAACTTATTTTATCAATGGTTGGAAAAGCGAGATAGAGAGTAAAAACTTAAATCTTTATGACTAGGCAAAAATCAACTCTGACAACACGTTTATTAAGCACAAATAAATTGTAATGATAGAAAACTAATAAAAGATTTTAAAAAAACATTTAATTGATGGGATATAGTAATGAATGATTTACAATATTTTTTTCTCATCTAATTAATGTTGCATTAAACTAACAGTAATGAAGACAGGCTTTATATTACCTCAGTTGTGCTTGAGGGATAACAGCTGTGCTATAAATCTCTACAGAGAAAGAGTTTATAGTCTTGAAGGAATCCCTTTCAGATTCAAAATTTATTGGTTGGGGGATTAACTGACCTACCAATGATTGTCCCGAGTCCTGGAAGGATCATCAAGTGCATACCAATCTCTCGTCCTGCACGGTTTTTTTCTGTTTCCTCATGAGCTAATTTGAGCCTCTCCTTTGTGTTTTCCAGGTACAACTCTGCAGTTTGCAACATTCCCCTTGATTTCTTCTCAGCTTCTTGAAGGGCAACGGTCTGAGCTTTCAAATCCGCCAAGTTCTTCTGCTTTTCCCTCAGATTATCTTGCATGAGTTTCTTGACTGTTATCAGGGCCTCCGATTGAGAATCAGCCAGCAGCAGGTGAGATGCTACCTTCTGTTCAGCCTCTGAAAAATAGCTAAGGGCTGTGTCAACGTAATTACGGATTTTAACACAGTTCTCTTCATCTGGCCCTACAAGGAGTAGAAGCTCAGCCAGGAACACAAGTTGTTGCATTCCTGCCTCCAACTGTTCCTTGGTGGATGCATTACAACTCTCATTTTGCAAGGGAGCCATGAGAAGTGGAGATGGAGTCAGAGCTAGGAGGCAAAATACAACAACAAATTAAGAACACTGGTTTATTTGTGTTCAAAATGTATTCATTTAAACTTTGGAAGAGATGCACTGTGGCGAGTAGCAGCATCTAAAAGTCCCTCATTAAGTTCTCAGAACTGTTGGGTTCTCACTAAATCAGTAATTCTCAACCTTGGCAATTTTCAGATGTATGGACTTCAATTCTTAGAATTCTTGATGTACAGGTAGTCCTTGACTTACAACTATTCATTTAGTGACCATTCAAAGTTACAGTGGCATTGAAAAAAGTGACTTATGACCGTTTTTCACACTTATGACCATTGCAGCATCCTCGTGGTCCGGTGATCAAAATTCAAACACTTGGCACAGGTTCATATTTATGACGGTTGCAGTGTCCCTGGGTCATGTGATCACTGTTTGCAACCTTCTGACAAGAAAAGTCGACGGGAAAGCCAGATTCACTTAACAACCATGTAACTAACTTAACAACTGCAGTGATTCACTTAACTGTAGCAGGAAAGGTCATAAAATGGGGGCAAAACTCACACAAATTTCAAGCTCAGTTGTGGTCATAAGTCGAGGACTACCTGTATTCTTTCCTTAAACAGACCACCCTTCCCAGTTTGGTCTACTAAAATAAGACTTACCTGCATTTCCATCGTTCCTAGCCCAGCCATTCATTCCTAGACACTGTTCTTCAACCTTGGGAACTTTAAGATGAGTGGACTTCAACTCCTATGCTGGCCGGAGAATTCTGGGAGTTGAAGTCCACACATCTTAATGTTCCCAAGATGGAGAAAAGCCTGAAAAAGACTGAAAAGCCTAAACCAGGGGTAGGCAACCTTGGCTCTTTTATGACTCGTGGACTTCAACTCTCAGAATTCCTGAGCCAGCATGGCTGGCTCAGGAATTCTGGGAGTTGAAGTCCACGAGTCATAAAAGAGCCAAGGTTGCCTACCCCTGGCCTAAACCACTGTAGCCACTCTTCAATGCTCCAGCTTCAAATAGATTCAGAGCTCTTTTCTGCAGTGTTTCCAGTTCTAGACGGGTCCCTTTTCAAAGTGATGGCCAAGGTTATCCCCAAGAGTCCCAGTGATTTCTAAAAAGCTGGGAATGATAGAAGTTGAACTGCAACACATGAGATGTCCACAGCAACATGTCAACCCTAGAAGCCTTGTTTCTGTTCCTATCCTTTGCCAGGAGGGAAATTCCCTCCCTGAGGATCTGGAAGGAAGGGCTGGTTTCTGAGCAAGAATTTCCCCCTGAGATCAGCATTAAGATGTGTCAGCCAGCCATCCCTGAGGCAGCCTTCGCATTCCTTTAACTTTTAAGAGGTTTGTAGCAGAGGTTATCGCCGAACAGATAAAAACTGTAATAACACTGATAAGGAACAACTTAAATTGGCTCTGGAAGGTCAAGAAAACAAATAGAAGAGAATATCTGAAGCTCAGGGTTCAATTGTGGAGGCCTTGGTGCTCTCTGAGCTTTGTGGTTTGCTTGCAGGCCTCCAGAAGCGGTGAATGCTCCAACACTGGAAGTCTTTAAGAAGAAACTGGACAGCGGTTTGTCTGAAATGGTATAGGGTTTCCTGCCTGAGCAGGGGGTTGGACTAGATGACCTCCAAGGTCCCTTCCAACTGTATTATTATTATTATTATTATTATTATTATTATTATTATTATTATTATTATTATTATTATTATTATTATTATTATTATTATTATTATTATTATTATTCACCCCACTAACCTCAGTGGGAGTGAATGTGGGGTTTGATCCCTGTATATATATAGTAGCTTATTTATAATATATATAGTAGCTTAGATATCATAGCTTAATCAAGCTCAGAGAGCACCAAGGACTCCACCAAAAGGTTTTATTTCAGCATGAAGGTGAGAAACCTTCTGACCTTCTACAGGTAGTCCTGTAGAACATTTAGTGACCGCTCAAAGTTACAACATCACTGAAAAAAACGACTTATGGCCATTTTTCACACTTACAACCGTTGCAGTATCCCCATGGTCACATGATCAAAATTCAGACTGTTGGCAATTGTTGCAGTGTCCCGGGATCATATGATCACCTTTTGTGACCTTCTGACAAGCAAAGTCAATGGATAAACCGGATTCACTTAACAACTATGTTACTAACTTAACAGCTGCAATGATTCACTTAACAACTGTAGCAAGAAAGGTTGTAAAATGGGACAAAACTCACAACAAATTTTTTGCTTAGCAACATAAATTTCGGGCTCAATTGTGGTCGTAAATCGAGAACTACCTATAGATTATAGACTAAATTAGAGGATTCTATCTAGGGTATTCCCCCAGGTCAGTCTTAAAAGGGGAAGGCCACAGAACAGTTTAAAATAAATTCAATTTATGTAAACTTGGATTATATACTTAAGGACTCAGTGTTCACCTGAATGAAAACTACAAGTCTGGAAAACATTTTTGCACTTCTTAAAAGTAACATGAAATATTGTGGGTTTTGGTATCAAAACCGTTTACCAAGACATGCAAAGCTGGATCACTCCTTGCTCAGTCACATAACTACCTATACCCATTGCTGTGAATAGAAGAGCATGGTGCATTCATAGAAGTGCAGTAGCTCCACCAATATAGTCAGTTATGATTCTGCTAGAAAATTGTCATAATATTTTCACTTTTCTTTAATCCATGGGGAAAGTGGGTGGTATTCCTTTTTTCAGAGGTTGATGTTGCATTTACCGTAGATAACAGATACAGTACATGATTTGACAGTATGCCGATCTCAGGCGTGGCTGTTTTCATGATTTGGGAAAAGATTTATTCAAGATATATGAGCAAGCAGCTCATATCAAGTGCAAGAGCGCCGATCCTGAATTAACAGTAGCTGTAGCAGAAAAGAGCCGTGAAGATTACCTGTGATTTGCAAGCATTTAATGACATTCAAACTGGCAGAAGATATTTAGTCTTCCATTATACGTGTCAGAAAGGGTGATTGAACACAGTAAGAAACTAAGGATGGACTTGCACTAAAATCAGAACGACCAGAGTAGGTTTCAGTGTGTTTCACTCATTTTCTATAGCCTAATACGTACTTTCCAAATTTAAAAAAAAAAACATTTACAATATCTTTTTATATATTTTTTTTCAAATGGTGAACATATTCGCTATCTCCATCCACTTGGTACTTCTGTTTTCCCAACTGACATGACTTTCAATTCCCTTGTCATTCGTGTCACATAGAGATTTGAGGCAAGTTTAGTCTGCTTTGAAAAAAACCGGGTTGCTGTGAAAATTGCATAGGGAAACTTTATATCAGATTACTTACCCATCAGCTGACGAGCAGAACCCAAGCGAAATTTTTCACATCCCCTACTATTTAATCTCGGCCTTTTTTTTTTTTTTAATCAGAGAAACCTGCTACTTTTTGCTATGGGAAGCTTGTATGGTGCCCAAGGCATGATTCCTCTCCTGTTCATGTGTATACCAAGTTGGTTTCAACCAAAGCATGTATGACCTAAAACGTATTTTTAGAATCAGAAACAAAATGCGATTGCCCACCTACCTCTTAAGAGTAGTGCTGTAAAAACTTACCCAATGGAAAATCTTGAGTGCGTTCCCTCGTCTTGCTTGCAGTCTCACTATTGTTTCCCATATCACCTTTCCTTTTCCAGGCATAATGATAAAAATCAGTGATGGATGAGACGACCAACCAATCAGATCTCTACAATTTGGGTATTTGTGCTAATTCCCTGGGTATGAAACTTTTCCCTCCCACCTCCCACCAGCCTTACAAATACTTTAAATCTCAGCCTGGGAGGAACTAAAATGCGTGTTCCTGGTGCAGTCAGGTTATTTTGAAAGATTTTGGAAGTTTGTGTGTGTGTCTGCACATGCCTTGACACATATATCGGCTTTTGCACTGAGACCTGAGCATATTTTATCCTTATCGTTTGGTTCAATAAAAGGTGAGTGAATTTTGGGCAAGGAGGGGTGATATAAATCTGCAATGTGCTCTCAGACGTACGCCAAAAAGAAGGAAAAAAATGGCAAAATTGGGGATGGGCTGAATGGGAGAATGATCTAAGGTGATCCTGTTAGGGGAACCTAGGAACGAGGATCCCAAGGAGATCTAAAGGAGACCAAAGCAAGAAAGGGACAAATGATTTTGATTGCTGTTATAAAAAAAAAAAAGCAAGAACAGGATGGAATTGAAAAAGGGAGGGAGATGTAATGGCATCCTGATTATTTATTTAGTTATTTTCCTAAGGAAACTACTTATTCCTCCATAAATAGCTTCCTTTGAAAAAGAAAGGGGGGTGGGTCATGCTATCTTGAAACTGAGTTTTATCAAAATTAATACAATTTTTCATGGAGAAAATCAGTCTAGGAGGAGAGTATTTATGTAACATTTCATGTAATATATTTATATTATACAGGGTGGGGGAATGCAAAAAGCTAAACAAAGCATCTAAAGTTAAAACTGTGAAGCCATGAAAAAGCTTCAATCAGCCATTAACATATAAGAAATGATAAGCATTTTTGAAGCCTAAATTAGATATTTCTTTGACAATTAACAGCTTAGTTGGAAAAGAGTGATATGGCACGTTTCTTCTTCTTCTTCTTCTTCTTCTTCTTCTTCTTCTTCTTCTTCCTCTTTTCTTCTTCTTCTTCTTCTTCTTCTTCTTCTTCTTCTTCTTCTTCTTCTTCTTCTTCTTCTTCTTCTTCTTCTTCTTCCTCTTCTTCCTCTTCTTCCTCTTTTTCCTCTTTTTCCTCTTCTTCTTCCTCTCCTCCTCCTCCTCCTCCTCCGTATACTGTAGATGACATGGATCAGGACTGCAAATCAGAGAACCTATTCTATACTACTACACTTCGCTCAGGAAAGCAAGCATAGCAAATGCAGAATTAGAGGAAAAAGTCTTAGCCTGCAGCTTGAATGGCATTTGGTAGCTAAAGGGCCACTTCTCCCTTTCCTCATAGCTATTTGTTATGCTTCTCCTGCTATAGGCATTTCTAAGAGGATTTTCTTCATATAGAAACTGACCATATTTTAATCATAATTTCCTAACACCTAAAACTTTGAAAGTCAGAATCCGCTCCATGAATTGAGCCCAGAAATCCATCAGAATTTAAAGTACACTTTAATCATCAGAGTAATTTTACAGTCAGAAAATTATTTACTTTGATTGTTATATTGCTTTCTTGTGATGTTTGCTTATGTTGTGTGTATTTTTGATTTACTTGAACTGACCTTAGGTGTAAGTGCACACTAAATAAAATTGCTGTTATAACACAATATGAACACCATATGACCTTAACCTGGCAAATACTTTTGTACCACTGTTACAATTGAATTTAAAACCACTTAACTATGGCGATTTGTCTCAATGATGACTTGTACGTGTAGTTCTTAACTGATTACATTCCCTTCTTATGACTATCCCTATCAGCATAAAACATTTTAATAGCCAAGAAACAGGGAAACAGCTCTCTTTTGCTTAGTTTTTATGAGGGCATATTAAGCAAGAACTAATAAACCCATCCAGATGGAAAGAGTTAAGGATTGGCCTCTTTCTAATCTGCTGCCCTAAGGCATCTCAGTGAAGGATGACTAATTGGTCCTGCATTGTTGCAATCCATAGGGCTGTCAATCTTTGATCCAGAGTAAACTAAAAAACAAAAAAAATTCAGATGACAAATGATGAGGTAATAATAGCCCTAGGCTCTCTGAGCCCTTCCATTCTTTAGTCAAATTGTAGATAGGCTCAACAACTCAAAAGAGCAGTGTATCTCGGTTTAGGACAGGGATCTTCAAACTTGACAACCTTAAGACTTGTAGGCTTCAACTCCCAGAATTCCTCAGCCAGCGTGAAGACCTCTGGTTTAGGGACTTGTTTAAGAAAGATCCCTTATTTTTAAGAATCACTGTATTTTCCTCTCATTTCACACAACTTGGCTATCCTGGTTCTCAGCTCCTTATTGATTAAGCTGATTGAGCTGCTCACCAAAAATTTAGGGATTTTTTCTTCCATGTCTCCTGTTGACCAAAGAATGTGATGTTTTCTGCAAGTTCTGTTATGACAATACACTTGTTGTGTATTGGAAGGTGTTGGGGGGGGGGACTAGACTACATGCAATCAATCTTAATTTGGAAAGTGGGGAGAGAGCTGGTGAGAAGAGAATATATCATTTTTTCTAACTGGAAAAGATTTCAGAACTCATCAGATCCAACGTCTTGCACACAGCAGAATTCACACCATCCCTAAGAGATAACTTCCAGCCTCTGTATAAAAACCACCGGGAAAGGGGAAGCCTATCGTAGCCTGTTCTATTGATTGATAGCTCTTACTGTCAAGAAGTTCTTCCTGAGCTTCTTAAACTTCTCCTCTTCTGAACCTCTCTTCTTAAGAAGAAGAGACTGGACAGCCACTAGTCTGGCATGGTATAGGATCTCCTGCTTGAGCAGGGGGTTGGACTACTAGAAGACCTCCAAGGTCCCTTCCAACTCTGTTATTCTGTTATTATTCTGATGTGTGATCTGTATCTACCGCCTTGAAGTTTCATCCCATTCGTTCTAGTTTTGTCTTCTGGAGTTAAGTAAGAATCACTTGAATGAATGTCCTGAACAGCTCTTTCATCTGTGGCCATTTGGGATGGCAGTCAATAGCACCAAAACTTTAGGACGAATGATCAAAGCAATATGAAATGTCAAGCTTTCTGCAATATTGTTGTTGTGAGCCCTATTGTTAAATCGATTGCTGCTAACATCAGATTGCCAGCTTTAGGGTTCTGATGTTTGTATCTCCCTGGGGCAATACAGAATATAATTGAGCAATTCTTTTACAAGTAGTCCTTAACTTACAACTGTAATTAAACCTAGAAGCGAGTGGTAAGTTGTTGCAGTCATAAATTGAGGCAGTATCTGACCAGATCTAGATTTTTTTGAAATATGTTACGGTGGTCATTAACCAAACACCATGGTTGGTAAATGAATCAATTTTCCCTAATGGGCATTTTTTTTGCCAGAAATCATAAACACTGGAAACTGGCAAAAAAAATGTCACAAATTGTGGTCAAGTGACTGTGGGAAGCTGCAAACAACCATAAAGGTTGCTTGCCAAGTGCCCAAAATGAGATCTTGGGAGTGTGTGCAGCTGTTGCAAGTGAAAATAGCTTTAAGTTGCTCTGAGGAGGTCCGTCATAACTTTGACTTGTTAAGTCACCGGTCGTAAGCTGAGGACTACCTATAATCACCTTTGTTAAGAGTGATGTCCATTTTTCTTTGCAGGCTATTCACTATGGCATCAGCAGGACAATCGCATGCGGTAGTCAAAGCCGTGGAGACCCTGAGCAGAGGGCAAGATGTACGGAGAGAAACGGAGCTTCTCATGAAGCCTTATGCCAACTGGGAGGAGTTTCTCATGCCAGCGCCCATCTCCATTGCTATCCTAGGGGAGCTGATCTTCATCTCAACAGGACAGGGGGATTTCTCCATCAACATGTTACCTCCTGAGGGAGGCTTCCAGCACCTCAAATATCCAGAATCCTTCAAAGCCTCCCTGTGCCAAGTCAGCAATCGAGGCTGGACCGCCTTCAACGAAGCCCACGTCAACATGGACCAGATTAGACTGTTGGCAAGCAGCATCCCGGAACAGATGAAAACCATTGTACGGACTCTCATCCAGGACACGGAGGTCGTCACGGCTTTGCTTCCGAATCAGCTCAAAAACCTCCAGGCAGTGACAGAGCAATGCGGTGGGCTGGCCAAGGCGGTCAGGGCCAAGTTCACAGATGTCATCCACCTCATCCAAGAACTCCTGGAGGCTTGTCTCAATGCCAAGCGGGGCTATGAGAAGGAGCTGAAGGAAGTGCAGATCGCTCTGGAACAAGCCAAGATCCGAGAAAAGTCAGCCAAGGAAGCCAAGGAGATGGCCGAACGATACCACCATCAGATGAAGGAGCAGGTTGAGGAGTCTTTCCAACAGTATAAAGAAGCCATGGACTCCATCCCTACAGGATGGGATGCGGTAGGAATGGAGCTGGTCGCTACTCTCACACAGACTCTGGGGACGTTTTCAGTTGAGTTTAGCCGGATGCTAGCAGGGAAGCAGAAGAATCTCGGAGAAGCAGCCGAGATGGGCGGAGGTGAAGGACTGACGAGGATGATTCCTTTCATCTCAGCCAGTGTCATATGTTCAAAGTCAGCTGAGCTTTTGACTTTTGCTACTAGCTTGAGGAATCTCTTGGATGACCACGGAGACGTCAAGATCTCCATGATTCTCGATGAAAAGACTGGGGAGATCAAAACAGGGTGGGTGAAGAAGAATTTACAAAGGCTGAGAGACTCTATTGCCAAAGAGGAAGAGTGCGACCCTAAAGTCAAGGCCCAGGAGATTTGCCAAGCTGCCCTGGATATTTGTCAACAGTTGGAGCAAATAGCTTCATCCGTGGGTAGCATCGGGAAAGTGGGGAAGAGTTTGCTGGATGGAATACACCAGCTCCATAAGAAGGCTTCAGAATTTGACTCCTACAGCAAAATATACACCCAATCACCGGCGTTTTCACCCAGACCCCCCAACGTGTCCAAGATGGGGGAAGTGAGAAACACAGGAGTGGAAAATGCCCGCCTTAAAGTGCAGCAGAGCCGAGAGGCCTTGAAGGCCACTAGAGAGGAGTATCAAAGAAGCTTTGAAAATTTCAAGAAGCAGAATGAAGAATTGACCGAGATCCTCTGCACTATGAGAGGGTACCAAGTTAAGGAAGTGGATTTTGACACGGCCAGGAAAATGCTCATAAAAGGCTTGGAAGCCCTGAGTCGGGTAAAAGAGCAATGGGAAAAGATGGTGAGGTTTTTCCAAATGATCTCCAACTTAATCGAGACCAGCCTGGTGTGGAGCGTGAAAGAATTTGCCGACACCGTGGACGGTGCCCAAAAGGTCTCCAGCTACTCGTCCAAAGCTTTCATGGCTGACCTGGTTTACGGACACATTTTCAACGCCTCCAGTGTGGCTCAGCTGGTCGCCATGATTTCAGAGACTTACACTATGGTGTCGGAGAAGTACCTGATGGAGCGGGTGAGCAGCTTAGGGCACCTGCTGGCCATGGAAGCCGAGGAACTGAGTTTGGCTGCTGAACGAGCCGTGTTGGCCGAAGGCTGCGACGCAGCCCGGAATGCAGTGAAGGAGCTGGTCTTGCAGAAGAAAGCTGAGTTTGAGAGAAGCTTGGAGGCCAGGGCGGAGGCCATCGAGAAGGAGATGAGAGCCGTTCTGCCTGCAAACGGGGAGGCTGCTGAGCCTCACCTGACAATGGTCGGCCAAGAAGAGGAAACCAAGTTCATATGAACCCAGTCTCTTGGAGGGAGGAACAGGGCCCTTCTGGCAATTATAACGCAACACCCCTTCAAATTGGATCACTGTAGTTATATTTACTTGGCTATTACAGGTAGTCTTCAACTTAACGGTCGCAATTGAGCCCAAAATTTATGTTGCTAAGTGAGACATTTCTTATGTGAGTTTTGCCCCATTTTACGATCTCTCTTGCCACATTTGTTAAATGTGTCACTGCAGTTGTCAAATTAGTAGCATGGTTGTTAAGTGAATCTAGCTCCCCCAGTGATTTTGCTTGTCAAAAGGTTGCAAAAGAGGATCACAAGACTCCAGGACACTGCAACCGTCATAAATGTGAGTCAGTTATCCAGCATCTGAATGTAAATCACATGAGGCCTGGGGATGCTACAACGGTCGTAAGTATGAAAAATGGTCACAAGTCACTTTTTTCGGTGCCGTCGTAATTTTGAACAATCAATAAACAAACTGTTGTAAGTTGAGGACTACCTATATATGCTTTCCAGTTTCTTTAAGGGCAGAAAAAAAATAACTGATCTCCTTATATAGTAGCTGGTAATTAAGACATGTTTTCTGGAAATAAAAAGTTACAGGTAGTCCTCGACTTACAACAATTCATTTAGTAACCATTTAATACAATGGCAATGAAAAAAATGACTTATGACCGTTTTTTACACTTAAGACCGTTGCAGTGTCCCTGTGGTCATGTGATCAAAATTCGGATGCTTTGCTACTGGTTCATATTTATGACGGTTGTAGTTCTCCAGGGTTAATGTGATCCCCTTTTGCGACCTTCTGACAAGCAAAGTCAATGGGGGAAGCCAGGTTCATTTAACAATCGGGTTACTAATTTATCAACTGCAGTGATTCACTTAACAACGGTGGCAAGAAAGGTCCTAAAATGGGGCAAAACTCGCTCAACAAATACATTTTGGGCTCAATTGTGGCTGAGGACTACCTGTATATGTTTCTGTTCAGTGAAATAGTGAAAAAACATTGATTGTAGTTTGATTTATCGATGGGCATTCTCACTTGCTTATTCAGTTAAAGAAATAATAATAATAATAATAATAATAATAATAAAGTTGGAAGGGACCTTGGAGGTCATCTAGTCCAACCCCCTGCTCAGACAGGAAACCCTATACCATTTCAGACAAATGGTTGTCCAGTCTCTTCTTAAAAACTTCCAGTGTTGGAACATTCACCGCTTCTGGAGGCAGGTTGTTCCACTGGTTAATTGTTCTAACTGTCAGGAAGTTTCTTAGTTCTAGGTTGCTTCTCTCCTTGATTAGTTTCCATCGGTTGCTTCTTGTCCTGCCTTCAGGCGCTTTGGAGAATAGCTTGACTCCCTCTTCTTTGTGGCAGCCCCTGAGATATTGAAACACTGCTATCATGTCTCCCCTCGTCCTTCTCTTCCTTAAACTAGACATACCCAATTCCAGCAGCCATTCCTTATACTGTATGCTTTAGCCTCCAGTCCCCTAATCATCTTTGTTGCTCTTCTCTGTACTCTTTCTAGAATCTCAACGTCTTTTTTACATCGTGGTGACGATAAACAGACACCGTTTAATAGTTTCATCACAGCTGGGCTATTGCATCTTTTAGTGAGATCACAGATCTTGATTTGTTGCTTTGCGCTATTTTAGTGTGCCTTTTAAAAAAACTATTTGCTTTCCTTAGACGCTTAGGATTGCTAGTTTTATTTTGAAGGAGAAGCAACATCTTATTAAAAGGGAATCAAATGCACATAATAAATACCAGCTTTTGCATCTGCAGGATCCATCATTTTTGTCAAACTGAAGAAAGCAGCCTCGGGATGTTGCTGCACAAGCTCCATTCCCTCCATGTACCGTATGACATCATAATACATATGCAGGTAGTCCTCAACTTACAACAGTTCATTTAGTGACCCTTCAAAGTTACAACGGCATTGAAAAATGTGGCCCTTACTATTATGACATCCACATGGATAAATGTGGATAAATTCTCTCCTGTTCTCAACTGAATGGTTGATAAACAAGGCAGTCACTAAGAGATCTACCTGTGCTTTCCTGCACGGATAGAACAGAAAATTCATGCAATTTATGTGGAAATTGAGCCACTGCAGTAGTTTGAAAACATAGGAAAAACTTCAGGCAGTTTCATGGGAACTGGGTCTGTTTTTCTGACTATGTGTACTACCAGCATCTCCTTTAACGTAAGAGATTGATTGAGTGTATTTATTAAACTTCTATTTACTGTACTTTTTTCTAAGCCAAGAAGGATAAGCATGTAAAACTGAGCCTTTTGCTATCTTCTTACCAACAGTGTTCAGAGGAACATCTTGTCATGGTTCCGACAGATGAAACTCTTCAAAAGAACTTTGAGGCATTGTTTACCTTAAAGAATCTTTTATTCGAGAAACAAAGTATCGGCACTACATAGTTAAAGCCAAAAACTGAATTCCCCTCCCCTGGCACAAAGTAGCAAAGCGCAATTCCCTCCTCCAATTAACTGTCATAAATCACATTCCCCAATTAACTTGAAGCGCGGGCTTTCTCCCCATCTCTCCTGCCAGCCAAATTTCTATCAACTCTGGACCTAATAACCTTGGGTTCCCACGGCTGAATTATTATTGTTATGACTAGCTGGACTCTCATCCACATCCCCCCTCCCAGCATCAATTAACTCTAAAAGGGAAAGAGAAAAGATGGCTAAGTTTCCATCTGTTGTCAAAGCAAGAACATCCGATGTTAGCAGCATTGACACATCTCTTATTTTCTTCTGTACAAGGGGGCAATAGGCTGACTCTGAAAACCACTGAGTCTTAGAGAGCGCTGTAAAGCACTGTGAAGCGGTATACAAGTCTTAAGTGTTATTGAGGTTGCTACCTCTGTCTTGGTTTGTGTGATGAGCCCTGGAAAGGCTGGGCTGGGCTGGATATAGGCCAGTGGTGGTGAACCTATGGCACGCTTGCCAGAGGCGGCACTCAGAGCCCTCTCTGTGGACACGTGCTGTTGCCCCAGCCACGCCTCCCCCCACGGCCCCTTCCTGACCAGCAGCCCCCTGGAGGAGAGTCACCCTCGGGCGCTGCCTGTGCAGAGCAGCACAGGCAAGGACATGGCAGCCGGGCAGCGGGGACAAGACTCCGCCCTCGTGCCCCGTTGCGAACAGATGATGCTGTGGGGTGCGGGCAGAGGACATGGCCACCATGGCGCTGCTGGGCCACCTGGGTGATTTGCTACAGCAGGCCGTGCAGGCGGTGGGTGGCCCTGTGGGCGGGCGGGGGGGAGCAGAGCAGGGGCAGTTTTTGGGCACTAAAAGGTTCGCCATCACTGATATAGGCTATTCTGGGTCACATGACCAGGAAGAAGGTGGGAGGGGGTCCTTGAGCTGTTGGCAGCATTCCAAGCTGCAACCCCCATCTCCCACCAAGCTGAGCTTTCTGAAATGCTCCAGAACTTGCCTTCTTAAAAACTCTATATCTTTATTTTTATGGTTTCATTCTCAATGTGACCCCCTTTTTCTTTGATTTTCAGAGCATTATCTTGAAAAGTAGATAAACAGATGAAGATAAGATAACCTTGTCATTTTTTTACTGTGGGCACAATGGCACACCTCAAAAATGAAATTTAGTTGCCCGCTCTCCAAGTGAAACACATACATGACACACACCTAAACATACTATATACGACGTAAGTATAGACCCATACCCCTACATATACAGAACAAATAAATGTTAAATACTGTCCATCTTGAATATAAAACGGAAGGAGGAAGCTGTATGAAATGAAACTATGGCTGAATCTGGATGTTCTGCTACGGATACCACGAAGTCTCCTCCCAGAAGGTAACAAGGAAAACAGGTCGTGAAGAGAATGTGTAGTGTCCCATACCCCTATATATACATAACAATAAATATTAAATGCTGTCCAATATTGTTATTAAACGTCTTTTAATATTTGTTAATACCTGTTAATAAAACATCTACTGCACCCAAAAAGCTCAATATTTAATTACTCAGTTCATTCTGGCTGATTGGTCAACCTCTTTCCCTTGATTTCCTGGAAAACTACCATCTAAAAGTACTTGAGGAGCATCTCTCTGAGCTGTCACTCTTTTCCTCCTTAGATACACTTCCACCATCTGGTTTTTGATGAAAGGGGATCCCTCCTCTACAAGTAAATCTTTTGCACTTCTTAAGATCTACTAACTTCAGCTTTGATTTATGTGGATAAAGCTAGGTCTCATTAGGAATGATTGTTAGGATCTAGCCATACACGAGCTGTACGGAGAACAGTAATATGAAAAGATGTTAGAGGGACTCAAATAAAATACCCAAGAAAACTGAGAATTTCCCACCTATTTTTCAACGGGCTTAGTAATCCAGGCAGCCATCTCCCCATTAAGGATACTATGCCAGGGCCATCTGTCTTGGAGATGACATATTAGTCTGTTGGTTCAAGAATTGAAGATCTTCCACTTAAGAATTCTCAAGCAGTCTATTTACTACCCAATACATTTGCTTTCAATAGAAGAGTAGCTCAAGAGTTGTACTGTGAAGATACACCTAGTTGGGTAATGAAACGTCTGCAAGGAAACAACCAAGATCAGAGAACACCAAGGACTCCACAGGTTTGCTTTCCTACGTTACCCACCAGAGAAAGAAAGAGAGAACAGAAAAAAATGTAATAATCAAAAAGAAGACTGGCTATATAAAAGGGGAGAAATTGAGCAGCTACTTGTATATATTTACTCAGTGTAAAAATGACCAACCTGAATTTTAGAGGTTTGAACCAAAATGAAGAGTAGGTGCTTTTCAAACAGAGGAAAACATGATAGACAAATTACAGTATGTGTATATTACATGCTTGCACATAGGTGTGCACATGGATACATGTAAATATACCAGATAGATGATAGGTAGGTAGGTACTGTATATAGACAGACAGACATACTTTTTGATTGTTCCTTCACTCCAAAAATGAATGAAGCCTGCAATGACAATAGGAGCAAAAACAATAATAGCACTAATAGCAGTGAATTCAAATTAATGGCATGTCAAAATTAGACATCATATATCTCAATCCTTTTCTCTCTCAACCCTTTTCTCTACCACAGACACACAAACAATGGTGAAAAAAGAAGCAAACAAGGCACATTTCAGCTTTTCTTCTACTAGAAAAAGCCCCAAAAGAGAGGAGTGGTAGGGCAGACAAACTAGTAGGTAGATCGGCTCAGAGGAAGAGCTATTGGTCCATAAAAATTGACCGGAGAAGAAAGGAGAAGAGAGAACTGGTACACGAAAGTAGAAACAAAAATAGAAGTATTTAGTAGGAGCTAACATGAGCCCCTACCTCAGAAATGATCAGCCAAGATGGTTTTTTAAAGGATCCTGAACGGCAATATCTATAGCTGTTTCTTGGTTTTCTAGTTTTAGCAAATACAGAGATGATCGAGTGGCCCATTTCACATCCTATTACTCTGAGGGAAATGCAATAATACAGAAGAGCCTAGACTGCCTCCATTTCCCTCATGGATTGGAAGACAAGTCTATATTAATTAATCAGCTCCATCCTGGGGGATTTCCCTCATCCCCTTCTGTTCATTATGTTCAGTAGCTTTTCTCTCTTATTTCAGTCACTTTTGGCAAGACAGCCTTCAGCTCAGAAGAGATATTTGTCACTCTGACAAGGATATTTTTTTCAATTTTTTCCTTTTTCGTAATGACCCTGTCCTCTATGGCCAGTTGGGCATTGTCGCAATTTTCTGCTAAGTTGACACGCTCTATCTGGAATTGGGGATCTGAAGGGTCCATGGAAATAAGCCTCCCTGGGATGTTCACTTTATCCATCAGGCATTCTGAGGACACGTCTGTGTAAGTTTCGGATATCATGTTTACTAAGTGAGACATATTAGATGCATTGAGTGCCTGCTTAGAGAACCCATCTATGAGGTGCTGGGAGTAACTTGAAATTTTGCCAATATTTTCAACGGATAGTAGAAATTCGGTAAGATCTTTATTCCTATAGGATTCAGTGAGACTGTAGATCATCTGGAAGAAACACACCATTTTCTCCCACTGTTCTTTCACTCGTCCCATGGCATCCAGGCCTTTGATCAGCACCTTTTTGGCTGTTTCAAAATCGTTCTGTTTTGCTTCCCATTTCCTCATTTCATTGAGCACATCCAGCCAATCCTTATTCTGTCGTATTAAGTTGTCAAAACTTTTGTGGTATTCGTCTTGACTCATCTTCAGCATTTCTAAAATTTCGTTTATTTTTATTTTTTAAAAAAATTCCGCTGCTAACGTCGGGTTCTCTTGAACCTTTGTCTGGGATTGTGCCATATCTGGCGCCATGGGATCAAAAGCGGATGTGCCATTATATGCTTTGCTTCTGCTATCAAAAATTTCCATAGCGTTTGAGAGAACGTTCATTGTCTTTTTAAGACTTTCCTTGTTTGTGTTGCCCAGTTCTACTGCTTGAGTTAACATATCGGTGATATCCATTGTACACTGGCATATTTCCATTGCCAAACTCTTGAGGTTACACTCATTTACTTTTGTTATTTGTCCTATCAGTTGCTGAGATTTATTTTTGATCCATACTATTTTGATTTTGTGTTTTTTATTGCAGAGGAGATACATGTCAATATTACCTTCATCATCCACCACGGTTTTAAGAGCATCCACCAATGCCCACATTTCAGCTAACTGGGCACAGATATTGTTCATGGCTATAAAGTCATCCTCGCTTTCAAACACTATCTCACTTCTGCTGTGAGTTGAAGAAAGCAACTTATGATCGTTAGAGCTAAGCAAAGATGTCAGATTGATAACTGGCCCTTTCAAGATTTCTCTTAGGGTTGAAGTGAATTGCAGACATACATTATTCCAGCCAGCAGCAGAAATGGTATCTTTCACTTTTCTATAACCATCAAATGTTTCAGCCACTCTGTTCTTCATTTCCTTGTAGTATTCCTTTGCTTTCACTAGTGCTTCTTCAGCTGCTGCCTTTCTTAGCGTCAAGTCTTCCAATGCGCGTCTGGTTTCTGTCAATCCTTGTTCATACTGTGATTTAGAACTTGTATACACTTCCAGGAGTTCCCCAATCAGACAGACAGTATTATCAAACCTATTGTCAACTTTCTTAAATGAAGACAAACATTCATCTGCAATTGCTTCCAGTACACTTAATTGTCCAGGTAGCAAGTCATCCATCAAGGTAAAGTCTTCCTGGAACAAGGACCGGGTGTTCCTTTCAATTTGCTCAGGGATGCTCATAGAAAGAAGACGGATGCCGTGCGTATTGTTTTGAGCAACATTGAAAGCATCCACTCTTTTGATCAGCTTCTTTTTGGTTGTTTCAAAATCATTCTGCTTCGTTTCACAGCACATCCAGCAAATCCTTATCCAGCTGCTTCAAGATGTCAAAACTTTTCTGGTATTCTTGTTGACTTATCGCCAGCATGTGTCTAGTTTGTGTTTGTTTTAGAAAAATGTTCGGGAAAGTGCCTGTAGGCCCATTAGGAATGCCATCTACCACTTTTCGATAATTGTCAAATATTTCAGCTGCTCTGTTCTTTGTTTCCTTGTAGTTTTCCTCTGCTTTTGCCTGGGCTTCTTCAGCGGCTGCCATTCTTAGCTTCAGATCTTCCAATGCACACCTCGTTTCTACCAATTCTTGCTCATATTGTGATTTGGAACTTGTACACACATCCAGAAGTTCCCCAATCATGCATATAGCATCATCAAACTTACTCTCAACTGACTTTGCTAAACACGAACATTCATTTGCAATTGACTTCAGGCTGTCTAGTTGGTTAGGGAGCAAGATATCCCTCAACAGATCCTTTTCCTGGAATAAGATTCGGATAGCCTTTGTGATTTGCTCAGGGATGCTCATAGAAAGGAACCGGATGCCATCCATATTCTTGTGGGCTATGCTGAAGGCATGCCAACCACTGTTGCTCACCTGCATCAGGGAAGCCTGGAAAGAGTTGGGATACTTCAAATATTTGTAGCCTCCTTCAGGTGGGACAAGATTGATGGCAAAGTCTCCTTGTCCTGCAGCAATGTAAGACAGCTCCCCTAAGATACCGATGGAAATGGGCCCAGGCATCAGATACTCCTCCCAGTTTGCGTGGGGCTTCATCATCAGCTCCGTCTCCTTTTGGACTTCCTCTGCTTTGATAATGTTCATTAGGACTTCCACAGCAAGTGAATCTTTGGTCTGGGTAGCCATTTCCGCCTGGATAAAACTAAACCAAAAAAAGAGAGGAAAGATTGAACAGTTAATGTTGTATTCCTGGAAATACCTGGGTTGGAAAAAAAATCCCAGTGAACTCACAATTTGCCACTTCCATGATAATCACAGTGAATTTTTTTTTTTTACTGGCACCAACTTTCTTTTTAGAAATGGGCAAAATTTGCCTGACTTGCTGTACTTTTATGAATTAGATCTAGAAACTCACTTCTGATCCTTTCTTTCACATGTCCCTAGTTTGCTTCTCTCAGAAATGTTGGATTAATTCTCCTATAACCACATTCACTGGGAATTTACAGATTTTACTTCTAACACATCTGGAGAGAAACAAGGATTTTTAAAATCGCAATATTCATTAAGTGTTGCTTAAACAATGCCAGCAATAAAAACTGAATATTACACTTCTACACTTCAGTCTAAATAACTGAAAAAATATATATGGTTGAAGAAAAGGAAAGGAAACTGAACAGTAAGGTTAAAAAAGAAAAGAAAAATTCCAGTGACCTTAAGAGTTTCTAGAAGGAGTTTGCCAACTCCAGGACATTACAGTGATAACTTTTTTTTACTGAAACCAATTTTCTTTTTTTCAATTTACAGTTCATTTAGTGTCTGTTCGAAATTACAATGGCACTGAAAAAAGTGAACTGTGGCCATTTTTCTTGATTACAGCCTTTGCACCACCCTTGTAGTCATCTGATCAAAATTCAGACACTTGGCAACTGGCCGCATTTATGATGGTTCCACTGTCCCAGGGTCATGAGATTACCTTTTGCGACTCTTCTGATAAGCAAAGTCAAAGGAGAAGCCAGATTCACTCAACAACCATGTTATTAACTCAACAGGTGCAGCGATTCACTTAATAACTGTGGCAAAAAGACATCATAAAATGGGGCAAAGCTCACTTAACACCTGCTTTGCTGTACAGGTCCCCGACTTATGACCGCAATGGAGGTCAAAGTTTCTGTTGCTAAGCAAATCAGCTGTTAAGTGAGTTTTGTCCCATTTCATGACCTTTCTTGCCACAGTTGTGAAGGGAATATAATTATTAATAAAAATTCTCTAATGGGAGATTCTCAAAAAGAGCGGGAAAACTTGTTGTAAGGCAGAAAAACATGTTGCCAGTTAGCAAAGAATTAGGCGGTCGGAAAGCATGTGACTAAAGTGGGCCTATCAACTGGATCCATGGTAGGAGGGATGTGGCGTGTCATTGGGGCCAGGAAATATATAAACCATTGCCAATTCTGATCGTGTGGCTTCCTAATTTTTTTTATTGGAAGTCCACCAAACGCTTTTGAATAAAGTTCTCTTTCAGTGACCTCCAAGTCTCTTTTTGGATTCAATTTTATCCCAGACAGTTGTTAGGTGAATCACTGCAGCTCCTAAGTTAGTAACACGATTGTAAAGTGAACCTGGCTTCCCCGTTGACTTTGCTTGTCAGAAGGTCGCAAAAGGGGATCCTATGACCCCAGGACACTGCAACTGTCATAAATATGAGTCAGATACCAAGCATATGAATTTTGATCACGTGACCATGGGGATGCTGCAATGGTCGTAAGTGTGAAAAACGGTCATAAGTCCTTATTTTCAGTGCTGCTGTAACTTTGAATGGTCACTAAACGAACTGTGGTAAATCGAAGATTACCTGTATTAAGGGGAGGCACTATTAAGGGGAGGCACATTGGAAGTTGCAAGGTGTGAGGCCCCCCTCTGGTTTTGCAAAGGGGTCCTTGTGAAAAGAGCTAGAAAGGGGGTGAGAAACGGGAGGAGCTGGACTTGGGGAATCCAAGATGGAATAATAACAATAACAATAGCAAGCAAGGGTTGTAGGTAGTACCAATAGTAATAGGCGCCTTGGGTGCAATCCCGAAACAACTGGAGCACCACTTGAACACCATTGGCATTGACAAATTTGCCATCAGTCAATTGCAAATGGCGGCCTTACTAGGAACAGGTTCCATCCTGCAATGATATCTGTAACACCATCAAACATCCACATCTGCCTATCCCAGGTCCTTGGTAAGGACTCAATAGGTAGACAAAAATGCCAAATCCAGTCTGAACATCTGGCTGACTGGGCAATGATCAATAATAATAATAACTCCCAGAGGATTTGACCCTATCGATAAACCCTTGGAGGAAGACAAATGGAGGTATGTCACACACAGAAGGAAGCACAACACTCGAAGAAAGAAACAGCATGCAACAAACAAATCCCTTCTGCCCAAACCTATCCAACCAGTAGCAGCCCCAGTAAAACTGAGCAATCAATTTCTCCCTTTAGATGGAAACACGCAGACCCACAACCTCCCCCTCAAAGAAGACATGCAGACACCTAGCAAAGAAACTTCAAATATCCCTAAAAAGGTCACCTCAAATATCCCTTAAAAAGCCACATCAACAAACACACCTGAGACAAACAGAAAAGCACCCCAGACTGCAGCTCCCCCCCCCCAAAAAAAAGAAAGGAGAGTGTTGGTAATAGGAGATTCTATCCTCAAAGGAATAGAATCATCCATCTGCAGACCAGACATACAATCCAGGGAGGTATGCTGTCTCTCTGGAGCAAAAATCAAAGATGTGGCTGACAACCTAACCAAAATAATTAGGCCCACAGATTACTACCCCTTCCTCCTCCTCAACATTGGAACGAACGACACAACGAACTACCTGAGTGCAATAGTGAAGGACTACAAACAACTAGGCAACAAAGTTAAGCAGCTAGGAGCACAAGTAATGTTCTCATCAGTGCTCCCAATTAAAGGCCAACACCCATTGAGGGAAAAAAGAATTTTAGAATTAAACCACAGGCTAAAGGGTTGGTGTTGCCAAGAAAACTTTGGTTTCCAGGATCATGGACTGAATTTCCTACACGAGGGACTCTTGGCAAGGGATGGGCTACACCTCACGAAAACAGGCAAAAATGTACTTGGAAAAAGACTGGCCCAACTCATCAGGAGGGCTTTAAAGTAAAACTGAGGGGGGAGGGTGACCAAGCTCTAGAACCTCTAGAACCCAAAACCAATCACAAATCACAAGAAAACAAATCAAACAACAAGGTAGGCAGTGTTGACAAAAAAGAAAAACTCAAACAACAATCAGGAGATACAGAAAACATACCCACGGACAGGCATGGGTATACAAACGCTCAAAGCTTGGGGAACAAACAGGTTACAAATTGTTCAAAAGAAACAGATCTAGAAAAAGAGGAAGGGGAGGTGCACTATATATAAGAGAACACTACATATCTGCAGAAATGCACATGATCCAAGACAAAATCTCTCCAGAATGTATATGGGTTAATATAAAAGAGAAAAAAAGTGACATTACCATAGGTGTATATTACAGGCCACTCAACCAATTAGAAGAAATAGATGAACTCTTTGCCAATCAGTTAACAAATGTATGCAGGAAGCATACCATAGTAGTAATGGGAGACTTCAACTATCCAGATATCAACTGGGAGACAGTAAGCAGAAGATCAAACAGATTCCTAACCAATCTAGCTTACAACTTTGTCACCCAAAAGGTGGAGGAGGGAACTAGACGCAAAGCTATACTGGACTTAATCCTTACAAATAGAGAAGAATTGTTAGAGGGAATCGAAATTGCCGGAACCTTGGGTGAAAGTGACCACGTCATACTGAAATTTAATATAAGGCAAACACTAGCAATAGAAAACAATCCAACCAGTGTCTTAAATTTCAAAAGAACCGACTTTAACAAACTCAGAGAGAACCTAGGAAAGATCCCATGGATGAAAATCCTAATGGGGAAAACAACCCAAGAAACGTGGGAAACCCTGAAAAATGCGACCACAAAAGCCTAGACCAGCACAATACCATTGAGAAAGAAAAACAAGAAATCCAAGAAGAAACCAGCATCTTTGCACAAAGATCTAACAAGCTAAAAGACAAAAAGAACAAATACAAAAAATGGAAAGAGGGGCACATAACCAAAGCCGATTATCAGCAGACAGCCAGAACATGCAAAGAAGAAGTCAGGAAAGCAACAGAACGAACAAAGACTTGCAACAGAAATCAAGGACAACAAAAAAAGTTTCTTCCAACATATTAACAACAAGAAAAAAGTCAAGGAAACTGTAGGCCCACTAAATTGAGAAAATGGCAAGGAAATTACAGGCAACAGGGAGAAAGCAGAGCTGCTTAACTCATACTTTGCATCAGTCTTCACACAAAAAGAAACCATAGCCCACACACCAAAAAAAAAAAAACCACTGCAAAAGACATACTAGAAACAAAAATCAAAATAAGCAAGAAAATTGTAAGAGAACACCTATCCAACCTTGACAAATATAAATCACCAGGACCCGACAGATTACATCCCAGAGTTCTGAAAGAGCTGGCAGATGTTATCTCAGAACCATTGCATCACATCTTTCACAAATCCTTGTGAAGGGTGATTGGAATGTGGTCCCCATCTTCAAGAAAGGGAAAAAAATGGACCCAAGAAACTACAGACCAATCAGTTTAACATCAATACCTGGGAAGATCCTAGAAAAGATAATAAAAAAACAGATCTACGAACAATTAGAAGCAAACAAAGTCATAACTAGCAGCCAGCAAGGGGTTGTTAAAAACAGATCATGCCAAACCAATTTTCTCATTCTTCGATAAAGTGACCAAACTAGTAGACCAGTGAAACGCAGTGGATGTAGTATACCTAGATTTCAGTAAGGCATTTGACAAAGTGGACCACAACCTACTCCTTGGTAAGCTAGAAAAAGGTGGAATAGACAACATCACCACCAGATGATGGTGGCTGACAAACTGTACTCAACGAGTAGTCCTCAATGGCACTACATCCACATGGAGAGAAGTAAAGTACCACAAGGTTCCGTCTTAGGCCCAGTACTCTTCAACATCTTCATAAATGACTTAGATGAGGGAACTCATCAAATTCGCAGATGACACCAAACTGACAGGATTAGCCAACACCCCAGAAGACAAACTCAGTATCCAAAAAGATCTTGACAAACTTGAACAATAGGCCCTATCCAACAAAATGAGTTTCAATGTGGAGAAAAGCAAGTCTTACACTTAGGCAGGAAAAACCAAAGGAACAAATACAGATTGGGCAAGACCTAGCTTAAAAATAGTAACTGTGAGTGGGACCTTGGAGTCCTAGTCTAGTGGATGATCACTTAACTATGAGCCAGCAGTGTGCAGTAGTAACCAAAAAAGCTAATACAATCCTGGGTTGTATAAACAGAGGCATAGAATCAAGATCACACGAAGTATTAGTACCGCTTTATAAAGCCCTAGTAAGACTACACCTCGAATACTGCAGCCAATTTTGGTCACCATATCAGAAAAAAGATGTTGAGAGTTTGGAAAAAATTCAGAGAAGAGAAACTAAGATGATCAAAGGCTTGGAGACCAAAACATACAAAGAACGGCTGCGGAATTTGGGTTTGGCTAGTCTAAAGAAAAGAAGAAATAGGGGAGACATGATAGCAGTGTTCCAGTATCTGAGGGGCTGCCACAAGGCAGAGATTGTTCACCAGAGGACTAGAGGGAAGGACGAGAAACAATGGTTGGAAACAGATCAAAGAGAGAAGCAACCTGGAATTAAGGAGAAACTTCCTGACAGTGAGGATAATCAACCAGTGGAACAGCTTGCCTGCAGAAATTGTGGGTGCTCCATCACTGGAGGTTTTTAAGAAGAGACTGGACAATCACCTGTCTGAGATGGTATAGGATAGGTTCTTCTGCTTGAGCAGGGGGCTGGACTAGAAGACCTCCAAAGTCCCTTCGAGCTCTGTTCTATTCTATTCTATTCTATTCTATTCTATTCTATTCTATTTAATAATAATAATAACAACAACAACAACAACAACAACAACAACAACAACAACAACAACAACAATAATAATGTTGGAAGGGATCTTGGAGATCTTCTAGTCCAACCCCCTACTCAGGCAGGAAACCATACCATTTCAGAGAAATGGTTGTCCAGTCTCTTCTTAAAAGTGTTGGAGCATCCACAACTTCTGGAGGCAAGTCGTTCCACTGATTAATTGTTCTCACTGTCAGGAAATTTCTCCTTAGTTCCTTAGAAGGTGAAGCGAGAGGGGAGGTGGACGGCTAACCCGACTCAGTCAACTATATCCCTGCGATGCATTTTGCACGATAGTTTGACACATCGCCACAAATCTTCATGCCTTTAAAAAGTAGCTCAAAATACGGAGGTGCTCCCCAAACGCTAACAAATTCCCGCAACCAATCTCTAAAACTAGCCCAATTAGGCAGGGAAATCTCTAAAACTGGCAACATTACTCAAACCCCAACTCTCCCTCCGTCCCCGCGCCATACTTGCATTTTTCCACTCTCCGAGGGAGGAATTTTCTGCTCCTTCAAGGCCACAACCCTCCAGATGCTCAGCGGCCCTTGCAAGAAAGGATGACAAGCGGCATAAACACCCACCACCACCACCAAAGGAGACACTCACGTCGGCACTTGTTTACTTTCAAAGTTCAGACGGCGCGGGAGCCAAAACGTCGCTCTGCCAGTGTTTTGATGCTTTTGTGAAGTTCAAGCAGACTCGCGTCCTTCGTTGGCAGCCTTTTTAAGTTTCGGTTTCGGCTTTGCCTCGATTCTTGCAAATCAGGCGCTTTCCCAGATCAGTCCTAGCTTTTCTGCCAAAAGCTGTTCTGGGAAGATTGAATGACTGGCTCTCTGGAGGGCAGCAAGCAGAGAAGATGGAAGGTCCACAAGATGCTTTAGGAAGCTCCTGAAGGGCATCTGTTGAAACTCTGCACCCTCTCCCGAATCAAAGCAGCTTCTGGTTTTGTAAATGTGTCTCTGGACCTCCAGATAAGGGGACCTTTCGAATGAGAGGTCCTTGGTGCTCTCTGAGCTTGCTTTTTTTCCTTGCAAACGTTTCATTACCCTAACTAGGTAACATCATCAGTGCTAGTGCTGGAGACCTTTCAGGTTTTCAGAAATTCTCTCTTGCCTTGCTTTCTTCTCAGATCCCCGAAAGGTTCCCATCCATTTCTGCATTAAGAGAGAGATAGAATCAAGATCACGTGAAGTGTTAATGCCCTGGTAAGGCCACGCTTGGAATGCTGCATCCAGCTTTGGTCGCCAAGATATAAAAAAGATGTTGAGACTCTAGAAAGAGTGCAGAGAAGAGCAACAAAAATGAAACATATAAAGAACGGCTGCTGGAATTGGGTATGTCTAATTTAATGAAAATAAGGCAGGACATAAAACAAGACAGGACATAAAACAAGACATAGGTCATAAAACAGGACATGAGTCTTAAATGTGTGTATTAATTAGAAGAAGCAAAAAGGAAGTGGAAAATGTCAAACCACAAGTTCATCTGTCGGTCACATATGAGTGTCAAGCATGAAGCTCTGTTACAAGTAACCACATATGTCTCGCTTCTATGTCTCGCTCTCGCTGGTAGCTAACCACAAATGTGCTGCCGGAAACTTAGATGCTTTGGCAAGACACCTGTGACCTCGATCCATGAGAGGGGGACAAGATATTTAGCTACTTTAGCATAGCAACAGGGGGGCTAACGGGGCTGTAATTCGAGTAACCAATCAATACTAACAAGTTACATTTCCGTGTTTTGCTGCTTCTAAAAGAGTATATATGTACTTGTTATTCCATGAGAAGGTGTTCAGAGGTTGTTATGATTTTTGCTCTGAACCTTTGCGCAAATAAACCAACTTCTTTTGATTCCGTGGTCTGAGTCCTGTGATTTTCTGCAACAAAAAGAAGGACGAGGGGGGACATGATAGCAGTGTTCCAATATCTCAGGGGTTGCCACAAAGAAGAGGGGAGTCAAGCTATTCTCTAAATCACCTGAAGGCAGGACAAGAAGCAATGGATGGAAACTAATCAAGGAGAGAAAAAACCCAGAACTAAGGAGACATTTCCTGACAGAACAATAAATCAGAACAGAACAATAAATCAGTGAACAGCTTGCCTCCAGAAGCTGTGAATGCTCCAACACTGGAAGTTTTAAAGAAAAGATTGGATAACCAATTGTCTGAAATAGTATTGGGTTTCCTGCCTGAGCAGGGGGTGGGACTGGAAGACCTCCAAGGTCCCTTCCAACTCTGTTACTCTGTTATTTCTGGCAGGGACCAAGTCAGTTTCCTGCAGCTTTTCCATCTCCAGTAGTTGGAAATGTTTTCTCATCAAATCAGAAAGAGGGATTGAGTGGCATGCCACAAGACTCAATCTAGTCGTCTGCCTTTTATTTTTTTAAAAAATAATGACTTGGGAAAAAATGGAGTGCTGAGCTTCTCTTCTTTCCAGGAGTGTTGGGAGATGTCAGCCTCTTCTTCCCTTTCTCTCACACACACCTCAGCAGCCCCAAGAATGGAAATGTTTCTCTCCAAGTTCACAGCTTCTCTTGGAGAAAGAAAGGCTCCAAAAATTCAAAAGAGGAGAAAGCTTTTTCTTCTTTGTAGCGGCAGAACTGAAATCGCACCCTTTCTCCAAAATGGCGGCATTCAGCACTGCTAGAAGGGGGAACTTCAGATGGCGAAAGGTTTGATGACATTTGATGAAAGGTTTGATTGCATGCAACCATAATTGGTTGGTTGTGGAAATCTCTGTGTGCAAACGCAATTGTGCAAGAGGAAGACGTTTATGAGCTTGGGATGTTGACTAATTTCCTGTTGCTTCCTGAGCGTTTTCACACCAGCATAGTAGAAAATGAAGAAGCTAAAGTGCCCTGAGATTTTAGGATTCAAGCAGACACCTGTCGCATAAGACCCCAGGCTTAACAATTGTGGATAAGAAAGGCAAAAAAAGTCTGGATAGTGGACATGGCAGTACCTGGAGACAGCAGAAGAGAAGAAAAGGAACTGGACAAGATAATACAAATAAAAAGACCTGCAAATAGAACTAGAATGACTATGGCAAAAGAAAGCAAAGATAATACCAATAGTAATAGGTGCCTTGGATGCAATCCCAAAACAATTGGAAATTGGACAACCATTTGTCTGAAACGGTATAGGGTTTCCTGCCTGAGTAGGTTGTTTGACTAGATATAGAAGACCTCCAAGGTCCCTTCCAACTCTGTTATTCTATTCTGTTCTGTTTGCTGACATGATTCCTACTTTGGGAAGGCAGTGGGGCAGTGAGATTTATCTATTTATTTAAATTTATTGGCCTCCTGACTCTCGTTGAACTTCTTATCCCGGTATAGTTTTCCATTGCTTCAAAGATCGGTGAATATAGCATGTTAGCTGATGACTAAGAGCTTCTGATGTTGCTGCTCTAAGCATCTAAGCCTGGAAAAGGCATGCAGAAAAAATGCAAAAAGATTATTCTCCAGCAGTTGTCCAAGCTTTGAGCAAGCGATGCCGGAGAAAGTGTGAAGGAAAGTGAAGTGAATAATAATAATAATAATAATAAAGTTGGAAGGGACCTTGGAGGTCATCGAGTCCAACCCCCTGCTCAGGCAGGAAACACTATACCATTTCAGACAAATGGCTGTCCAGTCTATTCTTAAAAACTTCCAGTGTTGGAGCATTCACCGCTTCTGGAGGCAGGTTGTTCCACTGGTTAATTGTTCTCATTGTTAGGAAGTTTCTCCTCAGTTCCAGGTTGCTTCTCTCCTTGACTAGTTTCCATCCATTACTTCTTGTCCTGCCCTCAGGCGCCTTGGAGAATAGCTTGACTCCCTCTTCTTTGTGGCAACCCCTGAGATATTGGAATACTGCTATCATGTCCCCCCTAGTCCTTCTTTTCATTAAACTAGACATACCCAATTCCAGCAAACGTTCCTGATATGCTTTAGCCTCCAGTCCCCTAATCCCGGAGGCTGCATTACTTTCAGAAATGAGGCAGCTCTGTGGCTTTGCAAAGCAGCTTTGAGAGAGCCCTTTGCTGGCTCAGACAGATTTCAAGCAAAGCAAAACATCTTTTCCTTCCTTTCCTGTTTTAATAATAACCTCCGTCTGTCACTAACTTTAAAGGCAGAAGAGGGCACTAGTGCTTAGAAGAGCTGGAGCTTTTAAAGTCCTCCTATAGATTTAGATACAGAAACTAAATAATTGGTTTTCTTTTTCTTTTTTTCTTTTCATTTGGTAACACGCTCCAGCAAGGTAAGCTGCTCTTCGGATATTTTTCTCTCAATCTTTTGCAGGCTTCTAAAATGAGCACAAAACGTTTGCCTCTTGGGTAGCTTGTTTTTTTTTATAATTTTTCTTGATCGCTTTAACCAAACTGATTTTGTTTTCATCAAAAGCAATGGGTTCTAATTAAGACAGCCCTCTAAGTCAATTTAGGAGAACCAGTTTGGTGCGCTAGTTAAGGCATCGGGCTAGAAACTGGGCGACTATGTTATGCCTTAGATACGGAGCCAACTGGGTGATCTTGGGACAGTCCCTCTCCCTCAGTCCTAGGAAGAAAAAGCAGGCAAGGGCTAACCTGCTTCCAAAATCTTGCCAAAAAATCTGCAGGGATTTGTCCAGACAGCTGCCAAGAGTCGATAGTGACTGGAAGGCAACTGAGTCCATTTATCTCAACTTGGTAAATAGAGTTCTTTATCTGTCATTGAAGAATCCCTGGGACCAAGGATGGCCAGGCTTAACTATTTCTCTTGTACGGAGGAGAAATTGCGGGTGAGAAAGTCCTTCTGCACACAGCTTTTTAAGATACTCGAAGAAATCAATCAATCAGAGTAGAGCTGGAGGGGACTTTCAGGTGTGGTCTTACTAAAGTTTCATAAAGTGGTACTAATACTTGCCGTTATTTTGATTCTATGCCTCTGTTTATACAACCAAGGATTGTATTCGCTTTTTTAGCTGCTGCTGCATTCTGCTGGCTCATATTTAAGTGACCGTCCACTAGGACTCCAGGATCCGTCTCACAGTTACTGTTTTTGAGCCAGATTTCACCTAATCTGTACTTGTACCTTTGATTTTTCCTGCCTAAGTGTAAAACCTTGCTTTTCTCCACATTCTCCACAAATCATACCCTCTAGTCTAGTCTAAATCTCTGGGTTAGGAAAAATCGATATGTCGCATCTTCTTTGAGGAGCACAGAATTTGAAATTGACTCGAGGAGTGAGAGACACATGAGAAAAACAATACTTCTGTGATATTCTTCTCTTGCCTTCAGCTAGAGAGGTTTTGAGGTTAGGAACCAACTTGGAATTTTAACCGAACCAAATTGACACATCCACCTGCTCAGTGTTTGTTTTAGGGTGTCCATAGGCCCATGGATAGAGATTGACACTGTGAACTAGGATCTTCAACACATTATTGAGATAATTCCTTATCTTAAGTCTCCTAGCAGCCACAGGATAAGAGGACTTTTTATGTGGCGAAATCAGAAAGCAAGAAATAGGACTGAAAGAGGGGAGAGGGTTCTTGGGAAAGCAATTCAGAAGTGGAAATACCTAAGGGTTTGCTGCTTTTAAATTGTTCATAAAGTGTTTTGACTTGGAAGCATTGAACGTTTTCTGGAAGATAGCAACCTTTTCAGAGAATCAGAAACCAAAAGTGATTCTGGACAATTCCAGAAAGATCTCTTTAAATCAAGTGAAAGGTCAACAGAATGGCAAAAGTAAGGAACCCACCTGGGACAGACGTTTTGGCTATCCCACCAATAGCTGCCATTAGCCTTCCTTTTCTATAGATAGTTTTGTCTGACATTGGGGGACTGTTGTAGCACAGCTGCCAGGTAAGCTTATTGTCTTTATGTGTGAAAGTGAAGCAGGACCATTCAGCTTTTCTACGGCAGGTCTAGTGAGTCATGGCTGCCCCTGGTCAGGCTTCAGAGGGTGGGATTCAGACAATGTCCTCTTTGCAACTAGGTCTACTTTAAAGGGGTGGTGCACCACAGTTCCCTCTCTTTGGGAAAATTCATGAGCATGAGAATACTATTTAATATTCTTCTCTTGCCTTCAGCTAGAGCTTCACAATGTTTTTAGAATGAGGGAGTTAGGTAAAAGCAAGAAACGTGGAGGAATTCAGGGGGTTGTCTGAAGCCGGACTTGACGTGGCTTTCTTAATGTTTACATGTATGCTTTGATAATCTGCTCTGCAGATCTCCTCAGTAGAAACCCCGAAGTGCTTTTTTCCAAAAGGCCACTGGATTTTTCTTGGTTTTTTCTTTGAAAACATTTCGCTTCTCATCCAAGAAGCTTCCTAGGCTCAATGAAGAAGAAGCTTGGAAGAGAAGTGAAATGTTTTCACAGGAAAAACCAAGAAAAATCCAGTTGCCTTTTGGAAAAAGCACCTTTGGGACAACCCTGACCTGGATGACTGAGAATCTCCATAGACATTCTTTGGTAGAAAGGACAGGACAAGATAGAAAGTTTTAATGAATCCCTGATTCCAGAGGTCATGCTGCATCAAAGGGCTTGTCACCACAGTAATTATTAATTCTTGCCGCTTTGACTCTTGGCAATCACCTGGACAAGTCCCTGCAGTTTATTTGGCATCATTTTTTTCAGAAGTAGCTTGCCATTGCCTTCTCATTTCTAGGGTGAGAGAGAAGGACTGGCCTAAGATCACCCAGTATAGAGTTTCCCAACCTTTCTGGCTTTGCAGACCACTGGGGGGGGGGGATGGTTCCATGCAAATGGAGCGCATGTGCATACGCTCGTCCGCTGCTCACATAAGTGTAACCACTATACCTAACTTGTGCTCAGATAGCACCAGAGGCCACAAGAAAGTTCAGTGTTGGTATCTTCTGTCTAGGAGCTGGTGGCCTAGCAATTAAGATGTTGGGCTGTCGACCAGAAGATTGGCAGCTCCCATTCTTGTCCCAGCTCTGCCAATCTAGCAGTTTGAAAGCATGTAAATGCAAGTACACAAATAGGTACCACTTCAGCGGAAAGATAAACAGCATTCTGTATGTCTCAGCATATAATCATGGCTGGCCACATGACTACGGAAGCATCTTCGGCCAAAGCTGGCTCCCTTGGCTAGGAAATGGGGATGAGCAACGCCCCCTAGAGCCAGAATTGACTGGACAGAGGAAACCTTTATCTTTACCTGTCTTCGGTCTCTTGGAGCCTAAGGCAAACCATTAGTTGTATCTTGAATCAGATCTCACCTTCTCTTTGAAATCTCCGTTGTTCTTTCTCTGCAAACCAGGTCCCGTTGTGATTCAGGGAAAGTATGGCCCTTGTAGGAAGGTCTGCCCACGACAACGCATTTAAAGGAAAGGTCAGACACCATTTCAACCGAGGAATATGTGAGTTAACCTCTGTGGTCAACTGTCTGTACCAAGCAAAAGAAGACGTCGAGTTTTACATAGATCTAAAGGAGCATATCGAGAAGGCTACAGAGGAGTTGGGCAAGACAGAAGAATTGGTTCTACGGGATCTGGAGAATGTGGATTCAGCGACTTCAGAGATAATGGTCTCAAAGAAAAAACTCACGGATGAACAGAAAACAAAAGAGAACGAGCTTGTCAATTTACAGAACCTTCGGAGGGATTTGCAAAGGCGCGGTGAGCTGCAAAGAGAGGACTGTCGACGCCAAAGAGCTATGAAGGAACAGGCAAAAAGGGATAGAGCTGCTGCAGAAGAAGAAATTAGAGAACAAGAAAGGCGGAAAGATAAGGGCTGGCGGTTGATGATGATACCAGTTGTCGGAACTATTATTGGTGAGTATTAATGACACCCTAGGTATGTCAAAGAAAATGAGTTGGAAGAAATACTTTGGGATGCTCAGGAGCACAAGCAACTGATCTCTCATTAAAGCAACCGCATCTCTTTTAAGCTTCTGTGGAGTTGACTCAATGAGTCACACTGACACCATGCTTGCTTTAATATTAACGACTCAACCCTGCTTAGGTTTCTTCCAGGTCAGTGAAGATTGGCTCTCATAGGTAATTGCAAAATCAAACACATGGTTTCGACATACTATAAGTCAGGCATGTCAAACTCGCAACGTCACGTGACGTTGTGCGACGTATCGTGACTTTTTGCCCATTGCTGGCAATGGGGTGGGCGTAGTTTCGGCGTGATGCATCCGGCCCACGGGCCGGCAGTTTGACATGCCTGCTATAGGTCAATTGCATTTGAAGTAATTTTGTTGGTGGGACTTGGGGTTCCTAGTCCCTTCAGCTCAGAATTCAGGTTGTTGCTGGTTGTTTAAATTACAATATTCAGGAAGAAGAAAATACTGTTATAGCCACTAATCCATGGGGCAGGTTGTGTAGTACATTGGTTATTTTAGACTAGAATAAAAGAGTTGGAAGAGACCTTGGAGGTCTTCTAGTCCAACCCCCTGCTCAGGCAGGAAACCCTATACCATTTCAGACAAATGATTGTCCAATCTCTTCTTAAAAACTTCCAATGTTGGAGCATTCACAATTTCTGGAGGCAAGTTGTTTCACTGGTTAATTGTTCTAACTGTCAGGAAATTTCTCCTTAGTTCTAGGTTGCTTCTCTCTTTGATTAGTTTCCATCGATTGTTTCTTGTCCTGCCTTCAGGTGCTTTGGAGAATAGCTTGACTTCCTCTTCTTTGTGGCAGCCCCTGAGATATTGGAACACTGCTATCATGTCACCCCTCGTCCTTCTCTTCATTAGACTAGACATTCCCAATTCCAGCAACCGTTCCTTATATGTTTTAGCCTCCAGTCCCCTGATCCTCTTTGTTGCTCTTCTCTGCACTCTTTCTAGAGCAGGGGTGTCAAACTGCCAGCCCATGGGCCGGACGTGTCATGCGGAAGCCGCGCCCACCCCATTGCCGGCAATGGCAAAACCGTCCCGATACGTTGTGCGACATCACGTGACATCGCGAGTTTGACATGTCTGTTCTAGAGTCTCAACATCTTTTTTACATTGTGGTGACCAAAACTGGATGCAGTATTCCAAATGTGGCCTTACCAAGGCATTGTAAAGTGGTATTAATACTTCACGTGATCTTGATTCTATCTCTCTATTAATGCAGCCTAGCACTGTGTTGGCTTTTTGGGCAGCTGCAGCACACTGCTGGCTCATATTTAAGTGATTGTCAACTAGGACTCCGAGATCCCTCTCACAGTTGCTACTATTGAGCAAGGTACCCCCTATACTATACCTGTACATTTGGGGTTTTTTGCCTAAATATAGAACCTTATTTTTTTCACCGTTATTTTAGTGAGTGGGATAAAAATTCATGACTCAAATATACTTCCTGTGCTAGACAAGCTAACTAGACTATACAAGATAAGCTAACTGTGTTGCCATTTCTTGTCCAGTTTTGTTTGCAAAATATTTGGTCACAGAATAAAGAATAGAATTTTGGAGACCAAAACTGGAGATTGTGCAGCAATGGCAAAAAAAATCATATTCATAATACTGTAGAAGTTTAAATAAATTTAACACAAATGTATCTTTAAATACAGTAAAATACATTAATCAGCAAGGCAAATGTAGACATTTGGACTGTGGTCTTTAGGGTAAGAGTTTACGGGAATAAATGACAGATCGAAAGGAGATATGAACACCGATCTCCAATGTTTAATGTCCAAAGCACAGCAGAAATATTTAAGCAGAGGTTAAATTAAAGTAAAAAAATTAATAAAATTACTATTTTTAAAAAATTAAATTAAATTAAATTAAATTAGGTTAAAGCAGAGGACAAGAAATAATGGATGGAAACTTACCAAAGAGAGACCTAACCTAGAATTAAGGAGAGATTTCCTGACAAATCCATTAACTAGTGGAACAGCTTTGCCTCCAGAAGTTGTGGGTGCTCCATCACCAGAGGCTTTTAAGAAGAGACTGGACAGCCATTTGTCTGGAATGGTATAGGGTCTCCTACTTGAGCAGGGGGTTGGACTAGATGATCTCCAAGGTCACTTCTAAATCTTATTATTGTTACTTTATTCTGTTAATGATTGGAGAAAAATGGCAGAGAAGGGAAGAACATGTTGCTAAAGGTTTTCCAAATTTTTATTATGTTTCTCTATTTGCTTTATCTTTTTTTTGCAGGAAGGGGGTAGTTGTATTATTATGTGATTTCTGGTTAAGATTATGTAATATCTATATCTATATATCTATACACACACACACACACACACACACACACACACATATATATATATATGATTCCATTTTCTGCTATCATCTGCAGTTTTAAATTTTGTCCACTTGTCGCAATTCTAGATAACCTCAAGAGAAGATTCAGTTTGCAAACCTCTTTTGTCCAAACTAAGCTAAGCAATAACCAATAACAGTACTGTAGATGGAAAGTGATTGTTCTATTCTATCTTCAGTGCTGAAGTCAATGATTTAGGAGACAGAAGATGCAAGAGTAAAAGTAGAATCTGCCATGCTGTTTTCATTGCTTCAGTAGCATCCTGAAATATACAATAAACCTTTCAATTTAGAAAATCTGGGGGAAGGTGATCTATGAACCTTCACACTTTGACTTGCTTTCTGAGAAGGTTCGCATATAATTGCCTAGGATTGCTACCCAGCTCATAGGGTAGGGTTTGAATTGATTGCCACTGTAATTTTGGGAAAGCTCTCCCTTCAGGCCTTATGGATTCATATAGAAATGTAATCTTTGTGAAACTTTGTATGTGTCTGGTCCATCTACCTAATACTAGCTATCAACTGCTCCAAATCAGAAGATGACCATTTCCTTAACTCCCATCTCTCTACTTTACTGGGTCTCTCAAACCTCTTTGGGGGCATCCTAATTCACCCTTTTGGCATTGCTTTAGTGCAGGGGGAGGGCAACCTTGGCTCTTTTATGACTCGTGGACTTCAACTCCCAGAATTCTAGGAGTTGAAGTCCACGAGTCATGAAAGAGCCAAGGTTGCCTACCCCTGCTTTAGTGAAAAGATAAGCCTTCTTCAGGGCGAGTTCAACTGCTTATGACTTCACAGAGAACATTGGACATACATTTAGATTGTTTTTAGTATAGATTTTTTTTATCCCACCTGTGATATTTTTATAAATAATTCAAGGTGGCCAACATACTTAATACTTCTTCCTCCCCCTATTTTCTCCACAATAACAGCCCTGTGAGTTGGCTTGGCCTGAGAGAGAGCGAATAGCTCAAAGTCACCCATTTGGATTTTATCAGAACTAGACTTCACAGTCTCCTGTTTGCTAGGCCAGCACTTTAACCACTACATCAAACTGGGTTTCCGGTTTTCCACTGTCTCCTTCCGATTTCTACACTCCCCACGCTAGCCTAGAGATAGAAGATTCCTGCAACCTTTTCAAATACGAACAGGCCGACTTTGCCCAGTTTCCAAAGCTGTGGAATGGGACAGCTTGCTTCAGCCAACTCACCGCAGTCAACTCTCCATGACCAGCTCTCTGAGGGACAACTTGTCACAGGACAACTTGCTGCAGGACAATTCAACAAACACAAAAGTTAAATTAATTTCAGCGGAACTGTGGCCAATGATAATAAAATAAAGAAAGTCAATCCAGAAATATAAGAATTACAGTAATTTCAACGAAAATGTAGACACCAATAATAAAGGTATCTGAATGAAACGATTAATGCAGTGTTGAATTGTCCCACGGCGAGTTGTCCTGTGGTGAGTTAGACATTTCACGTTGCCCCAAGGTGAGCTGTCCGTGGCAAGTTGGCCGCAATGAGTTGGCCCTGCCGAGTTGTCCGTGGCGAGTTGTCCTAGACCAGGGGTCGGCAACCTTAAACACTCAAAGAGCCACTTGGACCCGTTTCCCACAGAAAACACTGGGAGCTGCGAAACTCGCGTGCTCACATGCGCACCGGAGGAGGAGGGGCTTGATTGAAGAATTTAATTAAAAAGAAATAGAGGCTGCTGTCTCTCTCTCTCTCTCTCTCTCTCTCTCTCTCTCTCTCTCCCTCTCTCTCTCTCTCTCCCTCTCTCTCTCTCTCTCTCTCCCTCCCTCTCTCCGATCTTCTGCTCACCTGGCAAGCTGGCTTCACGCTGTTCTCCGACAAGCTCACACACATTCTTATTGGGCTGGCTCTCTCCTGCTCTTGGTCTGCCAGTCCTCTTCCCCCACTCAGTGTGAGTGTGTGTGTGTGTGTGTGTGTGTGAGAGAGAGAGAGAGAGAGAGAGAGCGAGAGAGAGCTGCTGCTTTCTGCTGCTTCCTGCAGAGACGCAGCAAAGGCAGGAGCCCCGCCCAATAAGCTTGTCAGTTTGTCGGAGAACAGCATGAGGCCACTCTCTTTTTTACACAGAGAGAGAGAGAGAGAGAGAGAAGTGAAGTGCAAGTGCCTCTCTCTGTCTCTGTCTCTCACTCTGCAAATGGCGGAGGAGGACTGGGAGCCGCAGGAGAAGGCTCAAAGAGCTACATGCGGCTCCGGAGCCGCAGGTTGCCGACCCGTGTCCTAGACCCCCCAAGCTGAGACACGGTAGGTCAGCCACTGCCACAGTTAAAGACTAAGGAATTGTCTATGAAATGTATATGAAATGATCTTGTTTGGAAAAACTTGTCGGCTACGTGTTACATCCTGTAAGCCCCCGATTTTGTCTTTGTCTCATTATCAGGGGGTATTCAGGTTATCGACGCTCATCTGTCTCAGAAGACGGCTGAGGAAAAGGCCGATGTGGCACAGGAAATGGTAGATGATTATTGTGCCAAGGAACAGAAGGCTCAGGACCAAGTTGCCAATTGTGAGAAGCAGTTGAAAGAGCAAGAGGAAAAAATTAAGACGACCCAGAAGAATCTTGAAGCGATGGCAGAGCGAAAAAAGCAGCTAACCAACTTTCATAAGAATGTTCTGAATCTGCAGGAGGCTCTCAGGGGCTGCTCTAACCTGGCGGGGACCCTGCATTCTGAAGCAAATGCGGTTCGGGTGACAAGCCAGTTTGTCTTCATTTACGATTCCTTGAAGCCTCAGATTGACAGTATCACGCAGCACATGCTTCCCTTCCTAGATGCGAAAAATCCTGAGCACCAGCTGCTGGACTGCCCTGAGATAAAACTAAGTATCAAGAAATTAAAATTCTTCTCCGAGACCCCAAGTACTTTGGCCAGAAATACTTACACTCTTAAGGAAATGCTAGCTGACAAGGATGTCCGTGGGTACTTGGCCATTGGTTTTGTCATCCTGGCCTTGCTCTGGGCAACTGGTTTTTTGTACAAAACCCTTCTGGTTATTTTAATTGGCTGTATTGTTTCCTGTTGCCTAGCTTAGTAGCTCTCTATTTGAGGAGCACCTCCCACTCTGTGAATCTGCTCCGGTACTTGTATCAGCAGGAAAGACCCTTTAAAGATGCTTCTACTGCTAAAAACAGGCCCAGGCAGGATGAGGCCTACTCTGGAAGTTTCCAGGCTGCACATGCCCCTTCCAGGGGAATTGTTCTTGATCCATACATTAGTAGAAAAATGGAAAGAAGACACAAAATATTTCTTTTAGCAAACTTAGATCAGGTAATATACAGGTGGTCCTCAGCCTAGGACCACAGTTGAGCCCAAAGTTTATGTTGCTAAGTGAGAAATTTGTCAAGTGAGTTTTGCCCCATTTTACGACTTTTCTTGCCACATTGGTTAAGTGAATCACTGCAGTTGTTAAATCAGTAACACTGTTATAATAATAATAATAATAATAAAGTTGGAAGGGACCTTGGAGGTCATCTAGTCCAACCCCCTGCTCAGGCAGGAAACCCTATACCATTTCAGACACATGGCTGTCCAGTCTCTTCTTAAGTGTATCTGGTTTCTCCATTGTCTTTGCTTGTCAGAAGATCGCAAAAGGTGATCACATGACCCCGGGACACTGCAACCGTCATAAATGTGAGTCAATTGTCAAGCATCCAAATGTAAATCATGTGACCATGGGGCTGCTGCAACTGTCGTAAGTGTAAAAATGGTCATAAGTCACTTTTTTCAATGCTGTTGTAACTTCGAATGGTGACTAAGCAAATGGTTATAAGTCAAGGACTACCTGTAATTATATGATTTAAATTTCTTGCTTTACAATATGTACAAGATTGAAGGGAGATTTATCTGATGATTTAAAGGCATTGTATGGAAGTCTGGTTGGCACAAAAAGAAAGCTAGAGTTAGATTTTTTTAAAAATTGGATTTTTTGATTTATGATAGAGGATCCTAAAGTCTCAACTAATGGGCTAAAGAAAGATATTTAGATGAAGGGAAATATGATTATTGGATTTAAATATTGTTGTTAAATGATAAAAAAATAAGGGACTGGCTTAATATTTAGGATTTAGACTTATAAGGGAAATGAAACTTAACGATCAAGAATTAGCTTTGAACTATTGTTTAGCCCAGATAATATAGATGATGGACTTGAGACAATAAAGGACACTCTATTAGTAAGTGATGATGTATTAGGATGAGAAATAGAAAATGTTTATATAAGATAAGAATAGATTTAAGTAAGTAATATGTATATTTTAGATATGATAACTTTTATGTAGTGAAATAAAGGAAATTTGGATTACCCGAAACTTAAACACTATGGATATTAAAGGTTAAATTGGTATAATGTAATAAAAAATAAAAAATTAAGTAAAACTTAAAACAGGATATGGATATGTATAAGCAAAAAATATATTGATAAATGTTCTAACTAACTTTGCTATAATTAAAAATTTATAAGCCTAAATGTGATATAACAAATGTTAAAGGAAATAGAGAAGGAATTTCTGATGATGTAACCTGAGATGTGTTCTAAAGATTTTGTTATTGAATTACTGATTACCCAGTTACCACGCTGCTTTCCGAATACTCAATGTAAAATTGGAAAACCAATAAAACTTGGTTTTTTTTAAAAAAAAATTTTTGCTTTAAACTTGTGTTTTTATTTTAAATATTGTCAATTGCTTTCTGCTTATAAAAACCCCATGGCGGAAGAAAATAATGTTGTTGTTATCAACCTATAAAGTCCTAAACTCTCAGTGTTTGTCTGTCTGTAACCTTCAATTGGGGGAAGTTATATATTAGAGGGCAACAGTTTTTGAATCGACGCACCTCAAATGGTCTAACTTAAAGAATGCAACCAAAATGTGGGGTTCATTATTCCCATGGGATATGAAATTTGACAAAGTTGTGGCTGCCTCAGCACCACTGTGCCTTCTGACTACAATTCCCAGAAAGCCATAGCTTGTGTGGTTCAAGAGAAGATAGGAGGGACATATCCCTGCCCTCTTTTCCACCACCCTCTGGTCTCTGCGCCTAATTGGCTGGTGATAATGCCCAACAAAAGACGATTGGCTGTTTTTGAACCAAGGCTAAAGTTTGAAACCTCTTAATGGAGCTGGGGAGCCAGACTTGGAAGTCTGCTGACAAGGTATGGCTGGCTGGAGGGTGTTGGTGTCAGTGGGTGAGCCCTCTTCCTTCTGAGCCCTTGGGTACATGCTGGCTCAGGAATTCTAGGAGTTGAAGTCCACAAGTCATAAAAGAGCCAAAGTTCCCCACCCTTGCTCTATATACCATTGATTTTGCTTGTCGAAGCCAGCTATAAAGCACACAAATGGCAATTATGTGATTGCAGGGACACTACAAGAGTCTTAAGTGTGAGGACCAATTGTAAAATTATTTTTTTGTTCCCACATAGCTTTGAATGCTCACTAAACAGGGCAGTTAGTAAGTGAGAACTTTCTATAGTAAATTTCCGACAGCAGGGTCACAAAGCTATATCAATCTAGTCACAACTGAATCGCCATTCCAGTTGTGGGTATTTCGGGGTGCGGGGTGTGTGTGAAGATTCATAGAGAGGCCAATTCCAAAGTAAGCCCCTGTACAAGTACATAGTCCCAGCCATCTCAAGGTATCATCCATCGGTATTGTCCTAAAGCCCTAATTCTGACTCCAGATTGCCCTTTAAAGGTTTTAAAAAGGCCCCTGGGCCTCTCTCACGGGAAAATGAAATGTTGTAACACTTCCTGTTCTGATTTGTTTATGTGGTAGGTATTTCAGCCCACGTTAGAATGTTTTCCTGTCAACTAAACCCACTTCCTCCAAATCTTAATTTATTGCCCAGAAGTAAAAAAAAAAGAGTGTAGGCTGTCTGGGAGGACCTCAATGTAATTTAAGTTGCTTGTTTTCCCTGCTACAAAGGAAGCCACTGCTGAATTTCCATCCATTATTCAGTTTTGACAAGGATGCTCTGCAGATGATCTTCCCAGGGGGTGGACACCACAGGCCTGATTCCTCTTGCTTCTCTCTCTCTACCTTTTTCACCCATGCTGTGAAGGCAAATGCCAGCTACTTTCCAGAACACAGGTGGGGCTTTAAGATCCCGTAGCTTCCAGGTAAGTTCCTGAACTTGCTACCCCAACTGACCCCCAAACTTCTCTTGCTGAGCAAGGCCGTTGTTGAGTTGTGCCTCATTTTATGACCTCTTTTGCCACAGTTCTGAAGTGAATCGCTGCAGTTGTTAAGTGAATCCTGTGGTCGTTAAGCAAATCTGGCTTCCCCCATTGACTTTGCTTGTTGAAAACCGGCTGGCAACAACGGCACAACAAATTTCTCACTTAGCAATGTAAAGTTTTTCAGCTCAGAATCCAAACAAGTTCCAAAGAGACTCTGAACACGAGGCTACTGCAAAACAACACAGCTTTATTTTTGATCAAAAAGGAAAAGCTGGGGTGCCTCTAATCTCTTGTCTCTAATGCAGAGACAGAGGAGAAAAGACACACACACACACACACACTAATCAAAAAGTTCTTCCCTTTTACAGCTAATATACTTTCTCAGACTAATAGTTTCTGTGCAGCTAAAAAGTTTCATCTGAATGTGTGTTTTCTTTATCAGGTCAGGTCAGGTCAGGTCAGTTACAGCAGGGGTCCCCAACCTGTGGGCTGCGGCCTGGTAGTGGGCCGTGGCCTACTGGCCACCAGGCTGCGGGACAGGCTGGCCAGTGTGCGTGCGGGTGTGCGTGCACATCCCGCTTGCGCTAGCGCTGCGGCCGCAAAAATAGGATGCCACACTGCGGGGCGCAAAAACGGGCTGCCGCCGCACCTCAGGGCACAAAAACAGGACAATGCTGCACCTCAGAGCGCGAAACTGGGCCACCGCTGCTCTGCAAGGTGCAAAAACGGATGCTGCCGTGCCATGGGGTGCAAAAATGGATGCCACTGAACCCCGGGGTGCAAAAATGGGCCACTGCCGCGCTGCAAGGCGCAAAAACGGCCGCTGCGGCACGCAGAAACAAGGCGCTGTGCCATGCAAGTTTGGGGCAGGGTTAGTGAGTATCACACGGGCACTAGCCCCACCCCATTTGTGGCACACCCCGCCCCATTTCCTCCAGTTGGTGACCTCTGAGTTGCAGCTTGTTACACGCTGGCTGAGGAATTCTGGGAGTTGAAGTCCACAAGTCATAAGAGGGCCAAGTTTGAAGACCCCTGAGACAGAGTGATTGGCCCAACGTCACTCAGCTGGCTTTCATTTATTACTCCTTTTTTCATTTTATCTGCCTTGTTTAACTTCTTGTAGCCTTACTGAATTTTGATCATAACAATACATTTGACTGATTTCTTGATCTTTTTCAAGCAAGAGGAAGATTGGAATCTGGTGGGGAAATTGCTCAGGAAAAGCTAGAAATTGGCCACTTCCTAAGCTCGTAAACGCCTTCCTCTCATACACTCACGTTTGCATAGAGGAAGCCCAGAAATCTCCACATCCAGCCAATTAAGATTGCGTACAATGTCCAGCCCATTGGACTTTTCACCCTGGGAGATTTCCCTTTCTAGCAACACCACCGCTTCCAAGAAATGTGATTTCAGTTCTGCCACTGCTGCAAAGAAAAAGCTTTCTCCCCATTTGAATATTTGCAGCCGTTCTGTCTCCACGCAAAAGCGGTAAACTTGGAGAGAAATAACATTTCCAAAGGAAGGAAGAGACTGAGATTTTAGAATAGAGTAGAGTAGAGTAGAGTAGAGTAGAGTAGAGTAGAGTAGAGTAGAGTAGAGTAGAGTAGAGTAGAGTAGAGCAGAGTAGAGTAGAGCTGGAAGGGACCTTAGAGGTCTTCTAGTCCAGCCCCCTGCTCAAGCAGGAGGCCCTATACCAGGGGTAGGGAACCTTGGCTCTTTTATGACTTATGGATTTCAATACCCAGAATTCCTGAACCAGCCATGCTGACTCAGGAATTCTGGGAGTTGAAGTCCACAAGTCATAAAAGAGCCAAGGTTCCCTACCCCTGCCCTATACCATCTCAGACAAGTGACTGTCCAGTCTCTTCTTTAAAATCTCCAGTGATGGAGCGTCCATGATTTCTGAAGGCAAAGCTGTTCCACTGGTTAATTGTCCTCACCTTTAGGAAGTTTCTCCTTAATTCCAGGTTGCTTCTCTCCTTTGATTAGTTTCCAACCATTGTTTCTTGTCCTGCCCTCTGGTGCTTTGGAGAATAGATTGACCCCCTCTTCTTTGTGGCAGCCTCTCAAATACTGGAACAGTGTTATCGTGTCACCCCTAGAGAAACTCAATTTCAGACAGTTTAAACCAAGCATGAAAAATCTCTCTCTCTCTTCCACTGATGTTCACTGCACTTGTGAATGAAAACAGCTTGCTCTGAAAAAAATGCTTCTTTCTGATCAATAGCTAGGATTCATTTAAGCCATGCTACAGGGCCAGTTCTCTCCTTTTCTCAGAGGCCAAAGGACCCCTCCCCATCTTGCACCCACCCCAAATAACAAAGTATAGAAGAAAACAAAGGCAGGGGGAATATTTCATTTTTAGCTAAGGGAATTAACAATACAGGTAGTCCTTGACTTACGACCACAATGGAGCCCAAAATGTCCATTGCTAAGCAAGACAGTTGCTAAGTGAGCTGTGCCATTTTATGACCTTTTTTTGCCACAGTTGTTAAATGAATCCCTGCAGTTGTTCAGCAAATTATGTGGTTGTTAAACAAATTTGGCTTCCCCCATTGAGTCTGCTTGTCGGAAGCCAGCTGGGAAGGTCACAAATGGGGATCACAGGACCCCGGGATTCTGCAACTGTCCTAAATCTCTGCTGGTTGTCAAGCGCCCAAATTTTGATCACACGATCACAGGGATGCTGTAATATGAGTACATGTTGTATGTTAATACAGGTAGTCCTCAACATACGACCACAGTTGAGCCCAAAATTTCTGTTGCCAAGGAAGAGTTGTTAAGTAAATTTTGCCCCATTTTACGACCTTTCTTGCCACAGTTGTTAAGCAAATCACTACAGTTATTAAGTTAGTAAGATGGTTGCAAAGTGCATCTGGCTTTCCCATTGACTTTGCATGTCAGAAGGCCACCAAAGGGGATCAAATGACCCCGGGACTCTGCAACCGTCATAAATACATGCCAGTTACCAATTTTGATCATGTGACCGTGGGGATGCTGCAACCGTCATCAGTCACTTTTTTCAGTGTAACTTTGTAAGTTTGAACAATCGCTCAATGAATGGTTCTAAGTCGAGGACTACCTGTAAGTTCAATGGTATCATCCGTCAGATCAAGGAACTCCTCAGAAATTAAAGTGGACCACTTCAAGAATACGGATTCTATTTTTGTGCAGTAATACACCACAGGACATTGCTTGGTTGGTCAACAGTGAGACACTGGTGAAGCGGGCACAGCAGCGCCTGCATTTTCTGTGTCGCATGAGAAAAGTACAACTTCTTTCTCCTGTCCTTACCACTTTCTATAGAGGGATGATTGAGGGCATCCTGTCTTATTGCATTACGGTCTGGTTTGGAACCATCACTGCTTCAGACAGGAAGGCGGTGCAGAGAGTGGTGAGGATGGCAGAAAGATTATTGGCAGTTCACTTCCTTCTATCCAGGACATAGCATACAAGTGTTGCTTGAGCAGGGTCCACAGAATTGTCTGGGACTCTACACATCCTCTTCATGGCCTGTTTTCTTTGTTACCTTCTGGGAGAAGGCTTCGTAGTATCTGAAGCAGAACATCCAGATTCAGTCACAGTTTTCTTCCCTACAGTATCAACTTTGTGAACTTTGTGAACTCTCAAGCTTCCTCTTTCCACTATGTGTTCAAGGTGGACAGTGATTAATATTTATATGCATTTATAGGTAAGGGTGTAGGTATATACATATGTATATAGCATGTCTATATGTGTCTTATGTATGTGTACACTTTTGAGAGCGGGCAACAGAGTTTTGATGAGAAAAAGTTGCCAATCACTTAGCTAAACTGGAGTTGAAAAAAGTGCAGGAAACTGACTTGATCCCTGCCAGAAATGGATGTGAAACATTCAGAGATCAAGAAGAGGAAGAGGAAGAAAGAAAGAAAGAAAGAAAGAAAGAAAGAAAGAAAGAAAGAAAGAAAGAAAGAAAGAAAGAAAGAAAGAAAGAAAGAAAGAAAGAAAGAAAGAGAACTCCCCATTCAGAGGTCCAGAGGGTATTTATAAAACCAGAAACTGTTTTGATTTGCAATGCCCCATTTTAAGAGAGGCTGCAGAGTTTCCACAGGTGGCCTCTGGAAGTTGCCTGAAGCATCATCCAGGGTAGGATTTAGAGTTAAGGTTATGGGTAGAAAAGCCGCCTTTTACAACCTGGGCTGATTTCCGAACACGCCTGACTTGAGGGAATCGGTGCAAAGCAGAAAGTGAAACTAAACAGGCTGCATAAAAAGGACTCGCATCCGCTTGAGCTTCACAGAAGCATCGAAAACCCTCGCAGAGCGAATATAGCCGGTTTTGGCTCCTCTCCAGTCTGAACTTCAAAGGCAAACAAGTGCCGACGTGAGTCTCTCTCTCTCTCTCTCTCTCTCTCTCTCTCTTTCGGGGGAGGGGGTGTTTCTTATGGTGGTTCTCACGGCTTCTTTTACGAACAGATGAGCATCCAGAGGGTCGTGTCCTTAAGGGAGCATAAAACTTTCTCCCGCAGGGGGTGGAAAACGCAGAGTATCGGGGGGGGGGGGAGCCAGAGATAGGCCGATTTTCTGGTTATGGACGGTGAACTGAATGAAAGCCCAATGAGGGGAGGGAGGCAGATTCTGCAGTGGAGGTTGGGGGCGTCCTCATATGACATGGGGGAAGACCCTGGAAGCCAGGATTCAGCCGAAGGCTGAAAATGATATGTCACTGTGCTCCACTAGGGGATGCCAATATTCATATTTTGAGCAGTAGTCCAAAGCTAGCTGAAGAGTTGTGCAGAGCTCGGATCAAGGAGGCTGAGAAAACAAGTGTGTGCTCCGTTAGGATTTGGAAGCAGATTATGGCGAGAATGTAATTTAAGCTTGTTTCTCTTCACCGTTCCTGAGTTCACGGAAGAAGGTGGCTCTAAAGTGGCTTTTTCCTTAAATCCCACCTGTTGGTGAAATCTAATTGTACTTTAACTCTTAATACATTCCTGGGTGTCAAAGGAATCTCTTGAATCTGGCTTGAATCAAAGTCAGAGGGAAATGAAAGATGAAGTCAGAATAAGCAAAACAAGTTCTCCCTTTATGCATTCAATCAGTCAGTTATTTATTAAATGGATAAGTCAAGTTACATTTAAAGATGTGAATCTGGCTTGAATCAAAGTCAGGGAAATGAAAGACCGGAAGAAGCAAGACAGGTCCTTCATTTATCTCCCTTTATGCATTCAACTTACTAAACTATCTATTTATTAAATGTATAAGTCAAGTTCCTCTTGGGGAGGGAGAAACTTACATTTAAAGAAGTAAACGTGTTTCCAGTTAATACATTGGAAAGCTTGAATTTGACTACGAAGATACTTTGAGGTACAGGTACTTCTTGAAATATGACAACAAATTTCCATCACTAAGTAAGACAGTTATTAAGTGAGTTTGGCAGCATTTTATGATCTTTCTTGCCACAGTTATGTGAATCACCGTAGTTATTAAGTTAGTAACACGGTTGTTAAATGAATCTGGCTTTGCCATTGATTTTGCTGATCAGAAGGTCACAAAAGACCTGACCCCTGGGACACTGCAACTACCACGAATAGGATCCAGTTGCCAAGTGTCCGAATTTTGATCACGTGACCAGGGGGTTGCTGCAATGGTTGTTCAATGTGAAAAACGGTCATGGGTCACTTTTTTCAGTGCTGTTGTAAGTTTGAATGGTCACTAAATGAATGGTTGTAGGTGGTAAGTTGAGGACTATCTGTATTGTGGTTTTACTGTGACACTAAATGGGATCGTGTAATTATTTGAAGAATGAATGTATTTGAGACTTCAAAATTTGGTTAAACAGAATTTGTCAACTTTCAATCTTTGAATAGATTTTGCATTGCCAGAAAGGCAAGATCAGATAATAGGTCTCCATACAAACTTGGTTTGATTTGTTGTTCAAACATTGACTCTAATGATTTGTATAACTATGATTTCGCTGATTTTGGCATACTAAGCAAGTAGAAAATATTTTTTTTCTTAGTTTTTTTCTTTTTTTTCTTTTAGCTTTATTGTTTAGGTTTTTTAATCACAGCTGTTTTCAGTTATTTAGATTGAAGTATAAAAATGTATTCATTTTTATTGCCGGCACTGGTTAAACAACACTTAAAAGACTTAATAAACAACATTTAATTAATATTAATTAAATCAATATTAAAAAAATTCTGTCCAGATGTGTTGGATGTTAATTCTGTAAATCCCCAGTGAATGTGGCCATTGGGTTGGCTCTGGAGGTTATAGGAGCTAAAATTCAACATTTCTGATAGAAGCAAGCTAAGTACATGTGAAACAAAGGTTCAGAAGTGAATCTCTAAATCTAATTTATGAAAATGCAGCGTCAGGCAAATTTTGCATTGTAGGAGATGACCAGGCTGAGCCCGAGGGAGGGGTCAAGCGCGTCATCAGTCTCGAGTCCCTTTGCGCCCACAAGAGATCTAAGTCCAGCCGTCCTTGAATTCCGTTGACCCTTATCGACCACCAATCTGCCTTAACCGTTAGCACTTAAGATTCTTGTAGAGAGTGCTAACATGCAATAAACCTGTATTCATTTCAGCCGCCTCAGCTCCTGATTTCCTGGGCTTGGCATGCATATTTCTGAAAAGAAAATTAGCGCCAGTAAAAAAAAAACGTTATGACTGTGTTATCCTGGATGTGGCAAAGTCTTCTAGAACTCCTGAGTTCACTGGGATCTTTTCCAACCCAAGTATTCCAGAGACTACAATTTTGACTGTTTAACCTTTCTTCTTCTTGTTTTTGTTTTATCCAGGCCGAAATGGCTGTCCAGCCCAAAGGTGCACTTACTATGAAAGCCATGATGAACATTAGCAAAGCAGAGGAAGTCTGAAAGGAGACAGAACTGATGATGAAGCCCCACGCAAACTGGGAGGAGTATCTGATGCCTGGGCCCATCTCCATTGCCCTCTTAGGGGAGCTGGCTTGCATTGCTGCAGGACAAGGAGACTTTGCCATCAATCTTGCCCCACCCGAGGGAGGCTACAAATATATGAGGCATCCGGACTCTTTCCAGGCTTCCCTGATGCAGGTGAGCAACAGTGGGTGGCATGCCTTCAGCATAGCCCACAAGAATATGGATGGCATCCGGCTCCTTTCTATGAGCGTCCCTGAGCAAATCAAGATGGTCATGAAGACCTTATTCCAGGATGATCTTACCTTGATAGATGCCTTGCTCCCTGGACAGCTATCCAGCCTGAAATCGATTGCAAATGAATGTTCCTCTTTGGCTAAGGCAGTTGACAATAAGTTCAATGATGTCATCTGTCTGATTGGGGAACTCCTGGAAGTGTGTATGAGTTCCAAATCACAGTATGAACAAGGATTGACGCAATCCAAACGCGCCTTGGAAGACCTGAAGCTAAGAAAGGCAGCAACTGAAGAAGCCCAGGCCAAAGCAGAGGAATACTACAAGGAAATAAAGAACAGAGTGACTGAAACGTTTGACGATTATAGAAAAGCGTTAGATGGCATTCCTACCGGCTGGACTACTATACTTATGGAATTCACTTCAACTTTAAGAGAAACCTTGACGATGCCAATTGCCAACCTGACATCCTTGCTCAGCTTTAACGGAAATAAGTTGCTTTCTCCAATCGACAGCAGAAGTGAGGAAGAGTTTGAAAGTGGGGATGACTTTATAGCCATGAACAACATCTGTGCCCTGTCAGGTCAAATGCTGGCATTGGTGGATGCTCTTAAAACCATGGTGGATGATGAAGGTAATATTGACATGGATGTCCTCTACAATAAAAAAAACAATGAAATCAAAACCGTGTGGACCAAAAAGAAATCCCAGCGACTGCTAGAGAAAATAAAAAAAGAAGGAAAGTGCAGCCTGAAAAAATTGGCAGTGAAAATATGTAAAGATATAATCGAGATTTCCAATATGTTAACTGAAACAGCAGAGTCAGGGAACATAAACCAGAAAGAACTGATAAAGAAAATGAACGCCCTCTCGAATGATATTGAGGTTTTCGATAGCAGAAGCAAATCCTGCAACCGCACATCCCCTTTCGGTCCCATGGCGCCAAATATGGCCAAATCCCAGAAAAAAGCCCAAGAAGACTCATCGTCGTCATCAGCGGTGAAAAACAGCCTTTTGAAAACCGAGCAAACTAAAGAAATGCTGAAGATGAGTCAAGAAGAATACCAGAAAAGCTTCGACAACTTAAAGCAGCAGAATAAGGATTTGCTGGACGTGCTCAGTGAAATGAGGAAATGTGAAATAAAGGAGATTGATTTTGAAAAAGCCAAAAACATGCTGATCAAAGGCCTGGACGCCATGGGAAGAGTGAAGGAGCAGTGGGAGAAAATGGTGCGTTTCTTCCAGATGATCTCGAATCTCATTGATTCCTGTCTCAATAAGCGCCTCACCGAATTTGTGAAATCGGCCGAAGATCTTCCCCAAATTCCGAATTATTCCCACCAAGACTTTGTCATAGATATGATCTATAAACAGGCCTTCAATGCGTCCAACATAGCTCATTTGGTGCACATGATATCCGAGACCTACACAGACGTGTCTTCAAAATACCTGATGGATAAAGTGGGCAGCCTGAGCAGGCTTATTTCCATGGACCCGTCTGATCCCCAATTCCGGATGGAGCGGATCAAACTAGCAGACGGCTGCGACAATGCCCGAAAAGCCATAGAGGACCTGGTCATTAAGCAAAAGAAAGAATTTGAAAATAACATCCATGCCAGAGTGGCCAAAATCAATTCTGAGCTGAAGGCTGTCTTGCCGGAAGTGCCGGAAGCTGAGAGGAAAGCGATCGAACATAATGTGCACAAAGGAATGAGGGAAATCACCGAGGATGAAGCTGATCAATTCATGTAGAAATGTCTTTCAATCCATGAGGGAAATGGAGGCAGTCTAGGCTCTTCTGTATTATTGCATTTCCCTCAGAGTAATAGGATGTGAATTGGGCCACTCGGTCATCTTGTATTTGCTAAAACTAGAAAACCAAGAAACGGCTATAGATATTGCCGCTCAGGATCCTTTCAAAAATCATCTTGGCTGACCATTTCTGACGTAGGGGCTCATGTTGGCTCCTACTAAATATTTCTATTTTTGTTTCTTCTTTAGTGCACCAGTTACCTCTTCTCTTCTCCTCTTCGGTCAATTTTTATGGACCAATACCTCTCCCTCTGTCTGCTGATCTGCTTGCTGGTTTGTCTGCCCTACCACTCCTCTCTTTTTGGGCTGTTTCTGGTGGAGGAAAAGCTGAAGTGTGTTTCGTGTGCTTCTCTTTTTACCGTAATTTGTGTCTCTATGATAGAGAAAGGGGTTGGGATATGTATGTAGCTTGAGTTCAATATTAAGAATGTGATGTCCAATTTCATTCATTGCTGTTAATTCTATTGTCACTACAGGCTTCCTTCGTTTTTGGAGTGATGATACAATCAAAAAATAAGACCTACTGCCTCTTTTGGAGGCAAAAAAAAATATAAGACCGGGAAACATGCTCTCTGTCTCTGTCTCTGTCTCTGTCTCTGTCTCTGTCTCTCTCTCTCTCTCTCTCTCTCTCTCTCTCTCTCTCATATATCCATGCACACACATTAATTGGGGAATGAATAGAATGTCTACATTTTTTTTCTGGGGTTAGCAATTTTAGGTCTGTATTTCTTTGGAGATGCTTATCAATTAACAGAATAACAGAGGGACCTTGGAGGTCTTCTAGTCCAACCCCCTGCTGGATCCAACAGCCTGATCTATCATCTCTTAGAGAGAGATGGGTGCTTGAATTACTATGCTCACTGAAATATAGGTGATAGATTCTCAGTTTTCCTGGCTTCTTGAGTCCTTCTAACACCTTTGCATATTACGTTGGTGCAGCTCGAGAATGGCTAGATTCTAACAACCACTCCTAATTTACTTTCTGCAAATAAACTTTAAGATAGCAAATCTTAAGAACAAGGGATTGTAAAAATGTTACTTTTTAGAGAAGGGATCCCTTTTCATCAAAAGCAGATGATAGAACTGTACCTAATGAGGAAAAGAGTGCCAGTTTAGAGAGATACTCTTCAAGTACTTTTAGACGGTAAGTTTCCAGGAAATCAAAGGAAAGAGGTTGATCAAGTCAGCCAGAATGAACAGAGTAATTAAATATTGAGTTTTGGGCTAGATAATAAGAATTTCTTTTATTTGGTTGTTAATCATACAATTATTAACTGCTATTACACTGTTGTTTTCCATATTGTTGTAATCTTAAGACAGTGAAATAGGATTTTTAACTCTTTTTGCTTTCAGTTATTACTTTTACATTTTAATATTCCTTTTACTGATTCATTACAGCTTTTCTGCCACATAGAAGAACTATGTTAGTCATTCTGAAGTTACTAAACATTATAGTAAACAACTCTCCTGCATTAAATTCTTGCTTTTATGCTAGAAAGAGTCAATAAATGTCTATTCTCTAAAATTGGCCTGGGTTTAATATCTTAACAGAGTTTCTTAGTGTCCGTGGAGATTCTCCGTCATCCAGGTCATGGTTGTCCCAAAGGCGCTTTTTCAAGAGGCAACTGGACTTTCTTGTTTTTCTTTGAAGACATTTCGCTTCTCATCCAAGAAGCTTCTTCGGCTCTGAATCTGAAGACGCTTCTTGGGTGACAAGCGAAATGTCTTTAAAGAAAAACAAGAAAGTCCAGTTGCCTCTTGAAAAAGCATCTTTGGGACAGCAGAGTTTCCCATTGGAACAACGGTGTGAATATTAAGGGCAGCATACATTTCCATCATCATGTTTACCAGATTTTGAAAACAATAATATATGCGGGAAGGATATAATGATACGGATTTTTTTCCTTGATAGGATGGAAACTGTAGGATGTTTGGTAATGCCTGTTTTTAGTGGTTAAAAATTATAAAAAATAATAATTAGCATGCAGAGTTCTCTAGCTCCAGGCAAGGCTCTCTTACCTGGCCCTTGGAAGAAAGAAGGCAGTGGCAATTGTTGTAAAACCCAAGTAATCTTGTGCCTTCGGTTTGGAAACAAAGCCCTTGTTTCTAAATAATGGTAATCCAACAGCAATAGAGTTTCCCAGCCTCAAATATGCAAGGGGTTATATAATCTCAATCTTGCATGGCTTGTACTCTGTACATGTAGAGGACAAATCAAGGAAATCGTGGTGCAAAATTGGAGAACTGAAATTGGTGAACAAACCTCGGAGAGTTATAAAGTATGGTTTGTAAAAGTAATATGTAAGTTCTGAAAGCTCCTTAATTTCTGTGAAACGTTGCATTCTCCCTCTGTCAATCATCATCTTCCCCCCTCCCCCAACACACACACACTGTTAAAGTCAAAAGGGTGGGGTGGTTGCTTGAGTTACAGAAAAACATGGAGTCATTCTGGTCTAGTGGTTAAGGCACCAGGCTAGAAAGCAGGAGATTGTGAGTTCTAGTCCCACCTTCAGCATGAAAGCCGGATAATAATAATAATAATGATGATAATAATAATGATAGTAATAATAATAGTAATAATAATAATAATAATGACGACGACGATGATGTTGGAAGGTCATCTAGTTTCCTGCTCAGGCAGGAAACCCTATACCAGTGGTGGCGAACCTATGGCACGGGTGCCAGAGGCGGCACTCAGAGCCCTCTCTGTGGGCACGCGTGCCGTTGCCCCAGTCCTAGGCCTTCAGCTAGGTTTTATAAAACCTTTTCGCTTTAGGCCTCCGCCGCCGTGTGCAAAAAAAAAAAAAAGGTTCAATCAGTCAATTTCAACTTCTTGCGGAAAAAAAAAAGATCTTGCAAAGTTGGAATTGATTGATTGAACTTTTTAGTCCCACCCTGTCTGCCGTTACCACGCCCACCCAATGGGCCATACCCACCCAATGGGCCACACCCACCCGGCACTCGACGATGCATAAGTGGGTTTTGGGTTGCAGTTTGGGCACTCAGTCTCTAAAAGGTTCGCCACCACTGCCCTATACCATTTCACACAAATGGCTGTCCAGTCTCTTCTTAAAAACTTCCAGTGTTGGAGCATTCACAGCTTCTGGAGGCAGGTTGTTCCACTGATTCATTGTTCTAACTGTCAGGAAATTTATCCTTAGTTCTAGGTTGCTTCTCTCTTTGGTTAGTTTCCATCCGTTGCATCTTGTCCTGCCTTCTGGTGCTTTGGAGAACAGCTTGATTCCCTCTTCTTTGTGGCAGCCCCTGAGATATTGGAACACTGCTATCATGTCACCCCTCGTCCTTCTCTTCATTAAACTAGACATACCCAATTCCAGCAACCATTCCTTATAGTCTCCAGTCCCCTGATCATCTTTGTTGCTCTTCTCTGTACTCTTTCTAGAGCAGGGGGTCTTCAAACTTGGCCCTTTTATGACTTGTAGACTTCAACTCCCAGAATTCCTCAGCCAGCGTGCCTGGCTGAGGAATTCTGGGAGTTGAAGTCTACAAGTCATAAAAGGGCCAAGTTTGAAGACCCCTGTTCTAGAGTCTCAACATTTTTTTTACATCGTGGTGACCAAAACTGGGTGCAGTATTCCAAGTGTGGCCTTACCAAGGCATTGTAAAGTGGTATTAACACTTCACTTGATCTTGATTCTATCCCTCTGTTAATGCAGCCTAGCACTGTGTTGGCTTTTTTGGCAGCTGCAGCACACTGCTGGCTCATATTTAAGTGATTGTCCACTAGGACTTCGAGATCCCTCTCACAATTACTACTATTGAGCAAGGTGCCACCTATACTATACCTGTGCATTTGGTTTTTCTTGCCTAAATGTAGAACCTTACTTTTTTTACCATTGAATTTCATTTTGTTAGATAGCGCCCAGTGTTCAAGTCTTGAGTGACTTTAGACCAATTACCAGGAGACTGTCTCATCTTAGCCGTGAAAGCCAGATGGGTAACCTTGGCCAGTCACTCTCATTCAGCCCAACCCACCTTGCAGGATTGTTGTTATTGTGGGAAAAATAGGAGGAAGTATTGTGTGCCTTCCCTACCTTGTGTTATTTGTAAAAATAATAAACACGGGATAAAAATACATCAAGTCAGATGCCAGCAATAAATTATCTTTCTGAGCACTCAAAGTCATTTTGGAGAGACTATAAGCGCCTGTAGTGGCATTACAGAAGTCCATTATATGCTGTGGAGTTTAGGGACAAATTTTAATTTCTCTTTCATGTTAGGAAAAGTCTACACCAGGGGTCTTCAAACTTGGCCCTTTTATGACTTGTGGACTTCAGCTTCCAGAATTCCTCAGCCAGGCACGCTGACTGAGGAATTCTGGGAGTTGAAGTCCACAAGTCATAAAAGGGCCAAGTTTGAAGACCCCCTGCTCTAGAGGTTTATAGCCCATTCTGATCTTACTCTTTTCTTTTGCTGAAAAAAAAGGGGAGAGGAATCTTCACACAGCTGCAGAGAGCACTGCCTTATCAAGACCTTTTGGTTCCATTCCAGAGTTATCTCACCAAGGCTAGGTCGTGCAGTCTCCTGAGCTGGGAATCAAGGCCATAAACTTTTGAGGCCAAATTTTAATAAACCCCTGAAAATTGCACACTAAGATTGAGCTTCTCAAAATTGCTCACTAAGATTGAGTTCCAGAGTGCTCGACGCTGTGCACCAAGGATCTTGGAGTATCTCCACTGCTTGAAAATGGGGCTCCCAGCAGCTCAAGGGACAACATCTTGCAATGTAGACATGGTGCACCCAAATAGTCTAAAAATAGTCTTCAGATTTTGGCTGCTAGACCTGACCAGGATCTCCCAGCAAGAAGAAACAGTGTGAGTACCGAAAATAAAAACAATGGTTAATGCTGTATTCTGTTACACCACAGGAAACAAATAAAAACCTTGCTTAGTACGTTGGTTTTTGTGTGTGTGGCTGTTTAATTTACTTGCTGCAGTGAAACACTAAGGCTTAAAATTCTCCTTACCTACTGTTGTGTTCATTATCTCCGGATCCTCAAAAGAACGTTTTCTCTGGCACCTGGCCACTACCTGACACTTGGCAAAACAGCATTGGCCATTTACTCACAAACCACAAATCTTGTGAGAGCAGAGGATCCTCCATACCTCTGAAGCCTGCAACCAATTAATTCACAAAATTTCCCATACTTACTTTGCTAAGGAGCACACCAATATTTACCTTGACACTCAACGGTTTCATTCAACTTTACAGCAATATGCTTTATCCACTCCCATTCCTTCACTTAAATTATTATAAAGATAAGAAGAACACATGAGGAGAATTCTGGGAATTGAAGTCCACACATCTTAAAGTGGTCAGGTTTGAGAAACAGTCTAGTGCAGGGGTCCCCAACCTGTAGGCCACAGCCCACTACCGGGCCATGCCGGGCTGCGGGACAGGCTGGCTAGTACGCTCACTCACCCCCACTGGCGCTAGCGCCACGGTCGCACGGTGAAAACGGGGCACTGAGCGGCCTAAACGGGGCACTGTGGCAAAAATGGGGCGCCACATGGCAAAAACGGGGCAGGGCTAGAGAGTGTCATGTGAGTGCTAGTGCCACCCTGTTTGTGTCATGCGCATGCTCGCAGCCCCGTTTGCGTGCATGCATGTAAAATGCTTCCCGCTCCCTTTCCATCCGGTCCGCCAACCGAGAAAGGTTGGGGACCTCTGGTCTAGCGGGTGGAGTAATCAGAGTCTCAGTTATACTTCTGTGCAGGATTTGCACAGAGACTGTTGTTTGATCAAACATACTTTGGATGGTCCTCCTTGACTGTTGGCTGACAGTATTTCCATCCACGTCGCTGTTCCTAGGAGAGCACACTACTTCGACACCTATAAAAATCAGGGTATATTAAGGCTGCCCAGGGATGTCTAGGGGTTTAGAGGAAAACAGAGTTATGGGAATGCAGCAGCAGAACGAGAATGCTGGGGCTCCTGTGAATGAAATGCAAGAGGGAAAATGCTCAGACAGTTGGAGGGCTAGAGAGGCCCCTCAGCCACTGGCCAACTTGGTGCAGGAGTATAACAACAACAACAACAATAATAATACTAATAATACTAATACTAATACTACTACTACTACTACTACTACTACTACTACTACTACTACTACTACTAATAATAATAATAATAATAATAATAATAATAATAATAATAATAATAATAATAATAATAATAATAATAATAATAATAATAATAATAAAGTTGGAAGGGACCTTGGAGGTCATTTAGTCCAATCCACTGCTCAGGCAGGAAACCCTATACCATTTCGGACAAATGGCTGTCCAGTCTCTTCTTAAAAACTTCCAGTGTTGGAGCATTCACAGCTTCTAGAGGCAGGTTGTTCCATTGATTAATTGTTCTGACTGTCAGGAAGTTTCTCCTTAGTTCTAGATTGCTTCTCTCCTTGATTAGTTTCCATCCGTTGCTTCTTGTCCTACCTTCAGGCACTTTGGAGAATAGCTTGACTCCTTCTTCTTTGAGGCAAACCCAGAGATATTGGAACACTGTTATCATGTCCCCTCTCGTCCTTCTCTTCATTAAACTAGACATATCCAATTCTAGCAACCGTTCTTTATATGTTTTAGCCTCCAGTCCCCTGATCATCTTTGTTGCTCTTTTCTGTAGTCTTTCTAGAGTCTTCCCCAACAGATGGCGGTGTTGCTCCACTTGGCACGAACAGTGATAGGGAATCTTGTCTGGGTCATCAGGCTCTACTTTAAACTGCCCTTACAATATTGGCCAAAAAGAGAGACAGCATCAGGAGTCTTTTGAAGCAAATTGCTCATTTTATTTTGATTGAGGGAACTATACTATCTCGAGACTGACATTCTTTTCAGTGATATGAATCTAGGTTTCCTGGTCTGGTCTCGGAAACTAAGCAGTGTTGGTGGGATAGGAGGCCACTAAGAGATCCCAGCATGGACAGTTAAGAAGTTGGAAAAATAGACCCAACAGAGGCAGTTCTCTTATGTTGCTAAGTAAGCCAGGAAGATATAGCCATGAAGTCACCAGGCGCTGAGTTCAGCTCTAACAAGGTTTTACTTCAGACTGAAAGGAGAAGCATCCCAAACATAAATGTCACATTTTTTGGTAGCTTTGAGCAAGTCTTTGCGCTGTCCAGCTTTCTGCTTTAAATATGGGGAAGAGGATCATCTTCTGGCCTACCTTGCAGGGCTGTTGTAAGATTTCAGCTCATGTTGAAATAGACAATAAAACAGAGCTCACACTCTGCTAAGGGGTTTTCAAACTTTTATTGCACTGAATCTTTGGACCCCACACATAGGATTAAGGCAGTGGTGGGATTCAGCCGGTTTGCACCAGTTTGACAGAACCGGTAGCTAATTTTCTGTTGCCCAGGCCCATAACGGCCTTCTGGAAGTGGCATCCACACAGAGAACTGGTTGTTCACATATTTGAATCCCACCACTGGATTAAGGGCATGAAATAAATACACGAGCATACACAGTTCATATAGATTTCTCATGCTAGCTCGTAAATAAATAGGCAGCTGAAAAGAATATTCCACTCCAAGAGCTGAAAGGTCCTAATGGTTACTTTGCCCTTGGTAGACACGTTCCAAACAGCTCCATAAATGTCACGCTTTTCTCTACTTTAGTTTTAGCACCTAAAGCTTTTAGTTTCCTTGTGGTTCAACACTCAAGCTATTTGCATCTAGACCCAGTTTCCTGCAACTGCCTCTGTTAAAACCTTTCTTAGAATAGACTGCTGCTGTTTCAAAAGCTGCCTTGCCCAAAATGGAATCATATTTACTGTTTCTCTGTGGCAAAAGTTTTTTGAATTAGCTCCTGCAGCTGCCTATTTTATTCAAACTGGACCTGCTGCTGAAACCCCCTGATTTCTATTTTTGTCTGACAGAGGTACTGTTATTGAACAATGCAAAAGCACCCACTTTTCTTTTTCTGGTTTCTTAGCATATTCCCCAGATCAGCTTTCTTTTACCTGGCGATCTCCAGAGGTTTTGCTACAGTGAGACTAGCCTGAGGCTGCCATATCTAAAGATGAAGGAGGATTCACCTAAACAGGGTGGACAAAAACCAGGAATTTTGTCTAAAATATCCCTTCAGAGAAGTAGTTAAGAAGGACCCAAATCATTAAGGAAGCAAAGGAAAAATGTCATATCACAAGAAGTTGGGCCTGAGCACATGGGAGACCTCTCCCCAAATCCCACCAACAGGCGAGAATAGCTGCCAGATGTGAGAATCTACAAAACAAGGCAAGCTAGGACTTTGGAAGATAAAAGAGGTCTTGAAACCCACTCACTCTTTGAATCTTTTTTTTTTTTTGGATCCAGACTGGGCAGCTTCTGACACTCTGGCTAATGCCCGACAGCCTAGTTGAGAAGGACATGGATAAGTGTGGATGAGCGTGGGCATATGTGTGTGAGAAATAACAAAGATATATTGTAACCAGTAAAGTGTTGCTGTTACGTTAAATTCGCTGGGTTTCTGGGTATTCCAAAGAACTGGTTGTGCTTCTGTGTTTGAGTGGGGCTGTTGACCAGGGTTGTGGGGGCGTGAGTGACCATAAGCCAAACTTGAGAGCATGGGTAACACTACCAACTGGAGATGTTACTCACCTAAGAATCCCCCTAGGGCAGGGGTCCTCAACCGTGGCAACTTTAAGACTTGTGGACTTCAACTGCCAGAATTCCTCAGCCAGCCATGTTGGCTGAGGAATTCTGGGAGTTGAAGTCCACAAGTCTTAAAGTTGCCAAGGTTGAGGACCCCTGCCCTAGGACAAGGGTGTGGGCAGGCTACCAAGATCTCAGGTGTAAAAGAAGGGCAGAAACAACCCGAGTCATGACAGAGATTGTAATGCAGTCATATGCCTGCTCAGATGTCAGCCCTGTTGATTTCAGCGGGGTTTGTTCTTATCTGGAGGTCATAGGTCAGGGCTTTTCAACCAGTGGTATGGGTACCACCTGTGGTACATTGGCACCTGGCAGGTGGTACGCGACCATCCTAGAAAAGTAGTAGCGGGGGAAGGGAATGAGCTGAACCGGTGGCAGCACTGCACAAGCCTGAGCCAGAGATGGCTGGAGCTGCAGGACTGTCAGGGCTCAGCGGAAGCGCCAGGATCAGTGCCGCTTTCCAGCTGATTGACGCTTCTTCGGGGCTGTCAGGGCTCAGTGGAAGCGCCAGGATCAGCGCCAGGCTCCAGCTGGAGCTGGGCGCTGATCCTGGTGCTTTTGCTAAGCCCAGAAGAAGCGCCGATCAGCTGGAATTTTGCAGCATCTCCAGGGTCTTGTGATTTACATTTAGATGCTTGGCAACTGATTCATATTTATGACAGTCACAGTGTCCCAGGGTCATATGAAGTGACCAAAACCTGCTGCAACCACCCAGCAGACGGGGGGAATAAAAACCAAACACCCCCCCACCCCACCCCCGGTGCCAATCCTCAACAGAAATGCTCACAACAATGGAAACCTCGGACAGGAGGAAGAGCGCCGCCGGGCGGGCAGGCAGGTGTCTTGCTCGGCTGTGGCTTGGGGGGCACTTTTTTCAGTGCCATTGTAACTTCGAACAGTCACTAAGCGAACTGTTGTAAGTCGAGGACTACCTGTACTTTATCACTTTTTTCCTTTTTTTTTTTTTTGGGTCATCAAGTTTTTGACACCTTGCTAGGCGAGTGGTGGTACTCGAATGTTGCCATATCCTAAAAGTGGTACAATGGGTGAAAAGGTTGAAAAGTCCTGTCATAGGTCAGCCTTGTGGGCCAGAGTTAAGTTGGCTTTGTCCAAGAACATTGAATCTAAAGCAGGAGTCCCTAAAGTGGTCAAAATTGCCCCTGAGAGTGGATGGGACTATCCAAGGGGTCAATGTTGCTGCTATTAGTATGCACAGCACTATTAGTTAAAGGCCAGAGTTGAGACCGAATTTCCATTCTTAAAAGAGGCAGTTGTTAAAACGAGTCGTACCCAATTTTATGACCTTATTTGTTCAGTGAACCACCGCAGTTGTTAAATGAATCATATGGTCGTTAAGCAAATCCAGCTTCCCTTATTGACTTTGCTTATTGGAAGCCAGCTGGGGAGGCCACAATCCCATGACCCTGTTGTAATTTTGAACAGTCACCAACAAATGGTTGTAAGTCAAGGACTACCTGTAATTTCCTTTAATGAACGCTTGGAGGTCAGTGAACAATTTGGGGGCAAGGAGCTGAAGAGTTTGGAGATACTTCATCTAGAACAGGGGTCCCCAAACTTGGCAGCTTTAAGACTTGTGGACTTCAACTTCCAGAATTCCTCAGCCAATATGGCTGGCTGAGGAATTCTGGGAGTTGATGTCCATAAGTCTTAAAGTTGCAAATTTGGACACCGCTTGGGATAAGCTTTCAGAACCTGTTAATTTATTCTAACCCTCCACAGAACTATATTCTGAAACAGGACGATAAAAGGCCTTTCAGAGGGTACCAGCATGATTGTACACATAAGTAAGACTGAGTTCCCATGACACACTAAACACACTTTTCTTGGCAACCTCACAGGAACCCTCCTAGCATGATCTGCTTCTGAAGCACTCCCTCCAGTTGCAGGCAGTGTGAGAAGTCAGGGAAACGGGCTCAACTCCAGACAGCCATCTTAAATTCACAGTGATAAGTATTTAATGAGAGGCGGGGGAAACACCACCTTGGTGTGATACAACTGGAGGCGTGTAAGATGGCCTTGTCAGTGAAGAACACACTGAGGGCACGGTGGGAGGAGACCTTCTTGGCCAAAAGGAAGTTGTGGGGGAAGATTTTTTTTTCTTCTTCTCGTTCTTTCCACGAGAGGAGCCATGGCTACTGCTGATGCTGCTGGAGCTGCTGCTAGCTTAATGCCCTCAACTCTCTGTGAGGCCCACAACAAGCCTCTGAAGTTCTTTTGCCAAAATGAGTTGGCTTTGATCTGCGCCCAGTGTGCCAAAACCAAGCAGCATCACAACCACACTGTTCTCCCCATACAAGAAGCAGCCCAAAAAAACAAGGTGAGTGAGGGATTGGCTTTTCCAGACAATTTTGGGATCTCCTTGGCATCTCATTCCAGGTAGGTTTTAAAAAAGGCGAGACTCTTCAAGAATTTCAAGCTTGGAATTTTGGCTGGGAAGTTTGCAAGATGAAGTTCACTTATCTGGCAAATGCTCTTTGCAAAGCATCCTGAACAAAATTTTAAGTATCCTAACTTGACTGTAGCAATTACTCCAGGGTTTATTTAGAAAAAGAGGCAGGAAGAATAGGATATATACAAAATAAACCTTTGATTGTGCTTCTAAACTTTGGCAAATGGAGCAGGAAAACAGAACAAATGAAATATTTTGCTTTGCATCTCTTCATTCTACTAGGTCTAGTAATAAATCTAAAAACTGGAAGATAATCTCTTCTCCAAGTAAAGCAACAAATTAATTCTTCAAGAATTTCTGAACATGTTATCAATCTAGTTCTACTATGGATTATAAAAGTCAGAAACTGTAACTACCAAGATTAGGAAATCACCCGGGAATCATCCAAGAGCCTCCCTCTCTCTCTCTCTCTCTCTCTCTCTCTCTCTCTCTCTCTCTCTCTCTCTCTGTGTGTGTGTGTTTGTGTGCGCGCATTTTAAAATAAAATTTTATACATATATAATTACATATATAATATATAATTTTTTTTAAAAAATTAAAAATTAGTAGAAACTAATATAGAATAAGAAAAAGGGAAAAAACTGGGAGGGAGGGAGGGAGGGAAGGAAGGAAGATCTAATATTTATAGCATTTATAAGTACAATTATAAATTTACTTCTTCCCCTATGGTTATAGCATAATCTATGGTAACTATCAAAACCGTAACTTGTAAGTTCATTTTTTTCTGTTTCATGCAAAATGTCTATCGGGGGTTGCCAGTCAGCACGTCATTATCCAAAGAGTAGTAGTATCAATAGGTATTAATTTTCCTATTAAGAGAAAGAAGAGAACTGCAGCTCCCTCTTGAGGGTCTGGGATAGAGGGCTGCCCCTCCTCCCCCTCCTCAGTTTCCCCCCCCCTGATTCAGAGGAGATTCTTGCAAGGAAGGGGGTGTCGAGTCTCAGCTTCCAGGAAGTCTCCCTTCAATTTGAACAAGAGGCATCCACCAGCAGCAGAACAGAAGAAACGATGAGATACCCCTTTCCTTTGTTATTCTGTTGGGCTGCGGGGGGGGGGGGGGGAGAGAATTACAGGAACAAAACTTTCCACCTCACCATCCCATAAGGTGCCCCCACTGACACAAGAACAGCTGCTCTGCAGGGCACTGGAGCAGGATGGGAATGTGCGGAAAACAAATTCTTAGATTAATGGAATAGAATTAAATCAAGTTGATATATAGAGATGTAAGATCAAAGTTCTTTATTATTTTTTTAGAATAATCCCACAGATTTGCAATAGGGAATTTCCCCCTTCTGACATTCCCAAACTGCCCCCTCCTCTTGATTGATGGGAGATGTTTTCCTCCCTGTTTTATTGTTTTATTTATTGTTTAATTGCCTTTATCCCTCCTTTTTGGTTTCTGAAGGAAAACAGGCACGGGAAATAATCTGAACTCCATTACCTATAATAACTTGAGATCCTTTATCTACGAACATGTATGTTTTCATCATCTGTTGCTTATGCGTTAGTCTCTCCCGCCTTTCTGAGATTTATTTATTTGTTTGTTTGTTTATTTCCCGACTTTATTATTTTGACAAATAACTCAAGGCTTACGTGTCCCACACACCTTCCTAATCCTATTGTCCCCAGAACAACAACCCTGTGAAGTGGGGTTGGACTGAGAGTATGTGACTGGCTCAAAGTGTCAGCTGCCACATTATGCTTGCTTGTGTTTCGCTGCTATGCAGTGACAGACTGCCGTGAACTGTGGAGAGAGGGGAACGAAGAGGGGCCTTCCCCTTGGGGGAAAACGAAAGTAAGTGCTGTATCTCCTCCAGATGCTGCCTCAAGGTCACCCAGCTGGAAGAAGGAGGGGGCCACATACCAAACTATGCTTGCACTGGCCATTGGGTAAACATCTTGCCTGAACTGGATTGGTTACACTGGGGTGGGCAATGAGAGACAGTTAAGGGAGGGAAAAGTTGAGGGATTTTGGTGCCCGAGTTTCAATTCTGGATTTGCAATACTTCTAATAAACTATACCCTTCTCAACAAATGGAGCCAAGGATTGTTTCTATTTAGGGGTTTAATTCGTGGCAGGTCTGACACAAAGTCACCTGGCTGGCTTTCACAGCTAAGATGGGACTTGAACTCATGGTCTCTTGCTTTCTAGCCTGGTGCCTTAACCATTAGACCAAACTGGCTACGAATTCATCCCTTTGTGGTGCGAGGGGCCATCTCTCAATATTCTTTGGTGGGACTCCCACTAGTAAGTTCTGTCTAATAAATACTACACTATGTTTTGATTATTTGCTTTGGGTCCTGGGTTTGACTCCACAGGGAGGAGCTGAGCAGCATAGGAGTTAGGATGACATCTGCAGCTGCTTCCAGTTTTGCAGTCCTCATCCATCAAAATGGCTCTGTGGCTTCAGCCAGATTGTGATTATGCAGCTTCACAAAATGGGGTTGATTAGTAAACTATGATGATGAAGTACATAGCTAGGTTTGCACAACCTGTAAACTAGAATCTGTGGTTTGCTGTCCACAACGGGCACACCTAAGTAGTATTAAGCGCATCTTATCTAACTGTTTTGTGATTATCATGCTATCAGATTAAGCCCTAAGGTTGTTGCTCAATTTATTGCATGACTCTAATCATTATGGTTTATTGACATGCTTTAACATTATACGACTAATTGCAAACTCAGCATTCTGACCTGAGAAAGATAGAGGAATTTATTGTCCAAAAAAATTGCTCAGATGCTGACGAAGCTTATTTTTTTAAAAAAAAGTTAGTCTGCAAACGTTAATGAACTTTATCCTTCAGTATTTTATTACACCTGGAAATCAAAGTCGGGAAGAGATAGAAGGGGGTCTTATGGGAATGGATGATAGGAAGGGGCAGACCAGTTTCAAACCCTGCAGGATGCTGGAGAAGGAGGGAGTGTGATATGGAGGCTTCAAATCAACCCAACTTCAATGAAGTGGGTATAGTTTGATATGGAAAGGTATCTTCACAGGCAGAGAAGGGAATACAGGTAGTCCTCGACTTAGGATCGCAATTGAGCCCAAAATTTCTGTTGATAAGTGAGACAGTTAAATAGGTTTTGCTTCATCTTATGACCTTCCTTGCCATTGTTATTAAATGAATCACTGCAGTGGTTAAGTTAGTCACATGGTTGTTCAGGGAATTCAGCTTCCCCATTGACTTAGCTTGTCAGAAGGTCGCAAAAGGGGATCACGTGACCCCAGGGACACTGCAACCGTCATGAATACATGCCAGTTGCCAGGCGTCCTAATTTTGATCACGTGACCCTGGGGATGCTGCAACGGTTGTTTAAGTGTGAAAAACGGTCATAATTCGCTTTTTCCAGTGATGTAACTTCAAACGGTCACTAAATGAACTGTTGTAAGTCGAGGACTACCTTTAAGTGAAAAGATGTGCAGGCTGTGCAAGAGTTAGAAAGAAGCTGTCCCAAAAGCTATTTTGGACACATTTCCAGAGAAAAGTAAGTCTCCTGTTTCTGCTTTAAACTCACATACAGATGCCAGATGCGAATAGCAATAGACTCAAGGCTGAACAGATAATGGCAGATAAGGAAGGGTTATAAGTCATAATATTTATTTATTGTGTGGGGCGGAGAAAGAAGCCTGCATGGATGGTTTCATTTTTAGTAGGAATACGAAGAAGGGAAATCAAACCCAGCCCAAACTTCAGAGAGCAAAGTTAGGCTTGTCAGCCAGCTGCAAGGTCAGGGTTTCAGGAACTACCGTACCAGCAGAATTATAGGAATTTGCGTCTTCTCTGCAGATAAAAAGGATGGGTCTGAAAATACAAAAAATTAAGATTATATCATAAACATGCACAGAGGTTCTTTGAGAAGAACCTGTTACGTTTCTTGTTACGCTTTATTAATTGTGAAATCAAATGCAGGACACCAAAACCAATAAAGCGTGAAGCGTGCAAACCAGCGTTTGCATTTCTTGCATCAGATGAGAAGAACACATGTTTCTCCTTCGGTCCTGACCACTTTTTATGATTGAGAGCGTCTTAACAAACTGCATCACTGTCTGGTTTGGTGGCAGCAGTGCCTCAGATAGAAGGTCCATACAGAGAGTGGTAAGGACAGCCGAGAAGATCATAGGAAGCTCGCTCCCTGGTATTCAGGACGCTGCTTATAAGTGCTAGGTGCTTAGAGCTCGAAGCATTGTTGGAGACCCCCCCCACACCCACTTCAAGCTCTGTTTCTGTTGCTCCCCTTTGGAAGGAGGTTTTGAAGTATTTATAGCAGAACTACTAGATTCTGTAACAGCTTTGTTCCTTATGCCATCCGTCTTGTAAATTTGTAGGATTCTTTCCCCCCCCCGCCGCCAGGTATATGTGTACATTCGAACTAGACTATGATGTTTCTCGGTGTCATATGTGTGTGTGTGTGTGTGTGTGTATGCATAATGGTTGGGAGGTTTTTTTGAGAGCTGAATGCAACGAAATTTCATTTTAATGTATACTGATTTAGTGTACATTTAAAGTGACAATAAAGTTTTTATTCTATTTTATTCTTTCTATTCTAATCAAGGCTGACTGTAGTCTTTATTTTAACAGTGGGCGCTAGAAAAATTCCCTCCAGAGAACAGTAGGTAGAATTCCTATAGACAAAGGGAGGCATTCATAGTTACACATTTCAGGATGGAGGAGAAAATGATAGGCATAAATATGCGTAAGTACAGGTAGTCCTTGACTTACGACCCCAATTGAGCCCAACTGTATGTTGCTAAGTGAAACATTTGTTAAATAGGTTTTGCTCTATTTTGCGACCTTTCTTGCCACAGTTGTTAAGTGAATCATTGCAGTTCTTAAATGAATCTGGCTTCCCCCTTGACTTCGCTTATCAGAAAGTCACAAAAGGTGATCACATGACCCTGGGAAAATTGCGACCGTCATAAATATGAGTCAGTTGCCAAGCCTCTGAATTTTGATCACGTGACCATGGGGATGCTGCAATGGTTGTAAGTGTGAAAAACGGTAATAAGTCACTTTTTTCAGGTGCCGTTGTAACTTTGAACAGTCACTAAATGAACTGTTGTAAGTCTGGACTACCTTTACCTGTGATTTTATTGCTAAACTTTTATACTATTGTAAGCGTCCCGGAGACACTCATAGAGACAGTGAGACAAGTGGCATATAAATTTAATAAATAAATAAATAAATAATTGATGTAAGTACACGGATTCAAAATTAACAAGTTACTTCTCTGCTCTTCTACTGTTACTCTCTTCAAGAAAAAAAAATTGTCTTAAAAACAAAACCGTTATCAGTTAGGCTGTCAGGGAAAATTTCATAAAATGTCTTGAGAACCTGACATTTCAAGGTTGCCTTTTTATGTGCCAATTATGTTTCTGTTTTGCTAATAACTCCCACTCCTCTAAGGATTTGCTTTCCTCACATGATTACATGAAAAAAAACCCAGTTAAATGAATATAGAAACTCACATATTCTGCTTTTTTTTTTCAATCATTGGGCCTGTCCTACTTCTGGAGCAATCATTGTTAATACTGTATAAAGTCAAGCTAACTTATCTAGAGTGATGGTTTTTCTGTGGGAGAAACTACTTTTTCCCTGACAGCATGTATATGCACACAAATGAACTGATAGACTGGACCAGGGATAGGCAACCTTGGCTCTTTTATGACTTGTGGACTTCAACTCCCAGAATTCCTGAGCCAGCCATGCTGAGAGGAAAGGGAGAGGTTTCCAAGCTGAGCCATGCTGGCTCAGGAATTCTGGGAGTTGAAGTCCACGAGACATAAAAGAGCCAAGGTTGCCTACCCCTGGACTAGACTCTCTCTCTCTCTCTCTCTCTCTCTCTCTCTCTCTCTCTCTCTTTCTCTCGTTAAGACACCAGACTAGAAACCAGAAAACTCTGAGTTCTAATCCCACCTTCCGCCTGAAAGCCAGCTGGGTGAATTTGGGCCAATCACCAGGAAACTGAGAGTTCTAGTCCTGCCTTAACCGTGAAGGTTGGCTGGGTGACTTTGGGCCAATCTTTCCCTCTTAGCCCAACCCACCTCCCAGGGTTGTTGTTGTTGTGAGGAAAGTAGGAGGTGTTAGGAGTGTTTGCTGCCTTGAGTTATTTTTAAAAATAATAAAGGCGGGATAAAGAATTCCATAATAGAAAAAAAAATCTGCAATCAATCACACGCGTGAAAAGGACTCCTCTCCTTCATGAAATTATAGCAGTTGCAATGGAACCAATTTTACTGATAGATTATGCCTGCTCTGCATCTCCAATTCATGGAAATGTGTACAGACAATGGCATTCGTAGGGCAGAGACAGGAAAGATGACATGATGGTAACAGCCTATAATGCCAGCCCCCCCCTTTTTTTTAGGCTTAACGTGACATCACTTGAAGGCCCCAGATGCAGGGGTAGGCAACCTTGGCTCTTTTATGACTCGTGGACTTCAACTCCCAGAATTCCTGAGCCAAGATAGCTCAGCATGGAAGCCTTTCCCTGTTCCCTCAGCATGGCTGGCTCAGGAATTCTGGGAGTTGAAGTCCACGAGTCATAAAAGAGCCAAGGTTGCCTACCCCTGCCCCAGAGGGTTGAGCTGGCAGAATGACACTGTTATCGGTCTGATGAAAACAGAGAGAACCTGTTGATACCCCTCTACTGTATACAAAACTCAGGGATCCGGTGGCCTTCTGGTAGAATTAATTTTGCAGGTTCAACCCATATGTGAGAAGAGGGAATCGTCTTGTCTACACAGCTGCTCATGGAGGAGACACACACTGAAAAAGCTACAATGCTCTTTTGCTTCTCTGGAGTTTCTTCTAGAAACTTCAAATCTAATTTTCTTCTCCTCTTCCTCCCGGCAACATTTTCCTAGGCTGAAATCCAGAATCACGTGAAAAAGGGAAGAGAAGTCGCTCGGATGTATGAGAAGCATGTTGAAATGAGCACCCGGAATCTGTGGGTAGGTGTCTCTGCTTTTATTTGGCCTCACTGGTTATTTCTATGATCCATTTTGTTAGAGAAGAGAGTTAAACTAACAAAAAGATAATAACAATAACAATAACAATAACAATAACAATAACAATAACAATAACAATAACAATAACAATAACAATAACAATAATAATAATAGGTTGGGAGGGATCTTGGAGGTCATCTAGTCCAACCCCCTGCTCAGGCAGGCCCCATTTCACTGGGTAAAGGTAGTCCTTGACATACGACCACAATTGAGTCCAAACTTTCCGTTGCTAAACAAGGCACTTGTTAGGTGAGTTGCGTCACATTTTATGACCTTTTGCCACAGTTATTTTTTAATTTATTTATAAAATTTACAGGCCGGGCCCATCTTATCTCAAGGTAACTCTTATTCTTATTAAATGAATCGCTGCGTTATCAAGTGAATCATGCGGTCATTAAGCGAATCCGGCTTCTCCCCCTTGACTTTGCTTGTCAGAAGCCAGCTGGGAAGGTCACAAATGGTGATCACATGAACCCAGGCCAGTGCAACTGTCATAAATATATGGCAGTTGCCGAGCTGCCAAATTTTGGTCATGTGACCATGGGGAGGCTGCAACGGTCGTAAGTCTGCAAACCAATCATAAGTCACTTTTTTCAGTGCCATTGTAACTTCAGACAATCCCTAAATGACTGGTTATAAGTTGAGGACTACCTCTATATGAAGAAAGTCTTGGAGAACTATCAGTTGGAGCAGGGGTAGGCAACCTTGGCTCTTCTATGACTCGTGGACTTCAACTCCCAGAATTCCTGAGCCAGTATAGCTGGCTCAGGAATTCTGGGAGTTGAAGTCCACGAGTCATAAAAGAGCCAAGGTTGCCTACCCTGATAGGAAGCAAAAGGCAACGGTTGCTTAAGTATCAAGGTAGACAAGGGCTTCTCTTTCTGAGGGAAAGGGAGGGGGAGGATTTTCCTAATTGTCTAGATGTTTTGCAGGAGGCACCGCCTGACTGAGAGAATTCTGCAGATGGCGACTTCTACGGAGGACTCCTTTGAACTAGCACAGTTCCCACCTTTCCCAAGTTCTTGTGAGGACTCAGAAGTGGAAGAAGACATAGAAGAGGGAGGAGGCTGCTGTAGAGGATGGGGGGGGTGATGTTGTGAAACTGCCAGCTAGGCTGGAAGGAGGGGTCAAGTCGGGGCTTAGCTTAGAATCCTTGCATAGCCGCAAGAGGCATAAGCTTGATCTCCCCCAAGATCCATGAAGCTTTATCTGCTTGTTCCCAGCAGAAGGCAAAAAAATCCAGGAAGATTCTTATAACTTAGGTAGAGAACAATAAAATTGCTTAATGTCTATGGAGATTCTCAATCATCCAGGTCATGGTTGTCCCAAAGGTCCTTTTTCAAAAGGCAACTGGACTATCTTTTTCTTCTTCTTTCAAAACCTTTTGCTTCTCATCCAAGAAGCTTCTTCAGTTCTTCAGAAGAACTAGAGAAGCTTCTTGGATGAGAAGCGAAATGCTTTCAAAGAAAAAAAAAAAAGTTGCCTTTTGGAAAAGAAGCTTTGGGACATCTAAGTTGCTTATTCTAGGTATGAGTGGCTCTAATTGGTTGTTACCCAACACACCTCCTCCTTGTCCGGGATGAAGCTGCCACTCACTTTCACTTTCACTTTTATCTAACAGTTCTTGAATTCCTTTGCCAACATTATTTCCGCCTTCCTCTGCAGCGTTAGCCTTTTGGTGGTCCTTCCTTCCAACCCTTGGAGTGCTATCGTGTCCCTTCCAATCCTGGTCTTCTCAAAGCTAAACAGTCTCGTTTCTTTTCATAGGAGATTGTTTTCCATCTGCCTGATCATCTTCTTGCTCTTCTCTGAATCTTTTCCACATTGTTATGTGCCCAGACTTAGACTTGACCAGTGGGTCTGACCGACACAGAGTACAAATATTATTTCCAAAATGTAAACTCTGTCTTTTCATTTGTCTCTCCACATTGATGCCTTACCTCTTACTTTCCGTGGATTGCAAGTGTTGGTTTCGGTTTTTTACACGTTCAGATACAGGAGTTCTTGAGTTACAACCATTCATTCAGTGACCGTTGAAAGTTATGATGGTGCTGAACGAAGGGACTTAACAACCAGTTCCTGAAGTTATGGCCATTACAATGTCCCCATGTTCGCACTTATAAACAGTTGCTTTTGTTGTTATTGTTAGTTGCGAAGTCGTGTCTGACCCACCCCTGGACAACGTTCATCCAGGCCTTCCTGTCCTCTACCATCTTCTGGAGTCCATTTAAGCGCACACCTACTGCTTCAGTGACTCCATCCAGCCACCTCATTCTCTGTTGTCCCCTTCTTCTATTGCCCTCACTCTTTCCCAGCATTAGGCTCTTCTCCAGTGAGTCCTTCCTTCTCATTAGGTGGCCAAAGTATTTGAGTTTCAACTTCAGGATCTGACCTTCTAAAGAGCAGTCAGGGTTGATCTCCTCTAGGATTGACCGGTTTGATCGCCTTGCAGTCCAGGGGACTCGCAGGAGTCTTCTCCAGCACCATAGTTCAAGGGCCTCAATTCTTTGGCGCTCAGCCTTTCTTATGGTCCAACTTTCACAGCCATACGTTGCAACTGGGAAAACCATGGCCTTGACTATACGCACTTTTGTTGGCAGGGTGATGTGTCTGCTTTTTAGTATGCTGTCTAGATTTGCTAAACAGTTGCTAAACAACCCGTATTCACATGATTGCCATTTGCAACCTTCCTACTAGCTTCCCACAAGCAAAGTCAGCGGGGAAGGTCACAAGTCTCTGCAGTAGATCTCCTCCACCCACTCTGGCCTTTCTTCACTCATCCACACCACATCCTTTTCCCTCCATTCACTTGCACACATCCACAGCACCTTCCTTCCTTTCTATCTCACACATATATCCACCTTGTCCTTTTTTCCTTCGTTCACACATATGCACCCACTAACACCTTCGTTCCCCCATTGCTCACATGCATGTATCCACCAGCACCCGTCTTCCCCTCCTTCCTTTGTTTGCTTGCTCGCATGTGCCGCACATTTCTTCTCACTTCGGTTGCTCGCCTACACCCCAGCACCCTATCCCCAAATTGTGTGCTGCCTGCACTGGGCCTCCCAAGCAGAATGGGACAACTTGCCACGGCCAACTCACCACTGCCAATTTGCCACGTCCAACTCGCCGTAGCCAACTCACCACAGGACGCTGTGGCCAGCTTGCCGCAGGACAACTCATCCACGGGACAATTCAACAATTTTATTTAATTATTTAAAATAATGTTTAAAATTATTTTCACTTTTGTCACTCACGTTTCGTTTTTCCCCTCCTTTCTTTAATGATTCTATCCCACAATTTCTTCGATATTGTGTAACTTTTGTCCCGTGGCAAGTTGTTCTGCAGTGAGTTGGCTGTGGCGAATTGTCCCATTGTGAGTTGGCCGTGGCAAGTTGACCGTGGAGAGTTGACC